>CM035143.1:80052660-80492660 GCA_020205605.1 Panax ginseng | reverse complement strand
TATCGATGATTCATTTATTTTAGAATTATATCTATTCTCAATTCAGAATAAACATTCTTTATCCATTCAACATTTCAAACTATACATAACTGCCAATTACATTTGACAAAACTATCAATCATAGATTTATACCATTTTTAATTCAAGGAAATGTATTCATTTTGCACATCGCTCAATCTTGCAAACACAAACTTTTTGCAGGTTAATGATGTTAGACAATATTACTTGCTATACGGATGATGTTAGACAATATGGTGCTCACGATATAACATACATCATCATCTATCTAAGTAACTCTAATAATAATAATAATAATAATATTAACTATTACATACTTATTCAAAATAAAGTCCCAAGTCTTTACAACCTTTAATAAACTGAAACTTAAACTTAGCGTTTATCGCTACATCACATCATATGCGAAAGTATAATTATTACATAAATAACTCATCATTTCATCTTAGACTTTCCTTTGTCCTTGCCCGAGCCCTCAGCGTTATCAGCCTTAATTGAAAAGTTTAAGCAAGAATGAGCACAATTGCCCAACAAGTATATAAAGTAGTTTGAGAACATACATCCGAAGTAAAAGCATTAGTATGAATATTTCTCAACAGTTGAAATAAATATCAAGAGATAAACTGGAATATCAAGATAAGAGTTCTGAAATTCTCAATAGCATACTAAGGGGTGTTGGATACCCTGAACATTACTTTATTTCATCAAAAACCATCAGACGGTTTAACAATCAAATAGATTGTAAACGGTCTCTGCAAGTACTCCAGGTGATCAGCCTATCGTACTCTACATTGTGCACAAGTATAAAATTTAAACGCATAAACGTAAATGAGACTATATACCCGTCATTAGTTACCCCGTTATCCGGGTTGTTCATCTTAGTATTCATACGGGACCTCACCAAAGCAATTTGGATTGGTAAACATCAAATAGCTTCAAAGGATTTGAATTGTTTAAACAATATACTACGTTTGCATCAATAACATCTAGCTGAAACGAAAGCTAGAAAGCATGCTTGAATATAGTTCATTAAGGGTATACAAACTTTAAAGTATAGCAGTTACAATAGGAACTGAATAATCATCAATAACGTTTCGCATCACAATTGAAGTTATAGAACTTTATAGTAGAGGAGTTTGCACGAATGATTACTTAATCACAAGCCCAAACTTACCTCGGCGCAATCAATGAATAAGAGTTGAATAAATTCATAATGAAAATAGGGTAAGAAACTTGCCTTGATCGTTGTTTACCAATAATGCATTAACGACTTACAGCTTATCCGCACTTCACGTGCCTACACAATTGTATAATCATGCACATCAACTATTAGCAACGCATAGTAGTTGTAATATAAACTTTACTCTATAATTTTCAGAGTTCACTCTATGATTTTCACTCTACTATCTGCACTCTATGATTTTCATAGTTCACTCTACGATTTTCACTAACTCTACGATTTTCAGTGTTGACTCTACGATTTTCACTCTACTATCTGCACTCTACGATTTTATTCCCGCTAATTTAAAGATGATATGACCATGATACTTGGACACAATAACCTTCATACATCAAGGTATTTTATAAAAATATAACATTCATAAAACTAGCATGCTAAAATCACAAACCAACTGCAAAGAAAAGCGTGCAAGCACTAGTTTTATACTTAGAAAAAATTCTGGAATTTCCAAAATTCTGCAGATTTTATTACCAACATGCATGCTTACGATTTTCATAACTTGCTCAATTTAACTCCATTTTCTATGAAATTTGGACAGGTTGTACCTCATGTTACATACTATTTTATAAAATTATTACATACGTTAATTGAGTCATATACACCATGATCCCGAGGCTCCGAAAAACCCCAAAAATCACAGATTACTAGTTAAACCCAATCTGACAAAAATTCGGGATTTTGCTTCTAGCATGCAATTAAATTATTCCTAATGTCCAGATCATCTACTCTCACATGTTTTCACATTTCACAACATCAAACTTCAACACACTTCCACCTTTTTGATTAATTTAACACCTTAGAGACATTTTATCAAAGGTAGAGCATGCATTGCTTAATTCTTTGATTTTCTATGAATTTGATGCATGATTAACCCATATCTTTTGTTTTTAATGATCTATAATCATCAAACAACAGTAACATGGCAACACAAAGCCACAACAAATTATTTACCAATTTTATATGTATTTTCTTCTCATTTTTGTTATAAAAATAAAATGGGTTCATGAATTACCTTTTGATGAATTTCTTCTTGGTTTAATATGATGCTCCTTCTCCTTGCTTGTCAAATCCTCAATAATCCTCCAAAATTAGTTCCAACTCTCTTAGGCTCTCAATTTCTCTCCATGTTTACTCACTGGTGGAATTTTCTTAAAAAAAAAGTGTGTTTGTATATATGTATAGCTTTGTTAGAGTCTTTTGATTCCCATAACCCCCAACTCTAATGATTAGTTACTCACAATACTTAATACTACAATAATATAGTTAATTAATAGGAAGAATGTGGGAGTTAGAGAAAATGAATGTGGGAGTTAGAAAAATAAAAAGAATTTTGATTTTAAGGAATAAAATAAATTACTTCCACCTTAGCTATTATGTAATATACGTATACTCCCTCCCTTGTCCCAATTTAATAGTCTCACGGGTCCATCAGTTCAGCTGATTTCTATTAAAAAAAAATACATATATTATTTTAATCAATTAATCAATTAATAAGCTATTTGACTATTTTACCCTTTGGAACCAAACTTTGCGAACCATATATCGATTCCTACTAAATTCGACGTTCCGGACGTCAAGGGACTATCCATTTAGTCAAATTCATCTCTGAAATTCTTAGTTGACTTTTTTCTCGAAAAAGTCAATGGAGTTGATTTTGACGAAAAAAGTCAAGCTGTTACACTTTTTCGTGATTACGATCTATCGACTAATTTTGACGTTAGGACTCGAATACACACGGTCGCATCTCTAAATTCTCGCTCCCTAACTCCATTTCATGATTTAATACCATCCCACGTAATAAAATAGAATAATTCCCTACTTAATTTTATTTAAATAGTTAAATAAAACTAAACCAACCATTTAAATGCATCTCATCACATATCTTGAAATAACACACGTAACATCGATTACAGGACATGGTGCTCACGATATAACATACATCATCATCTATCTAAGTAACTCTAATAATAATAATAATAATAATAATAATAATAATAATAATAATATTAACTATTACATACTTATTCAAAATAAAGTCCCAAGTCTTTACAACCTTTAATAAAGCTGAAACTTAAACTTAGCGTTTATCATTTACATCACATCATATGCGAAAGTATAATTATTACATAAATAACTCATCATTTCATCTTAGACTTTCCTTTGTCCTTGCCCGAGCTCTCAGCGTTATCAGCCTTAACTGAAAAGTTTAAGCAAGAATGAGCACAATTGCCCAACAAGTATATAAAGTAGTTTGAGAACATACATCCGAAGTAAAAGCATTAGTATGAATATTTCTCAACAGTTGAAATAAATATCAAGAGATAAACTGGAATATCAAGATAAGAGTTCTGGAATTCTCAATAGCATACTAAGGGGTGTTGGATACCCTGAACATTACTTTGTTTCATCAAAAACCATCAGACGGTTTAACAATCAAATAGATTGTAAACGGTCTCTGCAAGTACTCCAGGTGATCAGCCTATCGTACCCTACATTGTGCACAAGTATAAAATTTAAACGCATAAACGTAAATGGGACTATATACCCGTCATTAGTTACCCCGTTATCCGGGTTGTTCATCTTAGTATTCATACGGGACCTCACCAAAGCAATTTGGATTGGTAAACATCAAATAGCTTCAAAGGATTTGAATTGTTTAAACAATATACTACGTTTGCATCAATAACATCTAGTCAAAACGAAAGCTAGAAAGCATGCTTGAATATAGTTCATTAAGGGTATACAAACTTTAAAGTATAGCGATTCTAATAGAACCGAATAATCATCAATAACGTTTCGCATCACAATTGAAGCTATAGAACTTTATAGTAGAGGAGCTTGCACGAATGATTACTTAATCACAAGCCCAAACTTACCCTCGCTGCAATCAACTGAATAAGAGTTGAATAAATTCATAATGAAAAATAGGGTAAGAAACTTGCCTTGATCGTTGTTTACCAATATGATTAACGACTTACGAGTTATCGCACTTCACGTGCCCTACACAATTGTATAATCATGCACATCAACTATTAGCAACGCATAGTAGTTGTAATATAAACTTTACTCTATAATTTTCAGAGTTCACTCTATGATTTTCACTCTACTATCTGCACTCTATGATTTTTAGAGTTCACTCTACGATTTTCACTAACTCTACGATTTTCAGTGTTGACTCTACGATTTTCACTCTACTATCTGCACTCTACGATTTTATTCCCGCTAATTTAAAGATGATATGACCATGATACTTGGACACAATAACCTTCATACATCAAGGTATTTTATAAAAATATAACATTCATAAAACTAGCATGCTAAAATCACAAACCAATCAAGAAAGAAAAGCGTGCAAGCACTAGTTTTATATTTAGAAAAAATTCTGGAATTTCCAAAATTCTGCAGATTTTATTACCAACATGCATGCTTACGATTTTCATAACTTGCTCAATTTAACTCCATTTTCTATGAAATTTGGACAAAGTTGTACCTCATGTTTACATACTATTTTATAAAATTATTACATACGTTAATTGAGTCATATACACCATGATCCCGAGGCTCCGAAAAACCCCAAAAATCACAGATTACTAGTTAAACCCAATCTGACAAAAATTCGGGATTTTGCTTCTAGCATGCAATTAAATTATTCCTAATGTCCAGATCATCTACTCTCACATGTTTTCACATTTCACAACATCAAACTTCAACACACTTCCACCTTTTTGATTAATTTAACACCTTAGAGACATTTTATCAAAGGTAGAGCATGCATTGCTTAATTCTTTGATTTTCTATGAATTTGATGCATGATTAACCCATATCTTTTGTTTTTAATGATCTATAATCATCAAACAACAGTAACATGGCAACACAAAGCCACAACAAATTATTTACCAATTTTATATGTATTTTCTTCTCATTTTTGTTATAAAAATAAAATGGGTTCATGAATTACCTTTTGATGAATTTCTTCTTGGTTTAATATGATGCTCCTTCTCCTTGCTTGTCAAATCCTCAATAATCCTCCAAAATTAGTTCCAACTCTCTTAGGCTCTCAATTTCTCTCCATGTTTACTCACTTGGTGGAATTTTCTTAAAAAAAAAGTGTGTTTGTATATATGTATAGCTTTGTTAGAGTCTTTTGATTCCCATAACCCCCAACTCTAATGATTAGTTACTCACAATACTTAATACTACAATAATATAGTTAATTAATAGGAAGAAGAATGTGGAGTTAGAGAAAATGAATGTGGGAGTTAGAAAAATAAAAAGAATTTTGATTTTAAGGAATAAAATAAATTACTTCCACCTTAGCTATTATGTAATATACGTATACTCCCTCCCTTGTCCCAATTTAATAGTCTCATGGGTCCATCAGTTCAGCTGATTTCTATTAAAAAAAAATACATATATTATTTTAATCAATTAATCAATTAATAAGCTATTTGACTATTTTACCCTTTGGAACCAAACTTTGCGAACCATATATCGATTCCTACTAAATTCGACGTTCCGGACGTCAAGGGACTATCCATTTAGTCAAATTCATCTCTGAAATTCTTAGTTGACTTTTTTCTCGAAAAAGTCAACAGGTTGACTTTGACCAAAAAGTCAACTGTTACACTTTTTCGTGATTACGGTCTATCTCGACTAATTTCGACGCTTAGGACTCGAATACGGTCGCATCTCTAAATCTCGCTCCTAACTCCAAATTTCATGATTTAATACCATCCCGTAATAAAATAGAATAATTCCTACTTAATTTTATTTAAATAGTTAAATAAAACTAAACCAACCATTTAAATGCATCTCATCACATATCTTGAAATAACACACGTAACATCGATTACAGGACATGGTGCTCACGATATAACATACATCATCATCTATCTAAGTAACTCTAATAATAATAATAATAATAATAATAATAATAATAATAATATTAACTATTACATACTTATTCAAAATAAAGTCCCAAGTCTTTACAACCTTTAATAAACTGAAACTTAAACTTAGCGTTTATCGCTACATCACATCATATGCGAAAGTATAATTATTACATAAATAACTCATCATTTCATCTTAGACTTTCCTTTGTCCTTGCCGAGAGCCCTCATTATATCACTTTAATCGAAAAGTTTAAGCAAGAATGAGCACAATTGCCCAACAAGTATATAAAGTAGTTTGAGAACATACATCCGAAGTAAAAGCATTAGTATGAATATTTCTCAACAGTTGAAATAAATATCAAGAGATAAACTGGAATATCAAGATAAGAGTTCTGGAATTCTCAATAGCATACTAAGGGGTGTTGGATACCCTGAACATTACTTTGTTTCATCAAAAACCATCAGACGGTTTAACAATCAAATAGATTGTAAACGGTCTCTGCAAGTACCTGTGTGTTCAAACTATCGTACCTACATTGTGCACAAGTATAAAATTTAAACGCATAAACGTAAATGGGACTATATACCCGTCATTAGTTACCCCGTTATCCGGGTTGTTCATCTTAGTATTCATACGGGACCTCACCAAAGCAATTTGGATTGGTAAACATCAAATAGCTTCAAAGGATTTGAATTGTTTAAACAATATACTACGTTTGCATCAATAACATCTAGCTGAAACGAAAGCTAGAAAGCATGCTTGAATATAGTTCATTAAGGGTATACAAACTTTAAAGTATAGCAGTTACAATAGGAACTGAATAATCATCAATAACGTTTCGCATCACAATTGAAGTTATAGAACTTTATAGTAGAGGAGCTTGCACGAATGATTACTTAATCACAAGCCCAAACTTACCCTCGCCGCAATCAAACTGAATAAGAGTTGAATAAATTCATAATGAAAAATAGGGTAAGAAACTTGCCTTGATCGTTGTTTACCAATAACAGATTAACGACTTACGATTATCTCGCACTTCACGTGCCTCCTACACAATTGTATAATCATGCACATCAACTATTAGCAACGCATAGTAGTTGTAATATAAACTTTACTCTATAATTTTTGAGTTCACTCTATGATTTTCACTCTACTATCTCAAGACTTATGATTTTCGAGTTCACTCTACGATTTTCACTAACTCTACGATTTTCGGTGTTGACTCTACGATTTTCACTCTACTATCTCGCACTTTCTACGATTTTATTTCCGCTAATTTAAAGATGATATGACCATGATACTTGGACACAATAACCTTCATACATCAAGGTATTTTATAAAAATATAACATTCATAAAACTAGCATGCTAAAATCACAAACCAACTGCAAAGAAAAGCGTGCAAGCACTAGTTTTATATTTAGAAAAAATTCTGGAATTTCCAAAATTCTGCAGATTTTATTACCAACATGCATGCTTACGATTTTCATAACTTGCTCAATTTAACTCCATTTTCTATGAAATTTGGACAGGTTGTACCTCATGTTACATACTATTTTATAAAATTATTACATACGTTAATTGAAATATATACACCATGATCCCGAGCTAAAAAAAACCCCCAAAAATCACAGATTACTAGTTAAACCCAATCTGACAAAAATTCGGGATTTTGCTTCTAGCATGCAATTAAATTATTCCTAATGTCCAGATCATCTACTCTCACATGTTTTCACATTTCACAACATCAAACTTCAACACACTTCCACCTTTTGATTAATTTAACACCTTAGAGACATTTTATCAAAGGTAGAGCATGCATTGCTTAATTCTTTGATTTTCTATGAATTTGATGCATGATTAACCCATATCTTTTGTTTTTAATGATCTATAATCATCAAACAACAGTAACATGGCAACACAAAGCCACAACAAATTATTTACCAATTTTATATGTATTTTCTTCTCATTTTTGTTATAAAAATAAAATGGGTTCATGAATTACCTTTTGATGAATTTCTTCTTGGTTTAATATGATGCTCCTTCTCCTTGCTTGTCAAATCCTCAATAATCCTCCAAAATTAGTTCCAACTCTCTTAGGCTCTCAATTTCTCTCCATGTTTACTCACTGGTGGAATTTTCTTAAAAAAAAGTGTGTTTGTATATATGTATAGCTTTGTTAGAGTCTTTTGATTCCCATAACCCCCAACTCTAATGATTAGTTACTCACAATACTTAATACTACAATAATATAGTTAATTAATAGGAAGAATGTGGGAGTTAGAGAAAATGAATGTGGGAGTTAGAAAAATAAAAAGAATTTTGATTTTAAGGAATAAAATAAATTACTTCCACCTTAGCTATTATGTAATATACGTATACTCCCTCCCTTGTCCCAATTTAATAGTCTCTCACGGGTCCATCGGTTCCTCAAATTTGATTTCTATTAAAAAAAAATACATATATTATTTTAATCAATTAATCAATTAATAAGCTATTTGACTATTTTACCCTTTGGAACCAAACTTTGCGAACCATATATCGATTCCTACTAAATTCGACGTTCCGGACGTCAAGGGACTATCCATTTAGTCAAATTCATCTCTGAAATTCTTAGTTGACTTTTTTCTCGAAAAAGTCAACAGGTTGACTTTGACCAAAAAGTCAACTGTTACACTTTTTCGTGATTACAGTCTATCCTGACTAATTTCGACGTTCCGGACTCGAATACACAGTCCGCATCTCTAAATTCTGCTCCTAACTCCAGCTCATGATTTAATACCATCCCACGTAATAAAATAGAATAATTCCCTACTTAATTTTATTTAAATAGTTAAATAAAACTAAACCAACCATTTAAATGCATCTCATCACATATCTTGAAATAACACACGTAACATCGATTACAGGACATGGTGCTCACGATATAACATACATCATCATCTATCTAAGTAACTCTAATAATAATAATAATAATAATAATAATAATAATAATAATAATATTAACTATTACATACTTATTCAAAATAAAGTCCCAAGTCTTTACAACCTTTAATAAACTGAAACTTAAACTTAGCGTTTATCGCTACATCACATCATATCGAAAAGTATAATTATTACATAAATAACTCATCATTTCATCTTAGACTTTCCTTTGTCCTTTTCGAGCCCCTCGCCATATCATTTTAATCGAAAAGTTTAAGCAAGAATGAGCACAATTGCCCAACAAGTATATAAAGTAGTTTGAGAACATACATCCAAGTAAAAGCATTAGTATGAATATTTCTCAACAAGTTGAAATAAATATCAAGAGATAAACCGGAATATCAAGATAAGAGTTCGGAATTCTCAATAGCATACTAGGGGTGTTGGATACCACGAACATTACTTTGTTTCATCAAAACCATCAGACGGTTTAACAATCAAATAGATTGTAAGCGGTCTCTCGCAAGTACTCCTGTGTGTTCAAATTTATCGTTACTCCTACATTGTGCACAAGTATAAAATTTAAACGCATAAACGTAAATGGGACTATATACCCGTCATTAGTTACCCCGTTATCCGGGTTGTTCATCTTAGTATTCATACGGGACCTCACCAAAGCAATTTGGATTGGTAAACATCAACAAGCTTCAAAGGATTTGAATTGTTTAAACAATATACTACGTTTGCATCAATAACATCTATCAAACGAAAGCTAGAAAGCATGCTTGAATATAGTTCATTAAGGGTATACAAACTTTAAAGTATAGCGATTACAATAGAACCGAATAATCATCAATAACGCCGCATCACAATTGAAGTTATAGAACTTTATAGTAGAGAGAGTTGCACGAATGATTACTTAATCATAAGCCCAAACTTACCCTCGCCGCAATCAAATCGAATAAGAGTTGAATAAATTCATAATGAAAAATAGGTAAGAAACTTGCCTTGATCGTTGTTTACCAATAACATTAACGACTTACGATTATCTCGCACTTCACGTGTCTCTACTACACAATTGTATAATCATGCACATCAACTATTAGCAACGCATAGTAGTTGTAATATAAACTTTACTCTATAATTTTTGAGTTCACTCTATGATTTTCACTCTACTATCTCGTGACTCTATGATTTTCGAGTTCACTCTACGATTTTCACTAACTCTACGATTTTCAAAGTGTTGATTTCTACGATTTTCACTCTACTATCTCTGCACTCTACGATTTTATTCCCGCTAATTTAAAGATGATATGACCATGATACTTGGACACAATAACCTTCATACATCAAGGTATTTTATAAAATATAACATTCATAAAACTAGCATGCTAAAATCACAAACCAATCAAGAAAGAAAAGCGTGCAAGCACTAGTTTTATATTTAGAAAAAATTCGGAATTTCCAAAATTCTGCAGATTTTATTACCAACATGCATGCTTACGATTTTCATAACTTGCTCAATTTAACTCCATTTTCTATGAAATTTGAATGAGGTTGTACCCTCATGTTACATACTATTTTATAAAATTATTACATACGTTAATTGAGTCATATACACCATGATCCCGAGGCTCAGAAAAACCCCAAAAATCACAGTTACTAGTTAAACCCAATCGACAAAAATTGGATTTTGCTTCTAGCATGCAATTAAATTATTCCTAATGTCCAGATCATCTACTCTCACATGTTTTCACATTTCACAACATCAAACTTCAACACACTTCCACCTTTTTGATTAATTTAACACCTTAGAGACATTTTATCAAAGGTAGAGCATGCATTGCTTAATTCTTTGATTTTCTATGAATTTGATGCATGATTAACCCATATCTTTTGTTTTTAATGATCTATAATCATCAAACAACAAAGAATATGGCAACACAAAGCCACAACAAATTATTTACCAATTTTATATGTATTTTCTTCTCATTTTTGTTATAAAAATAAAATGGGTTCATGAATTACCTTTTGATGAATTTCTTCTTGGTTTAATATGATGCTCCTTCTCCTTGCTTGTCAAATCCTCAATAATCCTCCAAAATTAGTTCCAACTCTCTTAGGCTCTCAATTTCTCTCCATGTTTACTCACTGGTGGAATTTTCTTAAAAAAAAGTGTGTTTGTATATATGTATAGCTTTGTTAGAGTCTTTTGATTCCCATAACCCCCAACTCTAATGATTAGTTACTCACAATACTTAATACTACAATAATATAGTTAATTAATAGGAAGAATGTGGGAGTTAGAGAAAATGAATGTGGGAGTTAGAAAATAAAAAGAATTTTGATTTTAAGGAATAAAATAAATTACTTCCACCTTAGCTATTATGTAATATAATGATACTCCTCCCTTGTCCCAATTTAATAGTCTCATGGGTCCATCGGTTCAAATTTGATTTCTATTAAAAAAAATACATATATTATTTTAATCAATTAATCAATTAATAAGCTATTTGACTATTTTTACCTTTGGAACCAAACTTTGCGAACCATATATCGATTCCTACTAAATTTGACGTCTAGGACGTCAAGGACTATCCATTTAGTCAAATTCATCTCTCGAAATTCTTAGTTGATTTTTTTCTCGAAAAGTCAACAGTTGATTTTGACCAAAAAGTCAAATCGTTACACTTTTTCGTGATTACGGTCTATCCTCGACTAATTTCGACGCTAGGACTCGAATACACAAATCGCATCTCTAAATTCTCGCTCCTAACTCCAGCTCATGATTTAATACCATCCCACGTAATAAAATAGAATAATTCCCTACTTAATTTTATTTAAATAGTTAAATAAAACTAAACCAACCATTTAAATGCATCTCATCACATATCTTGAAATAACACACGTAACATCGACACGGGACATGGTGCTCACGATATAACATACATCATCATCTATCTAAGTAACTCTAATAATAATAATAATAATAATAATAATAATAATAATAATAATATTAACTATTACATACTTATTCAAAATAAAGTCCCAAGTCTTTACAACCTTTAATAAACTGAAACTTAAACTTAGCGTTTATCGCTACATCACATCATATGCGAAAGTATAATTATTACATAAATAACTCATCATTTCATCTTAGACTTTCCTTTGTCCTTGCCCGAGCCCTCAGCGTTATCAGCCTTAACTGAAAAGTTTAAGCAAGAATGAGCACAATTGCCCAACAAGTATATAAAGTAGTTTGAGAACATACATCCGAAGTAAAAGCATTAGTATGAATATTTCTCAACAGTTGAAATAAATATCAAGAGATAAACTGGAATATCAAGATAAGAGTTCTGGAATTCTCAATAGCATACTAAGGGTGTTGGATACCACTAACATTACTTTGTTTCATCAAAACCATCAGACGGTTTAACAATCAAATAGATTGTAAACTGGCCTCTCTGCAAGTACTCGGTGATCAAACCTATCGCATCTACCTACATTGTGCACAAGTATAAAATTTAAACGCATAAACGTAAATGGGACTATATACCCGTCATTAGTTACCCAGTTATCCGGGTTGTTCATCTTAGTATTCATACGGGACCTCACCAAAGCAATTTGGATTGGTAAACATCAAATAGCTTCAAAGGATTTGAATTGTTTAAACAATATACTACGTTTGCATCAATAACATCTAGCTGAAACGAAAGCTAGAAAGCATGCTTGAATATAGTTCATTAAGGGTATACAAACTTTAAAGTATAGCAGTTACAATAGGAACTGAATAATCATCAATAACGTTTCGCATCACAATTGAAGTTATAGAACTTTATAGTAGAGGAGCTTGCACGAATGATTACTTAATCACAAGCCCAAACTTACCCTCGCTGCAATCAACTGAATAAGAGTTGAATAAATTCATAATGAAAAATAGGGTAAGAAACTTGCCTTGATCGTTGTTTACCAATAACAGATTAACAGCTTACAGTTATCTGCACTTCACGTGCCCTACACAATTGTATAATCATGCACATCAACTATTAACAACGCATAGTAGTTGTAATATAAACTTTACTCTATAATTTTCAGAGTTCACTCTATGATTTTCACTCTACTATCTGCACTCTATGATTTTCAGAGTTCACTCTACGATTTTCACTAACTCTACGATTTTCAGTGTTGACTCTACGATTTTCACTCTACTATCTGCACTCTACGATTTTATTCCCGCTAATTTAAAGATGATATGACCATGATACTTGGACACAATAACCTTCATACATCAAGGTATTTTATAAAAATATAACATTCATAAAACTAGCATGCTAAAATCACAAACCAACTGCAAAGAAAAGCGTGCAAGCACTAGTTTTATATTTAGAAAAAATTCTGGAATTTCCAAAATTCTGCAGATTTTATTACCAACATGCATGCTTACGATTTTCATAACTTGCTCAATTTAACTCCATTTTCTATGAAATTTGGACAGGTTGTACCTCATGTTACATACTATTTTATAAAATTATTACATACGTTAATTGAGTCATATACACCATGATCCCGAGGCTCAAAAAACCCCAAAAAATCACAGATTACTAGTTAAACCTAATCGACAAAAATTGGATTTTGCTTCTAGCATGCAATTAAATTATTCCTAATGTCCAGATCATCTACTCACATGTTTTCACATTTCACAACATCAAACTTCAACACACTTCCACCTTTTTGATTAATTTAACACCTTAGAGACATTTTATCAAAGGTAGAGCATGCATTGCTTAATTCTTTGATTTTCTATGAATTTGATGCATGATTAACCCATATCTTTTGTTTTTAATGATCTATAATCATCAAACAACAAAGAATATGGCAACACAAAGCCACAACAAATTATTTACCAATTTTATATGTATTTTCTTCTCATTTTTGTTATAAAATAAAATGGGTTCATGAATTACCTTTTGATGAATTTCTTCTTGGTTTAATATGATGCTCTTTCTCCTTGCTTGTCAAATCCTCAATAATCCTCCAAAATTAGTTCCAACTCTCTTAGGCTCTCAATTTCTCTCCATGTTTACTCACTTGGTGGAATTTTCTTAAAAAAAAGTGTGTTTGTATATATGTATAGCTTTGTTAGAGTCTTTTGATTCCCATAACCCCCAACTCTAATGATTAGTTACTCACAATACTTAATACTACAATAATATAGTTAATTAATAGGAAGAATGTGGGAGTTAGAGAAAATGAATGTGGGAGTTAGAAAAATAAAAAGAATTTTGATTTTAAGGAATAAAATAAATTACTTCCACCTTAGCTATTATGTAATATACGATACTCCTCCCTTGTCCCAATTTAATAGTCTCATGGGTCCATCGATTCAAATTGATTTCTATTAAAAAAAAATACATATATTATTTTAATCAATTAATCAATTAATAAGCTATTTGACTATTTTACCCTTTGGAACCAAACTTTGCGTAACCATATATCGATTCCTACTAAATTGACGTCCTAGGACGTCAAGGACTATCCATTTAGTCAAATTCATCTCTCGAAATTTTAGTTTGATTTTTTTCTCGAAAAAGTCAACAGTCGATTTTGACCAAAAAGTCAACTGTTATACTTTTTCGTGATTACGATCTATCTCGACTAATTTCGACGTTAGGACTCGAATACACAAATTCGCATCTCTAAATTCTCGCTCCTAACTCCAAATTTCATGATTTAATACCATCCCACGTAATAAAATAGAATAATTCCCTACTTAATTTTATTTAAATAGTTAAATAAAACTAAACCAACCATTTAAATGCATCTCATCACATATCTTGAAATAACACACGTAACATCGATTACAGGACATGGTGCTCACGATATAACATACATCATCATCTATCTAAGTAACTCTAATAATAATAATAATAATAATAATAATAATAATAATAATATTAACTATTACATACTTATTCAAAATAAAGTCCCAAGTCTTTACAACCTTTAATAAACTGAAACTTAAACTTAGCGTTTATCGCTACATCACATCATATATGAAAGTATAATTATTACATAAATAACTCATCATTTCATCTTAGACTTTCCTTTGTCCTTGCCCGAGCCCTCAGCGTTATCAGCCTTAACTGAAAAGTTTAAGCAAGAATGAGCACAATTGCCCAACAAGTATATAAAGTAGTTTGAGAACATACATCCGAAGTAAAAGCATTAGTATGAATATTTCTCAACAGTTGAAATAAATATCAAGAGATAAACTGGAATATCAAGATAAGAGTTCTGAAATTCTCAATAGCATACTAAGGGGTGTTGGATACCCTGAACATTACTTTATTTCATCAAAAACCATCAGACGGTTTAACAATCAAATAGATTGTAAACGGTCTCTGCAAGTACTCCAGGTGATCAGTTTATCGTACTCTACATTGTGCACAAGTATAAAATTTAAACGATAAACGTAAATGGGACTATATACCATTATTAGTTACCCCTGTTATCCGGGTTGTTCATCTTAGTATTCATACGGGACCTCACCAAAGCAATTTGGATTGGTAAACATCAAATAGCTTCAAAGGATTTGAATTGTTTAAACAATATACTACGTTCAGATCAATAACATCTAAATGAAACGAAAGCTAGAAAGCATGCTTGAATATAGTTCATTAAGGGTATACAAACTTTAAAGTATAGCGATTATAATAGAACTCGAATAATCATCAATAACGTTTCGCATCACAATTGAAGTTATAGAACTTTATAGTAGAGGAGCTTGCACGAATGATTACTTAATCACAAGCCCAAACTTACCCTCGCCGCAATCAATGAATAAGAGTTGAATAAATTCATAATGAAAAATAGGTAAGAAACTTGCCTTGATCGTTGTTTACCAATAAATGTGATTAACAACTTACGATTATCTCGCACTTCACGTGCTCCTACACAATTGTATAATCATGCACATCAACTATTAGCAACGCATAGTAGTTGTAATATAAACTTTACTCTATAATTTTCGAGTTCACTCTATGATTTTCACTCTACTATCTCAAGACTTATGATTTTCGAGTTCACTCACGATTTTCACTAACTCTACGATTTTCAAAGGTTGACTCTACGATTTTCACTCTCTATCTCGCACTTCTACGATTTTATTCCCGCTAATTTAAAGATGATATGACCATGATACTTGGACACAATAACCTTCATACATCAAGGTATTTTATAAAAATATAACATTCATAAAACTAGCATGCTAAAATCACAAACCAATCAAGAAAGAAAAGCGTGCAAGCACTAGTTTTATATTTAGAAAAAAATTCGAATTTCCAAAATTTCGCAGATTTTATTACCAACATGCATGCTTACGATTTTCATAACTTGCTCAATTTAACTCCATTTTCTATGAAATTTGGACAAAGTTGTACCTCATGTTACATACTATTTTATAAAATTATTACATACGTTAATTGAGTCATATACACCATGATCCCGAGAGGTTCAAAAACCCCAAAAATCACAGATTACTAGTTAAACCTAATCGACAAAAATTGGATTTTGCTTCTAGCATGCAATTAAATTATTCTTAATGTCCAGATCATCTACTCTCACATGTTTTCACATTTCACAACATCAAACTTCAACACACTTCCACCTTTTGATTAATTTAACACCTTAGAGACATTTTATCAAAGGTAGAGCATGCATTGCTTAATTCTTTGATTTTCTATGAATTTGATGCATGATTAACCCATATCTTTTGTTTTAATGATCTATAATCATCAAACAACAAGAATATGGCAACACAAAGCCACAACAAATTATTTACCAATTTTATATGTATTTTCTTCTCATTTTGTTATAAAAATAAAATGGGTTCATGAATTACCTTTTGATGAATTTCTTCTTTGGTTTAATATGATGCTCCTTCTCCTTGCTTGTCAAATCCTCAATAATCCTCCAAAATTAGTTCCAACTCTCTTAGGCTCTCAATTTCTCTCCATGTTTACTCACTGGTGGAATTTTCTTAAAAAAAAAAAGTGTGTTCAGATATATGTATAGCTTTGTTAGAGTCTTTTGATTCCCATAACCCCCAACTCTAATGATTAGTTACTCACAATACTTAATACTACAATAATATAGTTAATTAATAGGAAGAATGTGGGAGTTAGAGAAAATGAATGTGGGAGTTAGAAAAATAAAAAGAATTTTGATTTTAAGGAATAAAATAAATTACTTCCACCTTAGCTATTATGTAATATACGATACTCCTCCCTTGTCCCAATTTAATAGTCTCATGGGTCCATCGGCCAAATTGATTTCTATTAAAAAAAATACATATATTATTTTAATCAATTAATCAATTAATAAGCTATTTGACTATTTTACCCTTTGGAACCAAACTTTATGTAACCATATATCGATTCCTACTAAATTGACGTTAGGACGCCAAGGACTATCCAATTAGTCAAATTCATCTCTCGAAATTTTTAGTTGATTCTTTTTTTCTCGAAAAAAGTCAACAGTCGATTTTGACCAAAAAGTCAATTGTTACACTTTTTTCGTGATTACACTCTATCGACTAATTTCGACGCTAGGACTCGAATACACAAATTCCGCATCTCTAAATTTCGCTTCCTAACTCCAGCTCATGATTTAATACCATCCCACGTAATAAAATAGAATAATTCCCTACTTAATTTTATTTAAATAGTTAAATAAAACTAAACCAACCATTTAAATGCATCTCATCACATATCTTGAAATAACACACGTAACATCGATTACAGGACATGGTGCTCACGATATAACATACATCATCATCTATCTAAGTAACTCTAATAATAATAATAATAATAATAATAATAATAATAATATTAACTATTACATACTTATTCAAAATAAAGTCCCAAGTCTTTACAACCTTTAATAAACTGAAACTTAAACTTAGCGTTTATCGCTACATCACATCATATGCGAAAGTATAATTATTACATAAATAACTCATCATTTCATCTTAGACTTTCCTTTGTCCTTGCCCGAGCCCTCAGCGTTATCAGCCTTAACTGAAAAGTTTAAGCAAGAATGAGCACAATTGCCCAACAAGTATATAAAGTAGTTTGAGAACATACATCCGAAGTAAAAGCATTAGTATGAATATTTCTCAACAGTTGAAATAAATATCAAGAGATAAACTGGAATATCAAGATAAGAGTTCGAATTCTCAATAAGATACTAAGGGGTGTTGGATATTTCGAACATTACTTTGTTTCATCAAAACCATCAGACGGTTTAACAATCAAATAGATTGTAAACGGTCTCGCAAGTACTCTGTGTGATCACTTATCGTACCTACATTGTGCACAAGTATAAAATTTAAACGATAAACGTAAATGGGACTATATACCATTATTAGTTACCCTGATTATCCGGGTTGTTCATCTTAGTATTCATACGGACCTCACCAAAGCAATTTGGATTGGTAAACATCAAATAGCTTCAAAGGATTTGAATTGTTTAAACAATATACTACGTTTGCATCAATAACATCTAAAGTCAAACGAAAGCTAGAAAGCATGCTTGAATATAGTTCATTAAGGGTATACAAACTTTAAAGTATAAGCGATTATAATAAGGCTCGAATAATCATCAATAACGTTTCGCATCACAATTGAAGTTATAGAACTTTATAATAGAGGAGCTTGCACGAATGATTACTTAATCACAAGCCCAAACTTACCCTCGCTGCAATCAACTGAATAAGAGTTGAATAAATTCATAATGAAAAATAGGGTAAGAAACTTGCCTTGATCGTTGTTTACCAATAACAGATTAACAGCTTACAGCTATCTGCACTTCACGTGCCCTACACAATTGTATAATCATGCACATCAACTATTAGCAACGCATAGTAGTTGTAATATAAACTTTACTCTATAATTTTCAGAGTTCACTCTATGATTTTCACTCTACTATCTGCACTCTACGATTTTCACTGACTCTACGATTTTCAGTGTTGACTCTACGATTTTCACTCTACTATCTGCACTCTACGATTTTATTCCCGCTAATTTAAAGATGATATGACCATGATACTTTGGACACAATAACCTTCATACATCAAGGTATTTTATAAAAATATAACATTCATAAAACTAGCATGCTAAAATCACAAACCAATCAAGAAAGAAAAGCGTGCAAGCACTAGTTTTATATTTAGAAAAATTCGGAATTTCCAAAAATTTCGCAGATTTTATTACCAACATGCATGCTTACGATTTTCATAACTTGCTCAATTTAACTCCATTTTCTATGAAATTTGGACAAAGTTGTACCTCATGTTACATACTATTTTATAAAATTATTACATACGTTAATTGAAATATATACACCATGATCCCGAGGTCTCAAAAACCCCAAAAATCACAGATTACTAGTTAAACCTAATCGACAAAAAATTGGATTTTGCTTCTAGCATGCAATTAAATTATTCCTAATGTCCAGATCATCTACTCTCACATGTTTTCACATTTCACAACATCAAACTTCAACACACTTCCACCTTTTGATTAATTTAACACCTTAGAGACATTTTATCAAAGGTAGAGCATGCATTGCTTAATTCTTTGATTTTCTATGAATTTGATGCATGATTAACCCATATCTTTTGTTTTTAATGATCTATAATCATCAAACAAAAAGAATATGGCAACACAAAGCCACAAACAAATTATTTACCAATTTTATATGTATTTTCTTCTCATTTTTGTTATAAAAATAAAATGGGTTCATGAATTACCTTTTGATGAATTTCTTCTTGGTTTAATATGATGCTCCTTCTCCTTGCTTGTCAAATCCTCAATAATCCTCCAAAATTAGTTCCAACTCTCTTAGGCTCTCAATTTCTCTCCATGTTTACTCACTTGGTGGAATTTTCTTAAAAAAAAAGTGTGTTTGTATATATGTATAGCTTTGTTAGAGTCTTTTGATTCCCATAACCCCCAACTCTAATGATTAGTTACTCACAATACTTAATACTACAATAATATAGTTAATTAATAGGAAGAATGTGGGAGTTAGAGAAAATGAATGTGGGAGTTAGAAAAATAAAAAGAATTTTGATTTTAAGGAATAAAATAAATTACTTCCACCTTAGCTATTATGTAATATACGTATACTCCCTCCCTTGTCCCAATTTAATAGTCTCATGGGTCCATCAGTTCAAATTTGATTTCTATTAAAAAAAATACATATATTATTTTAATCAATTAATCAATTAATAAGCTATTTGACTATTTTACCCTTCGGAACCAAACTTTTGCGAACCATATATCGATTCCTACTAAATTCGACGTTAGGACGTCAAGGGACTATCCATTTAGTCAAATTCATCTCGAAATTTTAGTTGATTTTTTTTCTCGAAAAAGTCAACAGTTGATTTTGACCAAAAGTCAACTTGTTACACTTTTTCGTGATTACGATCTATCCTCGACTAATTTCGACGCTAGGACTCGAATACACAATTCGCATCTCTAAATTCGCTCCTAACTCCAAATTTCATGATTTAATACCATCCCACGTAATAAAATAGAATAATTCCTACTTAATTTTATTTAAATAGTTAAATAAAACTAAACCAACCATTTAAATGCATCTCATCACATATCTTGAAATAACACACGTAACATCGACACGGGACATGGTGCTCACGATATAACATACATCATCATCTATCTAAGTAACTCTAATAATAATAATAATAATAATAATAATAATAATAATAATATTAACTATTACATACTTATTCAAAATAAAGTCCCAAGTCTTTACAACCTTTAATAAATGAAACTTAAACTTAGCGTTTATCGCTACATCACATCATATGCGAAAGTATAATTATTACATAAATAACTCATCATTTCATCTTAGACTTTCCTTTGTCCTTGCCCGAGCCCTCGCCATATCAAAATTTTAATCGAAAAGTTTAAGCAAGAATGAGCACAATTGCCCAACAAGTATATAAAGTAGTTTGAGAACATACATCCGAAGTAAAAGCATTAGTATGAATATTTCTCAACAGTTGAAATAAATATCAAGAGATAAACTGGAATATCAAGATAAGAGTTCGGAATTCTCAATAAGATACTAAGGGGTGTTGGATATTCGAACATTACTTTGTTTCATCAAAACCATCAGACGGTTTAACAATCAAATAGATTGTAAGCGGTCTCGTAAGTACCTCGGTGATCAAATTTATCGTACCCTACATTGTGCACAAGTATAAAATTTAAACGCATAAACGTAAATGGGACTATATACCCGTCATTAGTTACCCCGTTATCCGGGTTGTTCATCTTAGTATTCATACGGGATCTCACCAAAGCAATTTGGATTGGTAAACATCAAATAGCTTCAAAGGATTTGAATTGTTTAAACAATATACTACGTTTGCATCAATAACATCTAGTCAAACGAAAAGCTAGAAAGCATGCTTGAATATAGTTCATTAAGGGTATACAAACTTTAAAGTATAAGCTTATTTAATAGAACTGAATAATCATCAATAACGTTTCGCATCACAATTGAAGTTATAGAACTTTATAGTAGAGGAGCTTGCATTTAATGATTACTTAATCACAAGCCCAAACTACTACCCTCATTGCAATCAATTGAATAAGAGTTGAATAAATTCATAATGAAAAATAGGGTAAGAAACTTGCCTTGATCGTTGTTTACCAATAACAGATTAACAACTTACAGTTATCTGCACTTCACGTGCCCTACACAATTGTATAATCATGCACATCAACTATTAGCAACGCATAGTAGTTGTAATATAAACTTTACTCTATAATTTTCAGAGTTCACTCTATGATTTTCACTCTACTATCTGCACTCTATGATTTTCAGAGTTCACTCTACGATTTTCACTAACTCTACGATTTTCAGTGTTGACTCTACGATTTTCACTCTACTATCTGCACTCTACGATTTTATTCCCGCTAATTTAAAGATGATATGACCATGATACTTGGACACAATAACCTTCATACATCAAGGTATTTTATAAAAATATAACATTCATAAAACTAGCATGCTAAAATCACAAACCAACTGCAAAGAAAAGCGTGCAAGCACTAGTTTTATATTTAGAAAAAATTCTGGAATTTCCAAAATTCTGCAGATTTTATTACCAACATGCATGCTTACGATTTTCATAACTTGCTCAATTTAACTCCATTTTCTATGAAATTTGGACAGGTTGTACCTCATGTTACATACTATTTTATAAAATTATTACATACGTTAATTGAGTCATATACACTATGATCCCGAGGCTCCGAAAAACCCCAAAAATCACAGATTACTAGTTAAACCCAATCTGACAAAAATTCGGGATTTTGCTTCTAGCATGCAATTAAATTATTCCTAATGTCCAGATCATCTACTCTCACATGTTTTCACATTTCACAACATCAAACTTCAACACACTTCCACCTTTTTGATTAATTTAACACCTTAGAGACATTTTATCAAAGGTAGAGCATGCATTGCTTAATTCTTTGATTTTCTATGAATTTGATGCATGATTAACCCATATCTTTTGTTTTTAATGATCTATAATCATCAAACAACGAAGAATATGGCAAAAGCAAAGCCACAACAAATTATTTACCAATTTTATATGTATTTTCTTCTCATTTTGTTATAAAATAAAATGGGTTCATGAATTACCTTTTGATGAATTTCTTCTTGGTTTAATATGATGCTCCTTCTCCTTGCTTGTCAAATCCTCAATAATCCTCCAAAATTAGTTCCAACTCTCTTAGGCTCTCAATTTCTCTCCATGTTTACTCACTTGGTGGAATTTTCTTAAAAAAAAAGTGTGTTTGTATATATGTATAGCTTTGTTAGAGTCTTTTGATTCCCATAACCCCCAACTCTAATGATTAGTTACTCACAATACTTAATACTACAATAATATAGTTAATTAATAGGAAGAATGTGGGAGTTAGAGAAAATGAATGTGGGAGTTAGAAAAATAAAAAGAATTTTGATTTTAAGGAATAAAATAAATTACTTCCACCTTAGCTATTATGTAATATACGTATACTCCCTCCCTTGTCCCAATTTAATAGTCTCATGGGTCCATCAGTTCAGCTGATTTCTATTAAAAAAAAATACATATATTATTTTAATCAATTAATCAATTAATAAGTTATTTGACTATTTTACCCTTTGGAACCAAACTTTGCGAACCATATATCGATTCCTACTAAATTGACGTTAGGACGTCAAGGACTATCCATTTAGTCAAATTCATCTCTGAAATTTTAGTTGATTTTTTTCTCGAAAAGTCAATGAGTTGACTTTTGACCAAAAAGTCAATTGTTACACTTTTTCGTGATTACGATCATCTCGACTAATTTCGACGTTAGGACTCGAATACACAAATTCGCATCTCTAAATTTCTGCTCCTAACTCCAAATTTCATGATTTAATACCATCCCACGTAATAAAATAGAATAATTCCCTACTTAATTTTATTTAAATAGTTAAATAAAACTAAACCAACCATTTAAATGCATCTCATCACATATCTTGAAATAACACACGTAACATCGATTCATGAGGACATGGTGCTCACGATATAACATACATCATCATCTATCTAAGTAACTCTAATAATAATAATAATAATAATAATAATAATAATAATATTAACTATTACATACTTATTCAAAATAAAGTCCCAAGTCTTTACAACCTTTAATAAATGGAAACTTAAACTTAGCGTTTATCGCTACATCACATCATATGCGAAAGTATAATTATTACATAAATAACTCATCATTTCATCTTAGACTTTCCTTTGTCCTTGCTTGAGAGCCCTCAGTATATCACCTTTAATCGAAAAGTTTAAGCAAGAATGAGCACAATTGCCCAACAAGTATATAAAGTAGTTTGAGAACATACATCAAAGTAAAAGCATTAGTATGAATATTTCTCAACGATTGAAATAAATATCAAGAGATAAACCGGAATATCAAGATAAGAGTTCGGAATTCTCAATAGCATACTAAGGGGTGTTGGATACCACGAACATTACTTTGTTTCATCAAAACCATCAGACGGTTTAACAATCAAATAGATTGTAAACGGTCTCTGCAAATACTCGGTGATCGACTTATCGCATACCTACATTGTGCACAAGTATAAAATTTAAACGCATAAACGTAAATGGGACTATATACGTCATTAGTTACCCCGATTATCAAGGGTTGTTCATCTTAGTATTCATACGGGACCTCACCAAAGCAATTTGGATTGGTAAACATCAAATAGCTTCAAAGGATTTGAATTGTTTAAACAATATACTACGTTTGCATCAATAACATCTATTTAAACGAAAGCTAGAAAGCATGCTTGAATATAGTTCATTAAGGGTATACAAACTTTAAAGTATAGCGATTATAATAGAACCGAATAATCATCAATAACGTTTCGCATCACAATTGAAGTTATAGAACTTTATAGTAGAGGAGCTTGCACGAATGATTACTTAATCACAAGCCCAAACTTACCTCGCCGCAATCAAATGAATAAGAGTTGAATAAATTCATAATGAAAAATAGGGTAAGAAACTTGCCTTGATCGTTGTTTACCAATAGCAGATTAACGACTTACGCTTATCTCGCACTTCACGTGCCTCCTACACAATTGTATAATCATGCACATCAACTATTAACAACGCATAGTAGTTGTAATATAAACTTTACTCTATAATTTTTAGAGTTCACTCTATGATTTTCACTCTACTATCTCAAGACTCTATGATTTTCGAGTTCACTCTACGATTTTCACTAACTCTACGATTTTTCGAGTGTTGACTCTACGATTTTCACTCTACTATCTCGCACTCTCTGATTTTATTCCCGCTTAATTTAAAGATGATATGACCATGATACTTGGACACAATAACCTTCATACATCAAGGTATTTTATAAAATATAACATTCATAAAACTAGCATGCTAAAATCACAAACCAATCAAGAAAGAAAAGCGTGCAAGCACTAGTTTTATATTTAGAAAAAAATTCGGAATTTCCAAAATTTGCAGATTTTATTACCAACATGCATGCTTACGATTTTCATAACTTGCTCAATTTAACTCCATTTTCTATGAAATTTGGGATGAGTTGTACCTCATGTTACATACTATTTTATAAAATTATTACATACGTTAATTGAGTCATATACACCATGATCCCGAGGCTCGAAAAACCCCAAAATCACACATTACTAGTTAAACCTAATCGACAAAAATTCGGGATTTTGCTTCTAAAGATGCAATTAAATTATTCCTAATGTCCAGATCATCTACTCTCACATGTTTTCACATTTCACAACATCAAACTTCAACACACTTCCACCTTTTTGATTAATTTAACACCTTAGAGACATTTTATCAAAGGTAGAGCATGCATTGCTTAATTCTTTGATTTTCTATGAATTTGATGCATGATTAACCCATATCTTTTGTTTTTAATGATCTATAATCATCAAACAACAAAGAATATGGCAACACAAAGCCACAACAAATTATTTACCAATTTTATATGTATTTTCTTCTCATTTTTGTTATAAAATAAAATGGGTTCATGAATTACCTTTTGATGAATTTCTTCTTGGTTTAATATGATGCTCCTTCTCCTTGCTTGTCAAATCCTCAATAATCCTCCAAAATTAGTTCCAACTCTCTTAGGCTCTCAATTTCTCTCCATGTTTACTCACTGGTGGAATTTTCTTAAAAAAAAAGTGTGTTTGTATATATGTATAGCTTTGTTAGAGTCTTTTGATTCCCATAACCCCCAACTCTAATGATTAGTTACTCACAATACTTAATACTACAATAATATAGTTAATTAATAGGAAGAATGTGGGAGTTAGAGAAAATGAATGTGGGAGTTAGAAAAAATAAAAGAATTTTGATTTTAAGGAATAAAATAAATTACTTCCACCTTAGCTATTATGTAATATCGTATACTCCTCCCTTGTCCCAATTTAATAGTCTCATGGGTCCATCAGTTCAGCTGATTTCTATTAAAAAAAATACATATATTATTTTAATCAATTAATCAATTAATAAGCTATTTGACTATTTTACCCTTCGGAACCAAACTTTGCGAACCATATATCGATTCCTACTAAATTCGACGTTAGGACGTCAAGGACTATCCATTTAGTCAAATTCATCTCGAAATTCTTAGTTGATTTTTTCTCGAAAAAGTCAACAGTTGATTTTGACCAAAAAGTCATTGTTACACTTTTTTCGTGATTACGATATCCTCGACTAATTTCGACGTTAGGACTCGAATACACGGTCGCATCTCTAAATTCTCGCTCCTAACTCCAAACTCATGATTTAATACCATCCCACGTAATAAAATAGAATAATTCCTACTTAATTTTATTTAAATAGTTAAATAAAACTAAACCAACCATTTAAATGCATCTCATCACATATCTTGAAATAACACACGTAACATCGATTCATGAGGACATGGTGCTCACGATATAACATACATCATCATCTATCTAAGTAACTCTAATAATAATAATAATAATAATAATAATAATAATAATATTAACTATTACATACTTATTCAAAATAAAGTCCCAAGTCTTTACAACCTTTAATAAATGAAACTTAAACTTAGCGTTTATCGCTACATCACATCATATATGCGAAAGTATAATTATTACATAAATAACTCATCATTTCATCTTAGACTTTCCTTTGTCCTTGCCCGAGAGCCCTCGTTATCATATTTTAATCGAAAAGTTTAAGCAAGAATGAGCACAATTGCCCAACAAGTATATAAAGTAGTTTGAGAACATACATCCAAGTAAAAGCATTAGTATGAATATTTCTCAACAGAGTTGAAATAAATATCAAGAGATAAACCGGAATATCAAGATAAGAGTTCTGGAATTCTCAATAGCATACTAAGGGGTGTTGGATACCCTGAACATTACTTTGTTTCATCAAAAACCATCAGACGGTTTAACAATCAAATAGATTGTAAACGGTCTCTGCAAGTACTCGGTGATCGACTTTATCGCACTACTACATTGTGCACAAGTATAAAATTTAAACGATAAACGTAAATGGGACTATATACCGATCATTAGTTACCCCGATTATCCGGGTTGTTCATCTTAGTATTCATACGGGACCTCACCAAAGCAATTTGGATTGGTAAACATCAAATAGCTTCAAAGGATTTGAATTGTTTAAACAATATACTACGTTTGAATCAATAACATCTAAATAAAACGAAAAGCTAGAAAGCATGCTTGAATATAGTTCATTAAGGGTATACAAACTTTAAAGTATATAGCGATAATGAGAACCTGAATAATCATCAATAACGTTTAGCATCACAATTGAAGTTATAGAACTTTATAGTAGAGAGCTTGCACGAATGATTACTTAATCACAAGCCCAAACTTACCCTCGCCGCAATCAATGAATAAGAGTTGAATAAATTCATAATGAAAAATAGGGTAAGAAACTTGCCTTGATCGTTGTTTACCAATAATGCATTAACGACTTTACGATTATCTCGCACTTCACGTGCCCTACACAATTGTATAATCATGCACATCAACTATTAGCAACGCATAGTAGTTGTAATATAAACTTTACTCTATAATTTTTGAGTTCACTCTATGATTTTCACTCTACTATCTCAAGACTCTATGATTTTTGAGTTCACTCTACGATTTTCACTAACTCACGATTTTCAAATTGTTGACTCTCACGATTTTCACTCTACTATCTCGCACTCTACGATTTTATTCCGCTTAATTTAAAGATGATATGACCATGATACTTGGACACAATAACCTTCATACATCAAGGTATTTTATAAAATATAACATTCATAAAACTAGCATGCTAAAATCACAAACCAACTGCAAAGAAAAGCGTGCAAGCACTAGTTTTATATTTAGAAAAAATTCTGGAATTTCCAAAATTCTGCAGATTTTATTACCAACATGCATGCTTACGATTTTCATAACTTGCTCAATTTAACTCCATTTTCTATGAAATTTGGACAGGTTGTACCTCATGTTACATACTATTTTATAAAATTATTACATACGTTAATTGAGTCATATACACCATGATCCCGAGGCTCCGAAAAACCCCAAAAATCACAGATTACTAGTTAAACCCAATCTGACAAAAATTCGGGATTTTGCTTCTAGCATGCAATTAAATTATTCCTAATGTCCAGATCATCTACTCTCACATGTTTTCACATTTCACAACATCAAACTTCAACACACTTCCACCTTTTTGATTAATTTAACACCTTAGAGACATTTTATCAAAGGTAGAGCATGCATTGCTTAATTCTTTGATTTTCTATGAATTTGATGCATGATTAACCCATATCTTTTGTTTTTAATGATCTATAATCATCAAACAACAGTAACATGGCAACACAAAGCCACAACAAATTATTTACCAATTTTATATGTATTTTCTTCTCATTTTTGTTATAAAAATAAAATGGGTTCATGAATTACCTTTTGATGAATTTCTTCTTGGTTTAATATGATGCTCCTTCTCCTTGCTTGTCAAATCCTCAATAATCCTCCAAAATTAGTTCCAACTCTCTTAGGCTCTCAATTTCTCTCCATGTTTACTCACTGGTGGAATTTTCTTAAAAAAAATTGTGTTTGTATATATGTATAGCTTTGTTAGAGTCTTTTGATTCCCATAACCCCAACTCTAATGATTAGTTACTCACAATACTTAATACTACAATAATATAGTTAATTAATAGGAAGAATGTGGGAGTTAGAGAAAATGAATGTGGGAGTTAGAAAAATAAAAGAATTTTGATTTTAAGGAATAAAATAAATTACTTCCACCTTAGCTATTATGTAATATCACGATACTCCTCCCTTGTCCCAATTTAATAGTCTCATGGGTCCATCACCAAATTTGATTTCTATTAAAAAAATACATATATTATTTTAATCAATTAATCAATTAATAAGCTATTTGACTATTTTACCCTTTGGAACCAAACTTTGCGAACCATATATCGATTCCTACTAAATTGACGTTAGGACGTCAAGGGACTATCCATTTAGTCAAATTCATCTCGAAATTCCTAGTTGACTTTTTTCTCGAAAAGTCAACGGAGTCGATTTTTTGACCAAAAAGTCAATCTGTTACACTTTTTCGTGATTACGATCTATCCTCGACTAATTTTGACGTTAGGACTCGAATACACAAATCGCATCTCTAAATTCTCGCTCCTAACTCCCATTTCATGATTTAATACCATCCCACGTAATAAAATAGAATAATTCCCTACTTAATTTTATTTAAATAGTTAAATAAAACTAAACCAACCATTTAAATGCATCTCATCACATATCTTGAAATAACACACGTAACATCGATTACAGGACATGGTGCTCACGATATAACATACATCATCATCTATCTAAGTAACTCTAATAATAATAATAATAATAATAATAATAATAATAATATTAACTATTACATACTTATTCAAAATAAAGTCCCAAGTCTTTACAACCTTTAATAAACTGAAACTTAAACTTAGCGTTTATCGCTACATCACATCATATGCGAAAGTATAATTATTACATAAATAACTCATCATTTCATCTTAGACTTTCCTTTGTCCTTGCCCGAGCCCTCAGCGTTATCAGCCTTAACTGAAAAGTTTAAGCAAGAATGAGCACAATTGCCCAACAAGTATATAAAGTAGTTTGAGAACATACATCCGAAGTAAAAGCATTAGTATGAATATTTCTCAACAGTTGAAATAAATATCAAGAGATAAACTGGAATATCAAGATAAGAGTTCTGGAATTCTCAATAGCATACTAAGGGGTGTTGGATACCCTGAACATTACTTTGTTTCATCAAAACCATCAGACGGTTTAACAATCAAATAGATTGTAAGCGGTCTCTGCAATACTCGGTGATCGATTTATATCGTACCTACATTGTGCACAAGTATAAAATTTAAACGCATAAACGTAAATGGGACTATATACGTCATTATTAGTTACCCCGTTATCAAGGGTTGTTCATCTTAGTATTATTCATACGGGACCTCACCAAAGCAATTTGATTGGTAAACATCAAATAGCTTCAAAGGATTTGAATTGTTTAAACAATATACTACGTTGCATCAATAACATCTAAAGTAAAACGAAAGCTAGAAAGCATGCTTGAATATAGTTCATTAAGGGTATACAAACTTTAAAGTATAGCAGTTACAATAGGAACTGAATAATCATCAATAACGTTTCGCATCATCAATAATCATCAAATTTTTTATTCTATGATTTTTACTCTACGATTTTCACTGACTCTACGATTTTCAGAGTTTACTCTACGATTTCACTAACTCTACGATTTTCACTGACTCTACGATTTTCACTGACTCTACGATTTTCAGAGTTTACTTTACGATTTTTATTCCCGCTAACTTAAAGATGATATGACCATGATACTTGGACACAATAAACTTCATACATCAAGGTATTTTATAAAAATATAACATTCATAAAACTAGCATGCTAAGACCACAAACCAATTGCATAGAAAAGCGTGCTAGCACTAGTTTTATACTTAGAAAAAATTCTGAAATTTCTAGAATTCTGCAGATTTTATTACCAACATACATGCTTACGATTTTCATAACTTGCTCAATTTAACTCCATTTCTTATGAAATTTGGACAGGTTGTACCTCATGCTACATACTATTTTATAAAATTATAACATACGCTAATCGAGTCATCTACACCATGATTCTGAGGCTCCGAAAAACCCCAAAAATCACATATTTCACATTCAACCAACTTTGAAAAATTTTGTGATTTTGATTCTAGTATGCATGGGCTTGACTCCTACTGTCCAGATCACTTCTACCAACATATATGAACATGCTACAACAAACCAACTCACTAAATTACCATGCTATGAACAAATTGACTACAAAGAGGCATTTTATCAACATATCGCATACATTCATGAAATATTTGATTCTCTATGTAATTGAAACATGTTTAAACCATACTTTTCATTCCTTATCCTCCTCATAACAGAAACCAACAATATTATCATAGCCTTACGAAATCAACATAAACCATTTACCATGGCTATACATGCTTTTTCACTATTTTTCTTCAAGAACATGAAAAAGAGACAGATTGGAATTTGGTATTTGATAACTGAAAACTGTAGTTCAAGAAGATACGGATCTAACGAGTTTGATTGGGCCTCAATCGGAGTTGTGGATCTCGTAATACAAGGTTTCTGAAAAGACTCCAAAACTGTGCCAAATGGACCGCTTTCTTGAGCCTAAAACGTAGCTCGGAAAGTCAACGGTTCTAACAATACCAAGTGGGCCCAAATCGGACTTGTAGATCACAAATCACAAGTGTTTACGTGGAGGACCCCAACTTTAAGCGAAAATTATAGAATAAATAGAAAATAAATATTAGAAATTCATAATAAATTTGTAAAAATTATTTTAAAGCCTAAAATGGGTTTTAATAATTTGGAATATATTTCAACCGATATTTTAATATTTTTAAATATTAATGATAGTTAATTTATTTAATTATTATATTAAATAAATTACATAAAAATGATTTTAGTACTTTAAAAATCATTTGAAATTATATTAAAGTGTAAGGAAATATTTTAAGTTATTTTTTATGACTTTAATATTTTGTAATGAATTTCATTAATAAATTAATATTAATGATAATGGAATTAAGTAGTATTTAATTCATATTAATATGATATTAATGATTGAAAAATCATGATAAATGATAATAATTATCGAAAATTATTATAAGTCGTTGAAAAATATTTTAATTGAAAATGAAATTATCTAAGGTAAAATGTAAAGCATTTAGGCAAAGTCTTATGGAAATTAGACTCATGAATTATCGATTAGACTTTTGGGATGTCGAAATTATCTACTAATTCAACTCGATTTGGAATAGTTTGACTTGATATCGAATTTTAGGTATTTTATAGACTGATAGGATTATGTGGTAATTTGTTAGGTTATATTATAACTGTATTTAACAGTACTATACTGTGATGATATTCTAATATTTGGAGATCGGTATTATCTATATTAGATCTTCAGAAAAAGCGATATAGGTTAGCGTAATTGTAATCAATGGTACAGCAAGTTCTATAACTTTCGATCTCGAATTGATATTTTTGAAATATGCTTGGGGTTAATCATTCTTGATTATACCATGTCTATGAATTATTGATTCTCACTCTGTGCACATTTCATGTATTCATCGTGTATGAAAAGGTCGATCACCTTCATTACCATTTGGTCCAATTGATTTATTCATGTTCATTATTCGTTCAACTATGAAAATTTATTCATGCTCTTTTTAATGTATATATATTGTAGAAAGTTAGCCAACTTATTGTTCAATTCTTTCGATCATGATATATCCTTAATTGAACTTATACTTCTTTGGGCAAAATTGTTGCTCACCCTTGCTATATCATGATAAACATTGCAGATTATGACGAATACATCGGTTACAAGAAAAGTCTAAGACAAGTCAGCTTTGGATTATATGTGCAGCTAAAGTTGTAACAGTAATGTATGATAATAGCTTTGTGAAGGTTCTCGACCTTGGGGATAGTGTGTAATGTTTAATGTATAAACAATTTATGTTTATATCTTCCGCAATAGTTATAGAAATAGTATACCGGATTATTTTTACGCTTCTTATTTTTCCCTAAGGCTAGACAATATAGAAATACAGAGGAGGTTTGGAGAGAAGAAGAAACTGGCAAGGATGAGTTACTTAATAAAAGCCAAAGCTCCCTATTCCTTATTCAGTTTCTCTCGACTCCTCTTGCCCTGCTATACCCGCCCCTTTCCATCTCATTGTCTAGTGTACTTATTCGGCTAACACAAGGGAGAAGTAAGAATTTGAGCTTTTCAAAACTTCGTTGGAGCGGTGAGGTTTGGTTTGGGAGCTAACAAGAGATCATAAGTGAAGCTAATAGAAGGTATTACAATCTATCTTTATAATTGATATGAAAGTAAAGTTCAAACAAGGTGGTTTATTTGGTAATAGAATGATTCTGAGTTTAGCACTATAAACCGATTTTAGTTATGAATAGTTCATTGTAATGATATTAGTTAATTGTAGCTGTACTAATTAACAAAGACTTGAAATATTTCATGATCAAAAGAATGGAATTTCAAACAAATTGAATTCAAAAAAAAAGAAGAAGAGAAAACTAGTTAGTTTGTTAATGACTCGGCTATGCTTAATTGTTTGCATATTAAACTGTTATGGCTTGAATTAGAAACAAGGGGATAGGCTTGGTTGTGTGGTGATATAAGGAAGCTAAAATGGGATGATAGCACAAATAAATGGCTACGAAATGAGTGTTCCAAAACAGCGCACACCACTTGTTCGATAAAAGTCCTATGTGAGTTTTTTTGGTTAAAAACCAAGTATTAAGTAAATCTAAGGATAAAGTAAGGTATATTTATCCTATATGAAGATAAATAAAGAGTTTGGGCATATTAAATGAAAGCGAAAAGCCGTTTTAAACCAAAACAAAAAGTTAGAAATAAGTGTGTTAAGCCATTATTGACCACTGTTTTGAGCGTAAAGATTTTGAAATTAGAAGTTTATAACTTTTAAATATAGTCTCATACTATATATAAAACATATTTAAAATTTGTTCTAATTTGGTATACGAGCTAGAAGTAATAAGGTCGCGAAATAAACATGTTAGAAACCGAAAAAAATTGTGAACTGCTGACCCTAAGGACAAATTCGGGGCTAGCTACAGTTTCTAGAAAATTGTGGGCTTTTGGGTTATTATAGTACACTTGAATAAGCTTTCCATAGACTCGAAGCGGACTAATTCCGACTTGAAGCAAGGAGTTATGACATTTCAAAGTAGTTGCGTCAAATCATCCAACAAATTCGGAGCAAATTCCCTTGCACGGATTTTTACGGAATTTTGTGCTTGGAATTTGAAGATGGTCCATGAACGAAAGTTGTAGCCCCGAAGTTAGCTTCGGCGTGGTATGCAAGAATCGCTCAAAAATATTTTAAAACGAATTAGTTATGATTTGTTTTAGCGAGATATGGTAAAGCGAGAAAAAAATTAAAAAGCTGTTATGATCGGGCATTTTTAAGTTACATTTTGAAATTTTGCTTATGATGTCTAAAATGGGTGGCATATATTTTCTAAATATATTCTCTTATGATGTTTATAGCATATCCAAATTTTGGGGCAAACTAACTTACTTAATTAAAAACTACAAAATCGCAAAGTGGCTTTATCGAAGATGGTGTGCATTTGCCAAGAAAGAACGCTTCTGTAACGATTGATGAGACTCCTTTGAGGCTCTCAATTGGACGTGTTTAAAGTACCCAAAATGTTTAGCTAATATTTTACTTAAATAGGTGGGTATACCACCCATTATATATCCAAAACTTGACGTATAAAGAATCAATGTCATGGGAAATATAAAATGGCAGAGCATGGGGTGAGCAAGACTAGGAACGCTGCGACAATAAGCAAGTTTGAGTAATTGCTACAATTGGTATTGTATTTTAATACGTGGCTGCACCACCTCTAGCCTACACAAAAGTTTAGGATGATTAAACTAATAAACTAAAATATGAGGAACTTTTATTTGGTGTAAAAAGGTTAAAACAAATTAAGTTTCTAAATAAACTAATATTCGTTGAGTAAGAATAAATAATATTAGTTTGTATAAAACTAATAATTATTATTGATGAATATACATGCATGTTTTGTAACATATTCAATTATCTAATACGTGTGTACATGTAAATATAATTCTGTAGGAATTGTGGAGAAACTCTAGGTTAACTTTTGTGGTAATCTCCAATCAAGGCAAGTTTTTCAGTTCTATTATGTTTGTGGATTAAATGTGATTATGTGGTGAGTTACATACCATATTTTATGAATTGTTAAAGTCAAAATATGACTAAGTTAATTGGGTTATGGAACTCAATTTATATGTGATATGTGATAGCACATGTTGTATGATGTAACTCGATAAATTAGAAATGTATAATGCACGAATGTATGATTTGTAAGGAATTATTGATGCATGTAGGATATGCATAGTAAAGAAAATGTAGTGCATATGAAATTATGTGCTATGTGAAACATGATAGACTGTGACACTTTTTCGTGATTACAGTTTATCCTGACTAATTTCGACGTTCCGGACTAGAATACACAGTCCGCATCTCTAAATTCTGCTCCTAACTTCAGCTCATGATTTAATACCATCCCACGTAATAAAATAGAATAATTCCCTACTTATTTTATTTAAATAGTTAAATAAAACTAAACCAACCAATTAAATACATCTCATCACATATCTTGAAATAACACATATATGTACCACACACATACATCTAATAAATGAAATCACCCAAAAGTTTTATATAAATTCGTTTATTAACAATTCTTAAATTACATAAAAAAAAATATTAAAAAAAAATTAAAAATAAAAAAATAAAACTCGGATATTACATTCACCCTCCCTTAAAAGGATTCCGTCCCCGGAATCATTACACATCAATCAAAAAGATTAGGGTAATTTTTCATCATTTTCTCCTCGAGTTCCCGCGTAGCCTCATCAGCGTTGTGGTTCCTCCACAATACCTTAACAGAAGGTATTATCTTATTTCTTAACACTTGTTCTTTTCTATCGATGCAATGGGACCTCTTCGTAGGTTAAGTCCTTTTCAAACTTAATAGGTTCATACTCTATGACATGCTTATAATCCTGCTTATAGGGTCGTAGGACAGAAACATGGAACACGTTGTGTATATGTTCTAACTCCCGGGAGGTAAGGCTATTTCAAAAGCTACCTCACCCACTCGCCTCAACACTTGAAGGGTCCTATGAATACGGGACTAAGTTTTCCCTTCTTCCCAAATCTCATTTTTCTTTTCCAAGGTGACACTTTCAAAAACACATAAGTGCCGAAGCGCCGAAATCTCGTTGTTTCTTAGATGTTGATCTCGCATATTTCTTACATCGATCTGAGCCGTCACGAGCCTCGCTTTCGTATTATTTTGATCACATCTGCGGTTTGTTGCACCAATTTCGCCCTAGCAATTGTCGTTCTCCCACTTCATCCCAAAGACTGATGGCGTTCTCGCATTTCCTTCCATATAAAGCTTCATAAGGTGGCATACCGATGCTCGCGTGATAAGCTGTTATTATCAGACATAAATTCTACCAGCGGTAGTGGTCATCCCAGCTCCTTTGAAATACATAATGCATGCTCTCGCATGTCCTCTAACGTTGAATAGTTCTCTCGCTCGCCCATCTGTTTGAGGATGATACGCCATGCTCAACCTCGAAGCGTTCCCATGCGTTCTTGAAAACTTCTCCGAAATTTCTTTGTGAACCGCGGATTGTGATCTGACACAATTGATACAGGTACCCCGTGCCTGGAAACAATCTCTTTAATGTAAAGCTTTACCAATGATCCAAGGTATATCGATCTTGATTGACAAGAAATGCGGCGACTTGGTCGATCGATCAACGATCACCCAAAGCGCATCGTAACCCGCCTGCGTGGAAGAAGTCCTACCACGAAGTCCATCGTGATATGCTCCCACTTCCATTCGGAATTTCTAAAGGTTGAAGTAGCCCGCTTGGTTTACGATGTTCCGCCTTAACTTTCATTTGGCATGTTAAACACTTGGCGGCCGACTCTGCGACTTCTCTTTTCATATTGGGCCACCAATAATGTTGGCGGAGATCTGATACATCTTTGTGCTTCCCGGGTGAATTGAGTAACTTAAGCCATGAGCTTCGCAAGATTTCTTCTTTTAATTGGAACCATTGCACCCAAATTCTCTTCTCAAATCTTAATAGTCCATCACCCCCATCTTTGAATTTAAGCTCTTCTCCATCCGAAATTCTTGTCCTCACCTTCACACATTCCTCATATTTGCCTTGTACTTCCTTGATTTTGTCCAATAGAGTTGGATGAGCCTCCATTCTGAACAATTTCCCCTCCGGCTCTCTTGGACTTTTTATCTCGAGTTCAATCTAGCAATCTCCTTAATTAACTCCTCTCTTGGTATGTTAGCATTGCCAATCTACCAACGCTTCTTTCTGCTAAAGACATCTGCTACCACGTTCGCTTTCCCCGGATGATACAAGATGTCGTAATCGTAATCCTTTATAAGTTCCAACCATCTTCTTTGTCTCTTATTCAACTCCTGCATGAAAATATACTAAAGACTTTTATGGTCCGTGTATATTTCACACCTTACACCATATAAATAGTGCCTCCATATCTTTAAGGCAAATACTATCGCCGCCAATTCCGGATCATGGGTAGGATATCCCTTCTCGTAATCCTTCAATCGACGGATGCATACGCAATAACTTTACCATGTTGCATAAGCACATGCCCAAGTCCTTTGTGTGGCGACATCATCGAAAATCACGAAGTCACCAGATCGTCGGTAAAACAACACCGGTGCTTCACTCGGTCTTTTCTTGAGTTCCTTAAAACTCTATTCACATTTTCCGTCCGCACAAATTTTACCGACTTCTTCGTTAAATTCATCAACGTTCCCGCTATCTTTGAAAAATCTTGGATAAACCGTCTGTAATAGCCTGCCAGACCTAAGAAACTTCTTACTTCAGTCGGTGACTTTGGTTGCTCCCAATTACAACCGCTTCCACCTTTCTTTGGATCCACGAAAATTTCGCCTCTTGTCGATCACGTGACCCGTAAATTGAACTTTCTCAACGAATTCACACTTCGAGAATTTTGCGTATAACTTATCCTTCCTCAACGCCTCCAACACTAACCTTAAATGTTTAGCATGATCTTCTTGAGTCTTAGAATAGATCAAGATATCATCTATGAACACAACTACGAATTTATCTAAGTATTGCTTGAATACCCGATTCATCATATCCATAAATCTTTCTTTGGCGCATTTGTTAACCCGAACGACATCACCGGGGAACTCGTAGTGGACCGTAACGTGTCTGAACGCCATCTTAGGTACATCCTCCTTCCTTACCTTTAGCGGTGATATCTCGTCCTCAAGTCGATCTTGGAAAAATATTTCGCTCCCTTGAGTTGATCGAGCAGATCATCTATCCTAGGTAATGAGATACTTGTTCTTAATCGTCACCTTGTTCAACTCTCGATAGTCGATACATAGTCTCATCGATCCATCCTTCTTTTCACAAAATAAACCGGTGCTCCCCAAGGAGACACACTCGGTTGAATATACTTCTATCCAATAACTCTTGCAACTGTACCATCGGCTCCTTCATTTACGCCGGTGCCATTACATAAGGGCTTTTGAAATCGGTGTCAGTCCCGGTACTAAATCTATAACGAATTCGACCTCCGATCCCGTGGAAGTCACGGCAATTCCTCAGGAAATACATCCGAAAATTCGTTTCACTCTTGGTATCTATCCCATCTCTATCCACCTTTCGCGTGTCGTTAAATGGGCCAAATATCCTACACATCCCTTTCTTAGTAACTTCCTTGCTTGCATCATCGTCAAACAACTTGAGTGTCTCGGCGACCTACTTCCATAGAATGTTACCTTAGACTGATCTGGAGTCCTAAGGTTTATACACTTCTTTTGGCAATCTATCATTGCTCCATGGTTAAATAACCAATCCATTCCTAGAATTACATCAAATTCTCCTAATTGAAATGGAATTAAATCCATGGGTAACATATCCCCTGATGTTTACAACACAATTTCTATAGACATGGCTAACGGAAATCATTTCCTTATTAGCAACTTCTATGTTCATAGGATATTTTAATTCTTCCTGGGGTAAATTTAATCGTTGGGAGAATTCATGCGATACGAAGGAAAAAGTAGCACCCGAATCAAATAATATGTAAGCAGATATATCATTGATCGGAATGATACCTGAAACCACGTCCCTGGATGCGACCGCATCCTGAACCGTCATGTCGAAAGTCCTTGTTGTTGGTCGATTCTGAGTTGGTGGTCCATTAATCGTGAGATTCCCACCGCTTGGTCCCCTTCCTCCATTTCCTCTTGTTGTGTTCTTCTTTGGGCAATTCCTTGCCTGATGATCCAATGCTCCACAGTTGAAGCATCCATTTCTCTTTGGTGCAGAGCAATTGGGAGAGATGTGCCCCTCCTGCCCGCAGTTGAAACAGACATTCTTTCCTTTTAGACATGCCCCTGAGTGATTCCTCCCACACTCCTTGCATGCCTCTGTTCTCTTCTTTGTTTTCCCTGGTTTTCCCCCAGAGTTTCTCGATTTGAAATTGTTCTTTCTCTCTTTGTTGTTATTGTTCCACTTCCTCTTGTTTGCACTCTTCTGCTTTGCTACCTTCCCATGATTCCCTCCTTCATTCTTCTTCTTTTTTTCCTTATTAAATTTCATTAGGGCCTCACTTTCGCCCTCAGCGATTATAGCTTTCTCCAGGAGAGTCGCGAAGCTTTTCGTCTGTAACATCGAGAGTCTGCTATATAGCCATGGTTTGAGACCCTGCTCAAACCTCCTCGTTCGTTAAATTTTGCGGCATATTGAGGTACTGTCATGTCTTCTTGCTTCAGCTCCAGGAATCGCATCTCCATGCGACTCTGCATACTAACCGGAAAATAGTTCTCGAAAAAAATTTTCTTAAACCCTTCCCAAGGTATCACGCCTTCTCCAGCCCTGGTCTGGTTTATTCTATAATTTTCGTTTAAAGTTGGGGTCCTCCACAGAAACACTTGTAAACCGTGATCTACAAGTTCGATTTGGGCCCACTTGGTATTGTTAGAACCGTGACTTCCCAAGCTACGTTTTAGGCTCAAGAAAGCGGTCCATTTGGCACGAGATAGCACCACGAAAACAGAGCCACTACCGATGACCATTACATGCCTTGTAAACATTTTCAGATATTGGAGTCTTTTACGAAGCGCTTGTATTACGAGATCCACAACTCGATTGAGGCCCAATCAAACTCGTTGGATCCGTGATCTTCTTGAACTACAGTTTTCGGTTATCAAACACCAAATTCCAATCTGCTCAGGTCCACGAAATCAGGCCCAAAGTGACCGGTCCGCAAGGTTTTCTTCTACGATTAGTTCATTTTCCAGATTTGGGGTCCTTAACTAAACGCTTATAAAGCGAAATCTACAAATCGAATTTAGGTCCAATAGGTATCGTTGGATTCGTAATTTCCCAAACTACGATTTCCATGTATCAAACATCTATTTTGGTTCTGTTTTGGTCCCGAGAAAAATGGATAGAAGTGGTGATCAAGTAGCTTGTGTTCAACAGATTAAGGTAGTTTGGGATTTAATTCATAACTTGCTCATTTCTTAACATATTTGAGTGATTCCAAAGGAGTTTTGCCCTTAACTCATGTATCTAGCATGCTAACATGTTTTAAATCATTAATCACATGAACCCAAAGAATCTAACATAAAAATATATATAACATACAAAGGAAAGCTTTTTGTTAAACCTTTTGGTACAAAACTTGATTTCCTCACTTTGGATCTAACTTTTGATTTCAAAAATACTTTGATACACATATAAAATATCAGTACTCATGTAAATCATGAGTTTTTAATGATCCAAAACAAAAGTTGCTTGGTTCATAAAGATCTAACAAAAAGAGCTCAAAAAGTGAAAACTTTCATTTTCTTACCTTTTTCTTCTTGCAAGCCTTCTTGATCCTTCAAAGTAGCTTATGATTTTAAGTTGTATGAAGATCCAAGACCCCTCCTAGACTCCCTATAGCTACCGAAATATGCAGCCTCCTTTCTCTCTCTATTGTTCTTAGTTTAGACTTAGGTTTAAAAAAATTAACATAACTTAGTGTATATAGAATATACATATAACACATATAATTATAGAATATGTAACTCCCAATATAATTACATATACTTATTATCTATTTAATATATAAGTTACAAAAATTAGAATTTTTAATGCCCTAAAGCTTATTTGACAAAATCATATTAAAATAATGACTTAATCATTCCTTAAGCCTTTTTGGCAAAACAAGATTAAAATAAGAATTTTAAAAGCTCTAAGATTTTGTTTGGTAAAATCAAATTAAAACTCTTTTAATTTATTTTCATAAATTATTTATAATATAGTTTATTGTCCCACATTGTTTACTTAGATTTTCATATCCAATCTTAATTAAATAAACTAATTACCACATACTAAATAAATTTCCTACTTAACCAAATATCACAAAATTATAATCTCATTATAATTTTATTTAACAATTAATATATCACTTTAATTATTAAATTACGACATCAATATAGCAACTCATGTAATCTTTTAACTCTCTAGCTGTTAAATTAAATTAGAGTATTATTTAATTCACAAATATATACTAACAACAATCACATAAATAAAATATTTATTTAATTTAATAAATATTTTAAATTACAAATAAAATTTTGGATTGTTACATCATTCCCTTTTTACAAGGATTCTGTCCCCAGAATCACAACTCAAATAATTCATTCGTCACATTTTCAAAAAAGGGGAGGACTTTCCCAATATATGAATATATTTCTCTTCACACCAGATCATATATTTCAACATCTATAGCACGTATATATACATACTCAAACTCAAAATATCTCATAATAAGAATTTTAGTTATTAAATTCCTATTTTAATAATTTATAAAAATTCGGGTTGTCACATCTTTCCCTCCTTATAAGGATTCCGTCCTCGGAATCACCGAAACCCTACCTTACTCAGGTTTTCATCAAATCTCTTCGTTGAATAACTTCAACACATTACCTTAATATAGGTTTTATATTTCCTACTCCTACCATTCTTGATAATAAATTTTTGTAAGTTTTATTTCATAACATTTACTTAGACTCAATTATATTTGAGTATTACATATTCTTTGACCCGTTCATTATCTTTCCCTAAGGATCATTATCATATACTATATTCTCAAACTCTCGGGACATTACATTCACCCCTTCTTCTAAGAATTTCGTCCTCGAAATTTTTTGACTTACTAATTTTCACTCATTCCATTAATCAAAATAGATTTTATGTTAATATCTATTTATTCATTAGGTTCTGCAACCAAATTCTTTCTCTACGGATCTTTCTAAGATCATATTCCTCACCTCATCCTCTTTTAAGAATTTCACATTTCTCTTCTTTCTGAAATTTCATTTCTTTCTTGAAATTATTATGCTTTGCTTAATTGTCTCATCCTTTCCACTTTCACCTTTCAGAATAATAAGAATCTTCCTCAATTGCTCAATAATTGGGAAGCGATATGAATAACAGGAATTTAAAAGTTTCCAAATCATGCTGAGGGGTCATAAGACCTTGAACTACGACCCTAGGTTATCAAGTATATCGACTTGAACCTTTAACAGTCATAAGACTATACGGACCTTGAACTCTTCTCTAGGTTTAACAGTGCATCACCACCATAAACCATCTTTAACATAATGTTTAGCAATCACACAGACTGAAAACACTCTCTGCAAGTACTCTAGGTGATCAGCCTATCGTACCCCTATGTCATGCACAACGTACTACATCTTAATATCGTAACAACTATATGCGTTACTTTCGGAACCATTGTCTCCGATAACATGTCCCCTTTTTACAGGGTTGTTCACCTCAGCTTTTCAACATCTGAATCCGCACCAAAATAATTTGGTTTGGCATAACTTCTCAAGAAATACTTGAATTTCATGAACATCTTTCAATATTCGTCTAGCTGAATCAAATAGCATAGACTTCTACAATAATTCGGACATCAATCAAAATATACATATACACGTATATATATATTCTCATATCTTAAAGAAACCTCAAAAATCTTTTTATGACGTCATGATACCGCACTATATTTACAGTCCGTTTGAGGATTCCGTCATTTTGTGCAAAATGAATACATTTTCTTGAATTAGAAATGGTATAAATCTATGATTGATAGTTTTGTCAAATGTAATTGGCAGTTATGTATAGTTTGAAATGTTAGAATGGATAAAGAATGTTTATTCTGAATTGAGAATAGATATAATTCTAAAATAAATGAATCATCGATAGAAAAGATATGAAGTATTGAGACTTAAGCAAGCTTTTAATACGTTTACACAGAATATTATACAAATCATATAATAAATATGATTCTAGTATAAAGAAGAATTGTAAAGGTTGCGATTCAGGGAATGAATGAATGGAAAGAAAGAAAAAAATTTATTCCGTATTTTATAAAGTTTAACATTGAATAATGATGTAAAATCAGAAGGTAGATGTGTTATTAACGACCGAAGTTGAGAATTATATTGTATGAATTTTTTTTGGGGTCGTTACATTTCTTCCTTTTGCTTTTTTTCTTTTTCCCTCTTTTCGGCAGGTGTTCAACAATAGTCCAGATGAGACTGCTTATTTCCGAATGTTGTTAAACCGGGAGAATATAACTAATTCTGCTGTCATGATACAACCATCCCTAATATCTTATTCATTTAATTCACTGCCTGCACCAGCTTTGTTGGACGTGGCCTCAATTGCTGCAGATCGTATTCTTTTACTGGATTCATATTACAGTGTAGTTATTTTTCATGGAATGACAGTAGCTCAGTGGAGAAAACATGGGTTGACCACCAAGCAGATTAGGGTTCTTGACAGAGAGCAGAGCTCTAAGATTATCAAACCCGGAATCAGTTAAAGCCTGATTTACAGTGACAGAAATTAACTTACCATCCATATTCCAGTCAGAAAGACAAGCAGCAACAGAATGGCTGAAAGCAGAATCTGAATCAGGATAAGGTTCCATGACAACATTGAGAATTTTCCTATGCATCTTCCATTCATTATCAATAAACTGCCCAGTTACAAAAACATAACCTACAGCATGGCAAGAGGTCCACAAGTCCAGTGTAAGGTAGATACACCCAGGCATCCTTTTAATCACCTTCTGCAAGCAAAAACCTGTAGCAATACCACATAGTCCTTGCATCTACAACCGAGCATGGCAAGTTGCAATAGAGATGTAGCAGCAACAACGCGACAGCAGCAACAACACGACAGCAGCAACCACGTAACAGCCCATGCGAAGCAGTCTGAATCAGTTTTCAAGGCATCAGAAGAAGTATGACTGAGGTAAGAGCACACCCGCTTCATACCCAGCAGTCGCACACATAGCAGACCCAGCAGCAGTAGCATCTTACCCTACTAGCCCCCCAGCTGATCCGCCGAGCTAAACCTGCCTGCAGCAGACCACAGTCAGAAAAGACCCAGTGCAAACGCCCCCCGGCTGATACGCCAAGCAAGACACATACTGCAGACAACTCGAGTAGAGAAGACCCAACAAACAGCAAACCTAGCGAATAGCAGTGCAAATGCCCAGCAGGATCCAAACATTAACCCAGTGCAGCAACTCCCCAACTCAGCAGCAGTGTCAGGTAATAACAGCCCCAGTCCCAAACCAAGCTCACTTCCGTGCCAAAGCTCTTTCAAATATAAGCCCCACCCTTGCAAGCACCAGCAACAATTTATACAATTTATAAATTGTATAATGTAAATCATATTTATATCTCAACTCACTCTCAAGAGTACATTGACTTGGCAATTTATAATTGGACTGTGGATTCTAGTTGTTTTGCAGGATTAGTAAAAATCTGGATGAGTCTTATGGTCTTCAAGACTGCATAAGCAATGCTATTGTACTTGAGAAATTCGATTTTCAATTCTATGTCTTGTGAAGTTGTGCAAGAGCAGAGAGTCTTACTTGGATATTTACACACATTTGTGATTTGTATAAATGACAGGTACAGATAGACATGATTTAAATTCTACTTTATTTACAACCCAGGTTGGCACTGATATAGTCTTGAATCAGAATAGGCCAGCACTCATAGTTAGCAGTACAAGCTGGTGAGTTCTTACTGAACTAGCTGCTCATTATATATGTGTTATGTATGAGCTTTGTGTTTGTAGTACTGATTTCGAGGTGAATATAACCTTTATATTTCTGGTGTTTGTTATTTGCACTATTTTATTCTAGTGATGCATCATACCATTAATGGATTTAGTATTGGAATGTTCATGTATTGTTGGGAATCATAGTAAACTGTTTCTTGTCTGCCTTGTGACAGTTATGTCCCATTTGCATGACCAATCCTAGGGATATGGCGTTTGGTTGTCGACATCAGGTATCACTGTCAAAAGGTTTTTGGTTTTCATTTTTAGAGAATATGACTAGAGTGAATCTTCAAGTTTTCTTTTTCGTTCTTATTTGTAGACATGTTGTGAATGTGGACAAGACCTTCATCTCTGTCCTATATGTCGAAGCACCATCCAGATTAGGATAAAGCTTTATTAAATATGCTCTAATGATGACCTTCGTTTTATGCTCTGTATATATATTTTCTTTTAGTGATCAAAATAGGTTGATCTTTTCATCTTCCATCTGTAATAAGTTATTGAATAATGCAGTTTGGGTAAATTTAGCACGTTTTCTTGACTTTGCTATTATTTTACTGACTTTGCTATTATTTTTAAATATGTGCAGGAAGACTGTTTCTACGACCTTCCTTGCAATATTGGGTATCAAATTTTCGTGCTACGTTTATGGAAGACGAGGGACAAAATTAGGAAGTGTACTCTCTCTATATATGTAGATATATACTTTGATTGAAGAACTGTAGTAGCTTTACATGGTTAATTGTAAAGATAATGAATGATTATGTAGTGGATGATTTTATTAAGTTAATAATATTTTAGTTTTTTGTATTTTTTTCATTATTTGCTATGGGGACATTGAGCCAGTCAGGTACACAAAAAGAATGTCAAATTTTGATTTGGCAACAATATAATTCGTTATCAAAGCATTGAACAAGTTTTAATATAGCAACAAATTTTCGTTGTTAATGGCATTAAAAATATAATATTTGGCAACGAAAAATTAATCTAATAACGGAGAGGATATTGTTGCTAATACTAACATAAAGGGCAACATTTTTTATCGTTACAAATCATATCAACTTTCGTTGCACATATAAAGAAACGACAACATATAATGTCGTTGCTAATCAACGACTTTCGTTTCTATTGAAAATAACCAAAGAACAAACAATTTAAATTCTTGATTGAAGATAATGTCGTTGCCAAATAATATAATTAGCAACGAAAATCGTTGCTAAAAAGTTTATATTATGCAACGAAAGTAAGCTTAGGCAACAATTTCCATAATTTACTGCAACGAAAAATGTCGTTTTAAAATGGTGTCAATTGCAACGAAAATGCATGGTTGTTGCAAAAAAAAAGAGATCATTTCATTGCCAATTAGTAGGCTTTTGCAACGAAATGGGATTTTTAGTAACAAAATTTTAGTTATTCTGCAACAATACATTTTGTTGCTAAAGGATCGATGTCTCTGTACGAAAGTCAAATTTCGTTGCAAAATGTTTTACTTTTTGCAACGAAAAAAAAACGTTCGTTGCGGAACAATTAGCAATGCTCATTGCGCAACGAAAGACGCAACGATAGTAAAGTCGTTGCCAAAACCCTTTTGCAACGAAATTTGGCACCTTTAGCAACGAAAATCGGTTGTTGCTGAAGCCTCATTTTTTTGTAGTGATGGCATACACAATCATTGCAAGTAGATCTCGATCATAATTTGATCGAACTGATCTTTAACTATTCACATAAAGCTTATCTATCTGCTTATACGGAAATTTGATTTCTAAAAGAACTCAAATTCCTCCTTCAAATTAATTTATAAAATAATTTAATATATATATGAAAATAATATAGAAGAAAATAAAATTGATTAGAATAATACCTGGAGTTGTATCCCCGGCTGCCACGATATCTTGAACGATCATGTTGAAGACGCTTAAGGTTGATTTATTTGTTGATGTTAGTCCCGTTATCGCCAATGTCTTGCTGCCTTTTCCCGTATTCACATTCTTTGCCTCCCTTCTCCTTCTTGGACAGTCTTTCACCTTATACTTCAATGATCCACACTTAAAACACCTACTGTACATTCTTGCATTGGGATAGTTATGAGAGATGTCTCTCCTGCCCATACTTATAGCACACAAACCTTCTTTTTAAACACACTCCCGGCCTAATTCCGGTATTATCGAAATTATCTCCTTTCATCGTATAGGTGGCAAAAGTTTTCTTTCGTCCCTCCGTTACCCTAGTTATCATAAACATTGCTCTCTGTGTTGATTGATCCTCTAAATCACGGGTCGTCAAGTGCTTGAAGTCTTTGCGTTAAATCGATCGATTATCCGGCCGATCTTCCCATGTTGGTATTCCATTATGCATAGCTTGATCGTCCATATTCGCCCAAATTCTGTATTGGGTCTGGTGGTCTTCCAGTTTTGTTGACAGGTTCTTCTATCCATATATTTCATTTTCGTCTTGGCGGCATTATCATAAATTATTCTTTATTAACTTACCTTCTAAGCCTTATCGTATACGTTTAACATATAACGCGAAATTTTCTATTCAAATAGTCATGTACTCAAAATATTAGATTTTGAAAATTTGGTTTTCTGCATTAACCAGTACTCATATAAATAACTACTATCTTTATACCAACTTATTTCATTAATCCCATATAAATTCATACTCATATCACTTGACATGCCATATCACATATTGCTTTAATCATCCGCTATCCCTTTGTGACTCAAAAGTCGGGAATCGCTGTCATAACTTATACAAAATTTGAAAAATATTACCTTATACAAACATACTTATCATATACATAACATATAATAATACATATTTAAGTAATAGTAGTACTACTTATTTCTTACGCCTCCACTAATCAATTGCTTAGTAATCTGTCTATTCCCATTATCCTCAATAATCCATTTACATCTAATTATACTTAGTTCGTCCAACTTACAACACATTATGAGTTTAGGAACTCACCACAAACATACGAGTTTAAGAACTCGACATTGACCACATATCTTTAACTATACTCTACCTATCAGTTATACTATTGTTTCAGGGTCCAGTACTATACTTTCCAAAATAACCACCTCATTGAGGTTGCTTTCAATGTGAGCCTCTATTTCAGCTATTGGCTTCGATATTGGCTCGTTTATGGAGGTTGACTTCTACTTTACGATTTGAGGGTATCCTAATCCTTTGCTATCTATCATTTACACACTTAAGTTATCCTAATTATCAACTAATATATACATACAACAAATAATAGTTTTATACTAGTTACCTTTTATTTCGTTTAACGATGAATTTATTCAATTTTTCTCCTTATAAACTCTATATGAGTTATTTATATTTTCAATGTTTCCCTCTGTTCTAAGGTTATAGCCTAAGGTCTAACCCACCTAAGGTTTCAAACCCTAAGCTCTGATACCATAATGTGACGCCCCTAAATTCAGGTACTTGAAACCTGAACTCGGTGCTTCACGATACCATTTCTATGAGCGGAATAATACTAATAATAATAACAATAATATAAATAACAAACTTAATTTACATATATCAGAGTCTAATTCCAAGTACGCAACCTTTACTATAATTCTTTACATGATATAATATATATATATATATATATATATCATTGCCTTAACAGAGTAACTATTACAAAAGATACCATTATACATTATCTGTTTGCTTTCCTTTTCACTAGTTCTTGTCTGAACCTTCAGGTTGATCACGCTTAGCTGAAAACATTTAAATTAAACAATGATGAGCATTTGGGTGCCCAGCAAGTAATAACAATTATGAATATAATTAGCTGAAAGAAATAAATGTTTTCTTTGTACATCACTTCTACAACGAATTTATAGTCGTGAAGTAAACCGAGGCATAATAATACAACATAACAATTCTATCTCAAATTGTTGAAACTAAGTATTTACTATATATATCGGTATTAGTTGACATCTTATGAACATTGTTTTTAGTTTTCGCTAAGGTTTAGCGAACTTCATCTCATGAAACCGTCATAACTTACAGCACAAGGGTGATCGCTTGATGTGCCTCTCGTATTGATCAATACTACATTACAAGAACGATATTATCGTTCACTCTGTCCGCCTTGGGCGCATAAAAGTTTTCCTTTGATCGGGATGTTCATACTTAGTCTAGAATCCGAACCAAAATAATTTGATTGGATACAAAAGGTTATATCATATTCAACGATATTTCAAAATTTGTGTCTAGCTGGGTCAAATAGCTTAGACGACTTTATATATATATATCAACATGTGTTTAACTACAATGATTATCCAAGTGGGGACAGTTGTATAACCATATTTTGAAATTAACGAACAGAATATATATATCTGAATTACCATATACTAACATGTTGATAAACAATGATCGGATATAGAATATATCACAATAGGGATAATAATATAGTATAATAATAATATAATTCTGAAACTTCTTACTCATGTCCATTGCATAAAGGAAATGCAAAGGTAAGATACATGCCTGATGCGCTGCTTACAATTCGTAACTTAGTTCTATCTTTATATAACACCTATCAGTAATAAGATCATTTGATCGATTAGAATAACATATCGTAACACATAATACTGCTTATTGCAGTCAGCATAAAACCTAATCACATTGTCACATATGTTTAACAGCCATTGAATCACAAATAAACATATATCTAATCAAATTATATAAGTCGGATCAATTTACGAAACATATGCGATTGTCTTAATGACTTTATCGGGTAATTATCGAGTCTAAGACTATATCCTGTAACTTAGTATCAGTCATATTATTTTTAAATGACTTAATATAATTTTAAAATATTTATTATAATTTATCATGAATTTTCAAACATCGGAATCATTATTAAATGATTTAAATATTAAACAATTCTATTATCATTAATATTTAATTATTATTAAACTATTAATGAAACCATTTCCAAAATTTTAAAGTTATTTATAATAACTCAAAATACTTTTAAAGTATTAATATTACCCTTAAATAATTTTTAAAATATTTAAAATTATTTTTAAATAATTACCAATAATATTTAATTCATGACAAAATATCAAAAGTTATATTTTATAACTTCAAATATTTTATAACCTTTATATAATTTTTAAATCATTAATTCTATTTTTCATCATTTATTTAATACATTTATTAAATAACTTAATTATCATTAATATTAATTAATTAATGAAATTCATCACAAAATATTAAAAGTTATCAAAATAACTTAAATTATTTTCTTATACATTTCATGTATTAAAATCATTTTTAAATATGTTATTTAATATTATTATTAAATACTTTCAATATTCCAAAAATATTAAATATTCATGAAATATATTCAAAATAATTAAAAAACTAATTTTTGAATTTTAAAATAATTTTTAGAAATTTATTTTGTATTTTTCATAATTAAAAACTATTTTTTCTATTTATTTAATTAAAATAATTAATTTTCAAAAATTAAATTAATTAAAATACACTGTCTCTCGCTAAAGACCACCTATGTCGCTATAGGTGTTCTTCATTTTCTTCATGAAACCCAGAACCTTCATGTCAGGAAATGAGCAAGCTAGTTTGACCAAATATAACTGACAGATCTTAACGTTTGAGGGAATGTTTACGGTCTATCGTAAAGACAATTGCAACATTACAATAACCAACAAAAATCATGATCAATTGACATCACATTAAGTAGATATAAGCCTTCAAAATGGTTGTCAAAAATTTTTCTTCATTTACGGGTTACCCGAAATGAAGAACACGATCAATGAGGCCTACTTTGGGCTTCCACAACTTGCAATCCGTATATTATGTTTATGATATATAAGCTGCAGTGTGTAGTCAGTATGTAAAGGAAGAGATCTAACACAAAACATCAACAGAATCAAGATTTATATTCCGGTCAAACCATGTTAGTCGACATGTTCATATGTTTTCTGGGTTACCCAGAAAACAGAGAACATGCTCGACTTAGCTAGTTTGACCGGCCACCAAATCCAACCCGTTTACCAAATAAGTGATCTTAAGGCAGGAGAAGGTAGTATACATAACATTCTACAACATAGATGCAACAACAAATATAAATCAACAATATCATGCAAGATCTGAGGCGTCCAAAGTCTTGTCAGACCGTTTCTGGGCAGTTTCTGGGTTACCCAGAAACGCCCAGTCATGGCTGGTCAACGGACTTTGACCTCGATTATCTTGCAATCCGTTTATGATATGAACTTAATTCTTGATCCAGATCAAAGAGCACATAACCGAATACAACTACAAACTTTCAAAACGCAAAAAGAATTAAAGATCACAGAGATACAAGGTCTGACATTCACTGTCAGACCACCAAGAATATTTTTCCCAGATTTTGCAAATCTTCAAATCCGAACCTCTATATGTTATGGATCTAACATCTAGCAACCCAGATTTGGTTATGGAATTTCGTGGGGCTGATCTTAGGGACTGGAAAGCTTAATAATTTCGTGGGTTTGGGTTGAGAGAAAAGGTTTGAGTGTTTGAGCAAAATAAGCTAGCAAATGATTTTCTCTTTTAATCTATAAATAGAAATACAAGATGCATGAATTGGCTGATAAAGAGCTTGTTGCTGTCATTTTTCAACACATGGGGTTGTTGGTAAATCATTTTAATGGCAAAATTATAACTTGTCAAACCCTTAGGGTTAAACCCTAGGGTTTAGCACAAAGCAATTATAGGATTTAGCAACTAGGGTTTTCACAAAATAAAATAAAAATTTTAGTTTCTAAAATTTGTAATTAGGGTTTTCTAAATTAGATTAGGTTTTCAATTAATAAAAACTTGCTAATTAGGTTTAGGTTCACTAATTAACATTAAACATTCTAACTTTACAATTAGGGTTTCCCCACTTGCCAATTAGGGTTTATAAATACTATTTAGGGTTTTCAAAATTAGGGCTTGTAATTACTAATTAGGGTTTTCCCATAATTAGCATTAAATTCTACAATACATATCATATACAACATAACACAGTGGCTTAACAGATTGTAAAGTTTTAACTGACTTACGAACTAGGGTTTATAAAAAAATATTACTAGGGTTGCTAACTAGGATTTCTAACTATTAATTAGGGTTTACCTAATTAATCATAACATTATATCATATATCACAGTTATATATAAAAATCTTGAATTTCCCCTTTAAATTTCAAAATAGGGTTAAACAAATTAATATTAGGGTTTAGTCATAATACATTAAAACTGTTCCACACATTAACATTGCACACATACAGTACACATCTATAACACTGACAAATAATAATATAATATTATTATTCTCATTCCTTGATAAAAATCCAAAATTAGAGTTTGGATTCCATATCTAATTTATCTTCCATATTTAACCTTAATAATTAAGGTAAAATAATTAACTTAATAATAACTGTACCAAAATTCATATAATAAAATAATTGTTATAATTATTCATATTTAACATTATTAATTAAGTTAAAATAATTAACTTAATTAAACTAGCATAAATTCATATATTAAAATAGATTAATTATTATAATAATTCTAATAATCATTTCATATATTATTTAAATAATATATAATTATATTTTCATGGAAAATAAATAATTAAGACATTTCTACTATAAAATTAATTATTAAAAGAATAAACTTTATAATAACCAATAATTCTAAAATAAAATTATTTGTAAACATTCATGTAATAAATATACTTGTATTTATTACATAATTACATACACATTATCTTGTACAAATCCTCATCCTTAAAAATAAAAAAAATAAAAAAATTATACGCAAAATTTCTAATTTAATTATATAGAAAATATTAGGTTATTACATCAGTGAATCCATCAAAAGTGGAAGCTTTAATCAATTGGGAACAACCAAGAACACCGTCAGAAGTGAGAAGTTTCTTGGGATTGGTCGTTTATTATATAACATTTATTCAAGATTTTTCTAAGATAGCCACTCCGCTAACAAATTTGACAAGGAATGCGGTAAAATTTGTTTGGACGGAGAAGTGTGAAGAGAGTTTTCAAGATTTGAAGAAGAAGCTAAGTGTGGCACCTATGTTGTCGTTACCAAATAGTACAAGAAACTTTGTGGTGTTTAGTGATGCCTAACATAAAGGGTTGGGTTGTGTTCTTATGCAGAACGACAAAGTAATTGCATATGCATCAAGAGAACTGAAGGATTATGAGAAAGGTTATCCGACTCATGATTTGGAATTGGTTGCAGTAGTATTTGCTCTTAAGATATGGAGATACTATCTCTATGGGGAAAAATATGAGATCTATATAGACCATAAAAGTTTGAAGTATATTTTCACACAGAAGGACCTGAATATGCGTCAAAGAAGATGAATGAAATTGATAAAAGATTACGATTTTGAGATCTTTTATCACCCGGACAAAGCGAATGTAGTTACAGATGCTTTGAGCAGGAAAGGTCAGGAGAAGTTGATGCTGATAACCACTCAGGAGGAGCTTATTTCAGCAATGACAAAGCTAGAGTTAGAAATCAAATTTCCAAAGGAATCCGATGAACGACTATTCCAGATAGATGCTAGTCCAACTTTGGTGGACAAAGTGAAGAGTGCTCAACTACAAGATAAAGAATGCGAAACGATCAAAGAGAAAGTGGTTGAGGGTAGTGATGTAAAATACAAGATCGATACCGAAGGACTACTACGGTTCGAGGAAAGAATTTGGGTTCCAGCAGTACCAGAGCTTAAGGAAGAAATCTTGACCGAAGCACACAACACAAGATATTTGATTCATCCAGGAAGTACGAAGATGTATCAAGATTTGCGGTGACATTTTTTGTGACGCCCCCAAAATAGGTCCATTCCATCCAACCCATTCTGAGTCGCCAAATACATGGTACAGAAAACAACTACAACTTTATTACAACAATTGTCGTGCAAAATACAACAACATAAATACTGTGAGTTTTGATACAAATATATACCAACTGTGACTCATGTCCCAACCTTGGATAGCACGTCACAATGGCACCTTACATAAAGGTATAGTCAAAAACTGTTTTAGAAATTAAAATCTTTGGGAAGTGCTCAAGGAAACCTTCGTACATGGGAGGCCATGCGTTTAGGTTATAATAGATATCATATGGCCACAGAATTATCCTTGGTTGATCCAATAGACCCCAAAGAAAAACGAGAAGATTACTATCATGTTCTTCCCAATGGTGAGTCTTCTCTTGACATATAACTATCTCTACCGTCTCCAATTGAGAATTATACTTCAAATAAACTCCAAGATCATATAGGTGGTGCTCGTAGATATACTCAGTAAGTGGATGAGCACAACCATGCCTTATGATGACACGAGGTTGTATGTCATTAGACATCTTGTATGATAGTGACAAAACACCCTTCCAACGTTGGGTTCGCCTCATCCTAGTTAATTCACCAAATATAACTACTAAATGATGACCACCGATTTCTATTCCCCCATGTTACCATTTCAACCCGACCTACACTCTTATTACGAAAAGGAATTGTGAAGCAAAGGGTGAGCACAACTATCCCAGTAAAGAATATCATGACTAAAGATAATTAAATTATCAATAGCCTTCATCAGTAATAAATCAGAGATTTAGAACATATGGTGTAAGACCCTAAATTATTAATAAATGAAATTTAATTTCCTCTATTTATCATTTTAAAATAGTAAGGGTTGATTTGATTAATGTGGTTAGTTATGGATAAAATGCGCAAATATTTTAAATAAGCAAGTGGTTATAAAATATTCATTGTTGTCGGGGAATATTCGTTTGGTCGTGGAATATTCTTACTGTCGGAGAATATTAAATTTGACAGTATGACCTTAATGTGTGGGCCCATAACGGAAAGCGATTGGATGAAGAAAGCGACAAGTATAAGTTGTTTATAAATAACGGCTTCAGTTTGTTACTCAATTATCTTGTTGGAATACCCGGTGGTTAAAACACGATGAATACGCGTTGTTGACAAGAAGCTTTGCGGTATTGCACCAATTATTGATTCTTACGTAAGAAGGCTTTACTCGATAATTATTACGATGAATTCTTATTGATATTTTATTTTATTGATTCAATAATTGTTGCGTTGATTTTATATTACTGTTGTTTCAATAATTGTCACTACAAAGTATTTTCCATTATCGAAGCAATAATTCATACTATCTGAATAATATTATTATAATATTATTAGAAAACATTATTGGCAATGTCTAGAAAGTTCTGTCTAAGGAGAGGTTTGGTCACCTAATTGCGCGCTAGTAAGGAGAAATTTTTATTGGAAAGCCCCCTCTTTCCTGGGAACTGCGTGGTTGTCAATATTGTGATTCTGTAATATTATTTGTGAATAATTAATTATTGATTTATATGATGAGAAAAATATTGATTTTATGTGGATATAGATGGAGAAAATTTTTAAATGTGGCAATTGTTGAAAATTAATATTTTATTTTTTCTAATAAAATAATTCATTTGAATATATTATTTTAATAATATATTAATGGTGATATTTTTACAATGAATGTGGGATATATGAGTATATGAGGAGGAAGAGTATTTTTATTGCATTAAATGATTAACACATGTTTTGTGTGTCGGTGGACCCCATTTCTTATTTGAAATTTGATTATAGCTTTGTAAAATAAATACGTATGTGAATTTTTGGTCGATTTACATTTGGAATTTGGAAAACCTTTCTTCTGCAAAGTTGTAGAGAATTGAATTTCGCGTGATTCGAATTTTCTAATAAAAGGGCTATTTATTATGAATTATTGAAGTTCTGAATTTCCGAAATAATTGATTTTTGAAAGTTTTAATTGTTTTAATTAACAAAAACGTTTTTGTTGTCTTTGGAACATGTGTGGCTGATTTGTTGACCAAAGAAGAGGGTGCGTAGGAAATTTGTTTATATATAATATTATTATATTAAATTTTCTGTTTTGGTATTCTAAGCAATTTCCTATAAATAGGGTGCTTAAGTTAGAATAAAAAATCACACAAAAAACTAAAGTTTACTCTCTCTCTTTCTCTCTATAATATCGAACGTATTTTGTGAGTATTTTAGTACTTTGAGTATTGCTATACGGTGCAAGTTCTTTCAAAGACTATATCCGGTAAGATTCCAAATCATTGTTTTTTGCGAGGTAAGGGATGTTATTTCCTTCGTAAATGATATTATTTCCTCAATATCATTATGCCGAAATATTTGTTGAAACTTTTTATAAAATTTAGAATTTTTCATGTCGGGGTTACTATTCACGAGTACTATTCACGAAGCATGATGATGTTTTTTGTGAAATTTCTATCTTTTGGTGCTCTGAGAGTTACTTATTCACGATATCACGGCACTATTCACGAATCGACACTATTCACAGAAAAATTAAATTTTCTTTTCTATGTCCAAGATTGTCTGTTATAGTTCCTGTCTTTGATTGGATCTATGTTTTGGTCTTTATTCTTGAATTTTACTCCTCTGGTTATTTATGAAGTATTTTCGAACTTAGATTGTTTAAAGTACGAATCCTTAATATTTGTTCTTTTGTTTCACTGGATTCGTTTTCTTTAAAATATTTTTCATCATCCTCGGTCCTAAATGATGATATAACCGAATATCTTTGGCTTTGTAGTCAAAAAGATGAATGATTTTATAATGAATATCTTTGGCCCGTAGATGCAAAAGATGAGCAGCGTTGAGATGAACATGATCGGTGATGAATATATTTGGCCTGTAGTGCAAAGATGACTATTTGATTCAAGATGTATATTGATTGATGTTACAGGGATAAAATATCGATGATGGACTTTTAAATTCATAGATAGAAGATAGTAGATTACATTCTCTACTTAACTCTTCTAATAAATTGTTGTTTCCGCTGCAGTTGTTGATCTAAAACTTGTTGTCTATTGTATTCTATTAGATTTTTTCCCTGTTGAAGACTAAGGATAATTTGTTGTACATTATCTTAGTCATAATATTCTTTACTGGGCTAGTTGAGCTCACCTTTTTCCTTTTTGTTCTATTTTTCTTCTCAGGAGACGAGAATATAGCGGGAACTAGTCGGAGTGTGGAGTAATGGTTCAAGACAGTTATTTTAGTAGTCCTCACTATTTTATAAAATAGTGTATCAATAATTGTAATGAGGAATTATTTGAGTGTGAATATTGTCTAGAAGACAATATTTGTATTTAAACTCACAGTTTATGTGTTGTCGTATTTTGCACGACAATTATATTAATGAAGTTGTAGTTGTTTCTGTACCATGTATTTGGCGACTCAGAATGGGTGATGTATACCTATTTTGGGGGCGTCACATATGTTAGATGATAAAACTTTTCAACCATAGTTGCAGCGGAACGAGCAATCCATTAGAAGAGTCAAATAGACCATAAAGTCTATTATCTTCTCCATGTTAAAAATCCATCAACACTGTTTTATCCCTGTAACATCAATCAACAGTTCATTTCCACAATTATATGAATAACTCATAATCATAATTGAAATTCTAAATTCCTCTTCGCATCCAGGACGAAGATAATTTTCATCACATGTCTTTACCTGAAACATCAAAGATCATGGTTATACCAAATCACAGTTCATGTTTAAAATCATACTAACAATTTCATCTTTGCACTACGGGCCAAAGATATTCAACATGTCATCTTTGCACTACGGGCTAAAGATATTTATCAACAATTCATCTTTGCACTACAGACTAAAGATATTCATTATCATTTCATCTTTGCACTACAGGCAAAAGATATTCAACAACAGGTCATCTTTGCACTATAGACCAAAGATATTCAACAACAGATCATCTTTGCACTACGGGCCAAAGATATTCATATCTCAAAGAAATATATAATCATTTCAGAAATTTATATAAACAATAATTATAACCATGTTAATCAATTCATCTTTACACTTAAGCTAAAGATATTCAATTATAAATTCAATGGTCATGATCATACCAGTTAACAATTCATCTTTACACTACAGGCCAAAGATATTCCTCAGTCACGATCATACCAATAATTTACCCATCTTTACACTCAAGTGAAATAGAAATTCAACATCAGGGTTATAAAAATGTTATATATGATAATAAAAATAATATGATCAACAACTGCATTTATTTTCAAGAGCAACAATCATAAATCAACGATAATTTGCTCAGAAAAAGAAACCAATTTTTGTCATGAATAGTAACTCGTAAATAGTAACTCGTGAATAGTACTCCGTATTCGTATATAGTACCGTATACGTAAATAATGTCATATACGTAAATAGTGCCATATACATGAATAGTGTTGTATATGTGAATAGTGCCGTATACGCGAATAGTAATCCCGACTTAAAAAGGTAAAAATTTCACAATAAGATCAATACCAATATGTCAGTATAATGATATTAAAAAAATAATATCATTATGAAGAATATAACATCCCTTAATATCCCTTACTATCCCTTACCTCAAAGAGCAGTATTTCTAACTAAATATCGGATATGACACTGAAGAAAATTTGCACTGATGAATAACAACTCACCAAGTCTCTAAATACTCACAAAATACGCTCGATAATATAGAGAGAGAAAGAGAAAACTTATGAATTCTGGTGTGATTTTCAATTCTAACTTAGCCCTCTATTTATAAAAAAATTTTAGCACGCCGAAGCAGACTTGACCTGCTACCTGATGGCTTTACCTGCTACTATTTCACCCACCAAAAATCAGCCATCTTCCCCAAGAACCAAAAGTGGGGCCCACCCATTTCTAAAATTTTCTACCAAAATAATTTATAAACCTAATTTCCGAATCAGTCACCTCTTAAAATTCATAACAAATCATTCGTTAATTTTCAACGGTTCAAAATTTGTGGACATATACTTAACTCATATATGTATAACATATTCAAAAATTACAACGATCCAACGGTCAGATCAAAATTATAACTCATGCAATAGAGCTTTAAGAGCACCGATTTGATCTTTAATGCCTCCATTCCGACCAAATACTGATAAAACTCTTCAACATTAAATCCTTCATTTATAACCACATAAATAAATCCATCGCTTATATCCACATCAAATAAATATTTCATTATCATATAAATCAATAATTAATTATGTCAAAATAATATTACAGAATCACAATTATGACAACCAGGCCGTTACCAAGAAAGATGAGACTTTTCGATAAGGATTTCTCCTTACTGGCGCGCAATTAGGTGACCAAACCTCTCATTGACAGAACTTTCTAGACATTGCCAATAATACTATCTAATAATATTATTCAAATAATATGAATTATTAATCTGATAATGAAAAATACTGTGCAGTGACAATTATTGAACAACAATAATATAAAATATCAACGCAACAATTATTGAATCAATAAAACAAAATATTGAACAGTAATTACTGTAAAATTATTGAGTAGTGCCTTCTTACGTAAGAATCAATAATTCAAAAATACTATGCAAAACCGTGTGCTACTGTGCAACAACGCGTATTACTGTATTTTAACTACCGGGTATTCTAACAGTGTTAACGATAACCATTACACCGTTATTTATAAAAACTCAAATTTGTCGTTTTCTTCATCGTGAGGTTATTACATTATGGGCCCACAAATATCGATGCTTGGTTGTTATACGAATATTCCCCGACAAAGAAGAATATTCCACGACCAAACGAATATTCCCCGACAACAATTATTATTTTATAACCACTTGCGTATTTGGAAAATTTTGCACATTTCACCCATAACCAGAGAATTATATCAAATTAATACCTTATTATTCACAATAATAATTAGAGAAAATTCGATTTTATTTATAATAAGTTGGGGTCTTACATTTTTGGTGGCCGAACATGAAAAGAGACGTTGCCGAATGTGTGGCAAAATGCTTGACATGTCAAAGAGTCAATCCCGAGCATCAAAGACCAAGCGGATTACTTCAACCGTTAGAAATACCGAAATGGAAGTGGAAACACATCACAATGAATTTTGTGGTGGGTCTTCCAACCACTCAAAAAGGATGCGATACGATTTGGGTGATAGTGGACAGACTGACAAAATCAACACACTTTTTGCCAATAAAGATTAGATTTAATCTTGATCAATTGGCAAGGTTATACGTTAAAGAGATCATTTTGAGGCATGGAGTGCTAGTGTCAATTGTATCAGATAGAGATTCGCGATTTACGTCAAACTTCTGGAAGAGACTACAAGAATGTATGGGAACACAATTGCGAATGAGTACATCATACCATCCGCAAACCGACGGACAAAGCGAACGAACATTCCAAACGTTGGAAGATATGCTGAGAGCATGCGTCATGGATTTCAAAGGAAGCTGGGAAGAACATTTATCTTGGGTGGAATTTGCCTATAACAATAGTTACCACACGAGCATCGGCATGCCGCCTTACGAGGCATTGTACGGTAGAAAGTGCAGAACTCCTTTGTCTTTGGGATGAAGTTCAGTGAGCCAACTATTAGGACCGAATCTGTGCAACATAAGCTTCTTTGAGGTTGTCAAACTCATCAGGACAAGATTGGTAGAAGCCCAAGACAGACAGAAAAAGTTTGCCGATCAACACAGGCAGAATCGCGAATTTGAAGTAGGAACTTTCGTTTTAAAATTTCTCCTTGAAAGGGGAAAATTCGTTTTGACAAGAAAGGAAAGCTCAACCCAAGATTTATTGGACTGTTCGGGATACTACGAAGAGTGAGGGAAGTGGCTTATGAGGTAGCTCTACCTCCAGAGTTGGAAAACATTCATAATGTTTTTCACATTTCGGTGTTACGACCGTATAAACCCGATTACAAGCACGTGATCGAGTACGAACCATTGCAATTCGATAAAGATTTGTCTTATGAAGAGATTCCTATTCAGATAGTCGACAGGAAAGAACAAGTGCTCAGAAATAAAGTGATACCTTCTGTGAAGGTGATTTGGAGAAACCACAATGTCGAAAAGGCAACGTAGGAACTCGAAGCTGAAATGATGAAAAATTACCCTGAGTTATTTGTTTAATCTATGTCTTCGATTCCGGGGACAGAATCTCTGTAAGAAGGGAAGAATGTGACGATTTAATTGTTTGAATTGTGATTCTTAGGACAAAATCCTTTTAAGGAGGGAATGATGTAACATTCCAAAATTTTAATTGTAATATTAAATATTTATTGAGTTATATAAATATTTAATGGATGTGTTTATCATTGAATAAATATTTGTTTAATTAATTTGATTTTATTTGGTTAATTATTTGTTAAATAAATAATTAATGAGTTAAGAAAATTATTATTATGTTGATATTTCAAATTGATGGGTAATTATTTGTATTGAGTTATGTGATTAAATGATTCATTTAATTAATTATTATTTGAATTAATTAAAATAAAAGTGAAAGCTTGATTAAATAAAGTGTGACAAATAACTATATTATAAGGAATTATTAAAATAAATTAAATTAATTTTAATTTAGTTTTATCCAAACAAGGTTTAAGGATATTAATTCTTTAATTTTAAATTGTTTGCCAAACAAAGCCCTATGGTTTTGAATTTCTTTTGAAATTTAAATTATAAATTTAATTAAACAAAATATAAATAATATATATATATAATTTTAGTAACTGATAACTTATTAAGGGCAATTAGTATAGTGTCAGTTTTTACGTTTGAAAGGTGAGCGTTGATTTTAGATTATCATTACGTATAATCTAGATGGTCTAAGCCTAAGCCTAAGAAAAACTACAGAGAAAAAGAAAAGAAAAGGTTTTAGAGAGAATTGCTTGAGAGAATTTGAGAGAGAACATGAGCATATTCCAATAATCTTAGCAAGAATTACACGCTAATTGAAGGTATGTTGACATAATATTTGTATATATATATATATGTATATATATATATGAGTTTTACGACAATAATTTTCATACTCTGTGAATTTTATATGTTTAGAATTGATGTTCTAGAATTAGTTATGACAATTACATATGTTGATGATGATTAGAGATTATGTTTAAACAACAATTGCATGCTAATTTCGATTTACAGCAGAAGAAAATTTTCGACAGTGTATGTTTGTATGTATTTTTTTCTTATGGCTCATGTAAGTACTAATTTTGATGGTTAATTCATATGTTAAACTGTAAATTGAGTCTTGTATATGTTAGTTCATTAAGAAATAAGCATAACGTTATTTGAATGAAGTGATTTGGCCAAGTATTGAAATCACAGTGATGATTTTTGGGATGAATATAAAAAAATTGAGTTTTATATAAAAAACATGAAATTTGAGAAATTAACCTAGCTTAAATTGTTGTTAAATGGTTTTAATTGGTGGAATATGTTCACAAATATGTTTGTGATAGTTCTATACTATTTTTACATGTTATAATTACTGTTTGGTGGGTGAAATTCGTGTTAGTTGGCTTAAGAAAACTACCGTAGCTATGTTCTACAGAAACTGGAGCATGTGTGTGTGTGTATGCCAATCTCTCTTAAGCTTGGTCTTGCAATGAGCGTCAAGTATGCTTTGCAATCGATATAAAAGCGGTCTTGGCAGCGCATGAGTGCCCGATTTTAGACAGTGAAGTCTGCTAATTCTGCAGACTTTGAACGTTCAATGTAACTTAGCTTAATGTTAGGTTAATGTGAGAATCATGTAACAACAAGGTTAAACAGAGTCATGTTAGGTAGATTGTAAATTCAAAGTTGTAAAAGTGATTAGTAAGTTATGAACGTGTTATGCGTAACTTAGTTTATACAATGAATGTTAGATAAGTGTTGTGATGTTAACATTTGGGAATTCTGAAATATATATGGTAACATAAGACTTGTGCTAAAATAACAATTTTAGCTAGTAATGCATTTTATATTGAAAAGTGAATATTAGTATGTCTAATAGATGTTGTGTTTTTAATACTTTGTATAGGTGAACGTGAGTTTTAATATTTTAGCTTACGCTCGAGTCAAGTTTTCTAACTTTACACTTTCGTTGAGTTAGTTCTATTATTACATTGTGTAACTTCATTCTTTTGATTGAGCAAGTTTCTAAACTTCTCTTTTTACATTGAGCAAGTTTTCTTACTTTAATTTTTCATTAATCGAATTCTTATTTATTGATGTATTCTAACTTATTTATTGTTAGAGAAGTTTTTTTTTATTTTCCTTCATGTACGATGAATGCATTTTTCTTAAATTCTAATGTCTAATGTTGAATTATCTTAGTTCATTTACTTGACACAAGCCATTCGCATAATGAGAAAGCTTTAATTTTAGCTTGGTATTACTTAATGTATATTAAATAATTATGTTATTATTGATCAACTGTTGTGTTATCAAACACTATTGATTTAACTAATCCTCTAGTTGATGTTCGTTAAACTTCAAATTACCCTTGAAAGCTTATCCAAACCAAACTTTCTTTGGTGCGGACTTGTACTCTAAATACTGAGATGAACAACCCTATTATTAGGGGTTTACGCTTAGCGTTGAAATGTTTGTGCACAAAACATTGTACGAAGGGCCGATCCCCCTAAGTACGAGGAGTCCTTATAGTCTTATGACTGTTAAAGTTGAAGTTGAAAGATTACTTGCAACTGTGGACTTAGTTCGTGGTCTTATGACCCTCAGTTTTATATACTCCATATTTTGATTCCAGTCGTTGGTTATTATTGATAGAGTATTATTCAGTGTTGATGAGCCTATTTGTTGGTAGTTATTTCATTCGTGTTGATTCATTTCTATATCTAGTGAGCAATTGTTTTGCTCACTCTTGCATATTTATTCACTTATTGCAGCCAAGGTTGAAAAGGTAAATGAACCTACAACTAGCAAAGGAAAGGGAAAATGTACAAGTGATGAAGACTTGTAATTTTATTTTATTGTTATAATGATAGACTTTTAATAATGATGTGATGTAATAATTTAATTTCCGCATTTGAATGATTGTAATTAAAGGTTAGATAACCTGGGAGATAATTTTTATTAACGTAATCCTATATGGACAGATTTTATTATTCAATTTTATTATTATTGGGTAGTTAGATATGAATATTTTGATTAAGTGAACACTAAATCTTGAGGTAATAAAGTACCGAAATTTGGGGGTGTCACACTAACACTACACGATCTGATCAATATCTAGCCCAAAAACACATTACAAAGTTCATGATTCGTGGTCAAACTAGCTACCTCGAAACTGCTTATGAATGTTCTTGAGGACTCAAGACCACCTAAGGCGACGCTTTCTGTCGCTAAAGGCTATAGCGACAGATTTAATAATTTTATTTAATTTATTTTCATTTAAAAATAAAAATTAATTATTAAAAATTCCAAAAATAGTTTTAAAATTTATTTGAAGTTATAAAAATTAACTTTTAATAATTTGACATATTTTTCATTAGTATTAATATTTATTTGGATATTATTGGTATTTAATTTATTTAATAAATATATTAAATAAATTAATTAAAAATAATTTTATTATATTAAAAATCATTTTAAATGATAAAAGGTATTTAATAATATTTGAAGTTATAAAATATAACTTTTAATATTTTAAAGAAAATTTCATTAATTATTTAATATTAATGATTTTAAATTTATTTAATAATTATATTAAATAAATTAGTTTAAAAATAATTTTAATATTAGAAAAGTCATTTTAAATGAAAATAAATAGTTTAAAAATATTTGAAGTTATAAAATAGAACTTTTAATATTGAAAGGTAAATTTCATTAATAATTTAATATTAAATGATATTAGAATTATTTAATAATTATATGAAATAAATAATTTAAAATAGTTTTATTGATTTAAAAATCATTTAAAAGGAAATAAATGAAATAAAAAAATTTAAGTTATAATTAATGAATTTTAATATTTTGATAAATAGTACATTAATACTTAAATATTAATGATAATTATTTAAAATAATTTTAATTGTTTTAAAAATCATTTAAAGGTAATAAAATATTGTAAAAATATTTTAAGTTATTATAAATAACTTTAATATTTTGACAATGATTTCATTAATAATTTAATATGAATTAAATATTAATGATAATAAAATTATTTAATATTTAAATCATTTAAAAATGATTACAAAGTGTTTGAAAAATCATGATAAATTATAATAATTAATTAAAATTTATTATAAGGCTATGAAAAATAATATGATTGATATTTAAATGAATATTCAAATACAGAATAGAGTTTTAGACTCGATAATTAATCTATAAAGCCGTCGGTACACCGAAATATTTCATAAATTGATCTGGACTTATATTATTTGACTAAATACGTGTTTATTTGTGAACCAATGACTGTTAAACCTATGTGACAATGTAATTAGATTATGTGATGACTGCAAATAGCAGTACTATATGATATGATATATTATTTTAATCGAACGAATGATCTTATTAATGATAAGTTGTGATATAAAAGATAAATCTAAGTTGTGTTATTGTAAGCAGCAGCTCAGGCAAGTATCCTAACTGTAAGACCCCGAATTTTATGAAATAAAAGTATTCAATTTTCTTATAATTATTATTTTATTTCGTAAATAGTTAAATTGATAAAGGTTAAAGTTAAGGGTGATATTTGAAAATTTTGCAAAGTAAACAAGTTGTTATAAAATATTCGTTTGGTCGGAGAATATTCTTTTTGTCGAAAATATCCGTACGACGGCACAATCATTGGTGGACCCCACAACGAAAGTATTGTCGTAGTAAGAAAATGACATAATTATCTTTTTATAAAAATAACGACGTAAGTGTTACCGTTAAAAGCTGTTGAACTACCCTTAATAAAAAATGCGATGTCTGGCGTGGTTGCGTAGTATACTTACGGTATTGATTATTGATGCTTTACGTGAGAAGTCACCGGTTATACTCAATTATTACTATAGTAATTCTTTGCATCATATCTCTCATATTATTGATTCAATTATTGTCACAAATTACCATCTCGCATAATATTTTATATTATTAAATCAATAATTGAGACGACAAAGTTATTCATATTATTATTTGCAATATTATTGACAATGCAGAAGTTACATCGATGAGAGGTTTGGTCACCTAATTGCTGCTTGATAAAGAGAAATCCTTATCTGAAAGCCCCCTCTTTCACGGGAGCGACACTGGTTGTTAAATATTGTGAGTTATAATATTAATGATAAATAAGTTCGTGTTAATTAAAGATAAAATTGATAGTTCCATTGTGTGGAAATTATTAGTGTTAGTGAAAATCGACATTTATTTCGATAATAATTAATGTCTGGAGGTTATATTGACCAATCGGGTAATTCACCGGATAAATGAACAATTAATTGCTATTAATTCACATACTTATAACTATGTGTTCACATGTGTGTACTATTGATTCACATGATTTACTATTAGGGGAGTTGATGCAAGATTGATAATACTTGCATGACTAAATTAAAAATAGAGGTATAGTTGAAGATATTATACTGTAATTAGTTTTTTCACATGATTATACTATTGAGTCACATGAATGAACTATTAATTCACATGACAAATAGCAATAGCTACCTCAACTAGGTGTAGCCCAATTCAACATTATGCATCTGTTGCATAAGAAATAAACAATGAGGGAAACAAAATTAATAACAACCAATTCAAACACAGAGCTATAACGAATCTGACCTCTATTAGTAAAAGCGACTCCCTGAATCTGCTGAGGTAGAAGGTAAAATTCTTTTCACCATGAATCTATATCCCCGTGAAAAGGATTTAATCACTTCAAATATTCAAGTGAGATGATATGAGTTGAGAAGCTAGCGTATAGCAACTTAAATACAATTTATGGTGCAGATAAGTCCCGGATCAAATTGTTGTCATGCAAGATTGTGAAAACAGTAGCTACAAGCCTACAACCACAACCAATTGATTTTTAATAACAGTGTGAACTGAAATAAAAGTGCATTATATATGTTTAGAGTTCCCAAACATAAGTCAAAAATCTTCTTAGACTTGGTAACTATCTAAACTACAATGCAATTCCCAGTAATCTGCCTTTAAGACCAATCATAACACTATAATTACTAATTACCCCTTGAAATACCAAAATGTACAAATATCGGATCTATCCAGAATTTCCACCAAGCTTAGAATGATAGAGATGGCCCAAGCACAGATTTATTTATCTTAATTGCAAACAAGGTTCAAAATCTGTTTTATTATAGGAGCTGGGCTGCATCAAGAACCGTTTTATTTGTGACATATAAGAGTTATTCAATAAATAATGACAGTTATAGCCAACCAAAACAAAATTAAAGATAAAAGCTCCCCCTTTACCCTGCCAAACCCTCCCAACCCCCAACCCCCAACCAAAAAAAAAACTATGGTCCGGACTTTATTTAGCAAATGTAATACTTTAAATTACTCTGTGTTCCAAAGCTTTTAGTTAAAGAGAGTATGGTAAAGATAAACTCAAGAAAACAAACAAAGGAACATGATCCAATCACGGATTAGATTCATAATAAATACATACTGATTGATGGGTAGAAAAACCTTCTCTTTTGATATATACAGAGAATCAAATTAATCACATACGACGATGGTAAAACATATTCTCATTTTCTTACTTTTTAATAAAGTATTCTCATCACACGCGGGAAAAAAAAGGAAAAGAAAAGGCAAAAAAGCTGAATTATTTCACTGCACACGTCAACTCGGTTCTGGAAAGCTTGTTTCACCTAGAGATCCTAACCATCTCGGTGATCCCCTTTGTTAGTTCATCAAAAGATAATTAAAACAATTTTAACAGGAAAGGGAAACAAAATTAATATTCTCGGTAATATTCAACAAAAATATTCTTTTACAAGTGAACAAGGTTTATAAGCCATTACTTTTTAAGTGGGGCTACTATAGAGGTAAGAAAAAAATAATATCATCAACAATCTATCGTATCATATCAAAACTTGAAACACCATTATTGATTTTTCCTTGAAAACACAATTAAACCGCAAAATATAACACCATTATTGAATTCAAGCTCAGAAAAAACTATAAAATTACAGTAATTACTAGGCCTATTTCAAAAGATCCAGATAATCCAAACCTAACAGTGTTAATAGATCCAAATAGGCAGCAATCGCATGAAGCAGAGGCAAATCAAAACAAACCATATCTATTTAAGCAGTCATCATCTACCAAACAAGATGCAAACTGAAAAAACAAACATCATATACGAGGCCAAGATTGACATCAAAGAGGGAAAAAAGAAGAAAAACTTTAGCCCTAAAATAAATGAAAACATAACAATAGTAAAAGAAAACGGTTTACCTCGAGTAGTCTTGGAAGTAGAGAAAACGAAAGGTGGTTTAACGCGAGCTTCAACTTCGTATCCAGAGAAGTCCATAAAACCTTGAATATCTGCCTCAAAATCATCTTCGAGGTCAACGATCCAGGATCACAAGGGCTTGGAGTAGTGATTGTTAGGGTTTTTCTTCAGGGGGGTGTTCCATAGCAGATCGGCGGTGAGACGGTGGGAGGACCGACTCAGCGGAGCGAAGTCGGAGGTGATGGCTCCACCACACATATCTTTGTCTGATTAATTTGCAGGCAACGAAGACTGATGGGATTTACACCTGATGAGGTTGTACTAAAAAAATACTTAGTATTAAAAGATTTGATTTTTTTTGTTTTTGTTCTTGTTTTAAGATACATAGGAATCATGAAGCAAACTCATTTTATGAGCAAAAAAGAGGTGAGTTGGGAAGTCGGCAGCCTCCCTTGGTTTTCCTTTAATACCCTTACTTAAGTGGTTATACTCTTTCGTGGGAGCGATTTCCGCGTAAAATAAAAAACTTAGAAACGAAAGAGTTAATTATTAATATAATTTATTTTACTTTTAAAAGTATCAATTTTTTACTATATTTATTTTTTATAAATAATTTAGAAAATTTTCATTAAAATTTCACAAAATAGGCATTAAAATGTCACAAAAACTCTTTTTGAGAAAGACCAAGAACATTATCAAAATTAAATTAGCCAAGTATCTCATGCCAAACAGTTTTTTAAATAAAACATTTAACTTATTTTTACATATAATTATTTTAAATTTCTTGACGATTTTTTTTGAATTTAATAACTTAGCGACCAATTTTATCTCTCACAAAAAACTTCTGAACAATAATATATAGTGAGTAATAATTCCTTCACTAAATAGATTTTTTTCTCGTAAATTTTCATCATAAATTAGCACCAAAAATACTTCTATCACCTCAATTTTGCGAGAGAAAAAATATAAATTGTGAAGGATGTTTCTTTCGCTAATAACTATATTGTCACTATATTTTTTTTCCTTCACTGTTCCTTCGCTATAAAACTTCTCATATGAAGGAATAAATTCCTTCACAAAATTTTCTTCGCTACATCCCTAATTTCTTGTAATGAAAGTATTATACTGTAATATTTCGAGCCCCAAAACGTGCAATTATCGAAACTATATTTTCCTATAAATAGAAGCTCATTCTTCTTTCATTCTCACCAATTCACTAAGTCTCACAAGAGCAATTATTATAGAGAGAAAGAAGAAGAAAGTCTGCTACATCACTATTCCAGTATCCAGCTTCTTCTAATGGAAGGGGTATTATTTATTTCATATTCTGAAGAGAAATTATTTTTCGTATTCGTATGAATATTATTTTCGTTTAATATTTGTAAGGAGTATTATTTCTTTCGTATTCATGAAGAGAGTTATTTCTTTCAATATTCGTAAGGGTTATTATACCATTCTTTATTATGCTGTTAGAATAACTTATCTATACGGTCTATCGCATGCCTGATGAATTCTTCTGTTATTCCATTCTTTATTATTACATTGGAATAACTTTGTTTGTCTGATCTATCACATGCCCTCGGTGAATTCTTTTGTTATTCCATTCTTTATTATTACATTGGAATAACACATGCGTGAGGTCTATCGCATCGCATGGTGAATTCTTCTATTATTCCATTCTTTATTATTACGTTAGAATAACACATCTATATGGACTCATCAGCATGCATGGTGAATGATCCTTCGTATTCATTCCTTATTAAATTGTGGAAATGATGCATCTACGTGGATTCTGGCATGGCGAGCAAAAAATCCATTTTGGTTTCATATAATCTATTATACTCGATTGGTTCTGATTTTGGCTTCTATACTCCATGAAATTAGTAGAATATCCTGGATATTTGCGCTTCATCCAGTATCTTTTCATGGAAATATTCTTCTAAAAATTCTTGAATTTTACTCCATAAAACAGTATTATGTTGACAATTTGGACAATATTGAATTCTGGATAAATTAAATTATAAATCTTTAAAAATTTATCGTTGAACTTGTTTTATTGAATTCTTATATCATTGTCACCATCCTCATGTTTATATTATGTTGAAAGTCATATGTAGCCTGTAGTGCATAGATGGACTAGGTATGATTATGACCAGGGATTATTCGGTATAATCATGACCGTAAGGTTACAAATGATGTGGTAAAAGTCCTCATTGGCCTATAGTTCATTGATGGACAGTTGTTGGTATGATTATGACCAGGGAATTATTCGGTATAATCATGACCATTGATGATTACATGAATATCCTTGGCCGTGGTGCATGGATGATTCGATTTTATTTATTAAGTTGAGTCTCAACGATAAATGTGACGCCCCCAAAATAGGTATACAACACCCATTCTGAGTTGCCAAAATACATGGTATAGAAAGCAAACTACAACTTTGACCATACAGATGTCGTGTAGAATACGACAATACAACTGTGAGTTTGAATACAAACATTGTCTTCTAGACAATATACACACCCAAATAAGTCCTCATTAATTATTCATACACTATTTTACAGAAATAGTGAGGACAACTAAAACATCTTCCTAGAACCATCACTCAATACCCCGACTCGATCCTGCTATGTTCTCACCTCCTGAGAAGAAAAATGGAACAAAAAGGAAAAGGGTGAGCTCAACTAGCCCAGTAAAGAATATTATGACTAAGATAACATAACATACAACAAATTATCGTTAGTCTTCAACAGGAAAAATCTAATAGAATACAATAGACAACAAGTTTTAGATCAACAAATGCGGTGGAAGCTTGACAATCCATTAGAAGAGTCACGTAGAGAAAGAATTCTACTGTCTTCTAAGGTTTAAAAGTCCATCATCAATAGTTTATCCCTGTAATAACAATCAATATACATCTTTAATCATCTTTCCACTACAGGCCAAAGATATTCATTTGTATCACCAGTTGGTCATGTTCATCTCAACACCTGTTCATCTTTGCACTCTGAGCCAAAAGATATTCATCGATTAATCGTTCATCTTTGCACTACTGGGCCAAAGATATTCATTTATATCACCATTTAGGGTGAGGATGATGAAAAACATTTTTAAAAGAAAGCGAATCCGGTGAAACAAAATGACGAGGATTAAGGATTAAGGATTAGTACTTTGTTTTACCCATGTCCAAAAATACTTGAAAATAATCATATTGGTGTAAAATTCAAGAATGATCAAAACATGGATACAATCAAAGCTAGTATCCGAATAGATATTTTGGACAAAAAGAAAATTTTTTATTTTTAAATTGAATAGCAAGTATTCGTGAATAGTGTCAGTATCGTGAATAGTCCGAGTATCGTGAATAGTAACCCAAACACAACAAGTTCCAAATTTGATAAAAAAGTTCACCAATACTTGACATAATGATATTGAAGAAAAATATCATTTAAGAAGAAAATAATACCCTTACCTCAAAATAACCGTACTTACATTTGAATTTCGGTATAGTCTTGTGAAACCCATATATAGCAACACTCAAAGTATACTCACAAGAATACGCTCGATAATTTAGAGAGAAAAAGAGAAAACTTTGTTTTCGGTGTGATTTTCAATTCTAACTTAGCCTCTATTTATAGGAAAATGTTAGACGCCAAAGGAGACTAAATTAATAAATTAATATTATTACAAAACTTATTTCTACGCATGCCTAAAGACTAATTCAGCCACCACCAACCTTGACCCAATTTCAGTGACCCACATGTTCAAACAAGAGTGGGTCCCACCCATTATTTAATAAAAATTATTTTATCTTAGAAACTTCAATAATTCTTAGAAAATAGCTCGTTTATCAGAAAAATTGAAACTCGCGACTTTCCATGGGAAATTCCATTCTCTACAACTTTGCAGAAGAAAAGTTTTCCAAATTCCAAAGCAGAAATTGACCAAGAAATCCACAAGCCAAGCGATTTTACAATCTATAATAAATTTTCGGTCAAGAATTGTGTCCACAAACACACAAAACATATATTAAACATTTAATGCCACAAAATACTCTACCTCCTCATATACTCATATATCCCACATTCATTATAAAAATATCACAATTAATATATTATTAAAATAATATATTTAAATGAATTATTTTATCGAGAAAAAGATAAAATATTAATTTTCAACAATTGTCACATTAAAAATTTCTCCATCTATATCCACATAAAATAAATATTTTCTTTATCATAATAATCAATAATTACTTATTTAAAAATAATATTACTGAATCACAAAGATCGATAAACCTGTGCCGTAGTTTCAGGAAAGAGGGGCTTTCGATAAGGATTTCTCCTTCTTGGTGCATGATTAGGTGACCAAACCTCTCCTTAGATGAACTTTCTAGACATTGCCAATAATATTATCGATAATATTATTCACATAATATGAATTATTGATTTGATAATGGAAAAAATTGTGTAATGACAATTATTGAAACAATGAATACAAAATATCAACCTTGACAATTATTGAATCAATAAAATATAATATTGAATAGTAACTCTTTGTAACAATTATTGAGTAGTGCCTTCTTTACGTAAGGATCAATAATTCAATAATCTTGCATGCAATACTGGTAATAACTCTTTGTGCGACCCACGCGTATTCTTCGTATTTTAACCACGAGTAACCCAATGATTGTTAACGGTAACAATTTACGTCGTTATTTATAAAATTCAATCTTTTTCGTTTTCCTTCATCCAAGTTTTTTCCGTTATGGGGCCCACCAATGATTGCTACGGCTGGTAAATGCGGAGATTCCCCAAACAAAAAAGAATATTCCACGACCAAACGAATATTCCCCGACAATAATGAATATTTTATAACCACTTGCTTATTTTGTAAACTTTGCACATTTCACCCATAACCAAAGAATTATATCAAATTAACCCTTATTAATTTAGAATAATGAATAAAGGAAAATTCAATTTTATTTATAATAAGTTGGGGTCTTACAATAAAGTTGATGAAAAACTTTTTAAATCATAGAAGATAGTAGATTTTATGCTCTACTTAACTCTTCTAATGGATTGCTTATTTCGCTGCAATTGTTGATCTAAAACTTGTTGTCTATTGTATTCTATCAGTTGTTATACTGTTGAAGGCTAAGGATAATTTATTCTGCATTATCTTAGTCATAATATTTCTTACTGGGCAAGTTGAGCTCACCCTTTGCTTTAATTGTTCTCTTTAGGAAATGAGAATATAACTAGGACTAGTCGGAGAACGGAGTGACGGTCCAAATGATAGCATTAGTTGTCCTCACTATTCTGTTAAATAGTGTGACAATAAATGTAACGAGGACTCCATTGAGTGTGGATATTATCTAGAAGGCAATATTCTTATTTAAACTCTCAGCTATGTTTTGTCGTATATTACCCAATAGTTGTATAATTAAGTTTGTATTTGATTTATGTACCATGTATTTGGTGACTCAGAATGGGTGATGTATACCTATTTTGGGGGCATCACAGTTGGTATCAAAGCTTAGGGATATGATCCATGGCTGAGATGTGAGACAGGAACTAGGAGGGGAGAGACGGGGAATTCCTTCGCTAGTATGACCTACCTAAGTTTATTTGGTATTTAATTGGTCGATCAAAGTATAGGGATAATATTTGATATGTTAATTAACCCTTGTTTTGTGATAGTGTTTGAAAATGGCATCTGAAAATGTTGAGATCAGCAATGAAGCACATGAGACCGTTGAGTCACCAATGATCAATACCCAGGATAATGTGCAACAGGAAGACAATAATCCTCAGGTAAACAACAACACCGATCATATGATGAATGATGGGATGATCAGAGGCTTTATACAATTCATACAACATCAGGTGAGAGAGACTCTTGTTCAAAATGCAGGTGGAAACAATAGAAACCCACGGCTGGTCACTGCTAAGCAATTCAAGGAGCTGGGACCGCCAGAGTTTCTGGGAAAGCTAGAACCACTTAAGGCGGAGACGTGGTTAAAGCAGATCAACAAGATATTTGATGTCTTGGGATGCTCCGAGGATCAAAAGGTTCCCTTTGCCACCTTTATGTTGCGTGAAGAAGCGATTCTTGGTGTGGAATCGTAAAATGTACCCGACTTTGGCCTTTTCAAGATGTCTTGGGAGAAGTTCAAGAGTACATTCAGCGGCAAGTACTTTCACGAAAGTATTCGTCACATGAAGGAGGTAGAGTTTATCAAGTTGGAGCAAAACAATATGACCGTGTCGTAATACGAGGCTAAATTTGCGGAGTTATCCCGCTTCGCATCCCATTTGGTCGATAATGAGGAGCGAATGATACGAATGTTTCTAAGAGGTTTGAAACCCGATATACGTCAATACCTATTTCTCAAAAACTTTGTTTATATCCAGATGCTGTGAATAGAGCTCAGTTATTAGAGCGCGATAATGAGTCAGCACAACCAAAAGGCAACGACCAACAAAACGATAATAATCATACCGGTGGCAACGACCATCGGAACAATGATAACCATCGTGGGGGAAATTATCATGCCAAGAATGGTAACCACTTCGGTGCTAATCATGGCCAAGATAATAGGAGTGGAAATTTCAAGAAGAGAAGGTTCAACAACGATGGAAAGATAGCAGCACCAACACCCGTTTTTAAGGAAGGAGAACTACCACCAATTGTATGCTTCAAATGCGGAGGGGAGGGAAATATCAGTCCAAGCTGCACGATGCAGTCCATAGCCTGTTACAATTGTGGAAAAGAAGGTCACCTAGCCCGATTTTGTCTTGCACCAAAGTCAAGTCCAACTGGGACGGTGGCACCAAAGGCGGATACGGACAAAACAAAGTCGGTGGGTTCAGGAAGAGCGTTTTTCGTGACTTCTCAAAAAGCGAGTAACCCGAACGAAGTTAGCACAGGTTAGTTAATTATGAATTTTTGCGAAGTCTATACCTTATTAGATACCAGTTCTACCCATTCTTTTATCTCTCTTGCTTGTGCTCAACTTTTAAATTTGACCCAAGAGAAGTTAGACTTTGACTTATTGGTTGAAACTTCGTTAGTAGTTACCTTCGTTGCCTCCACTGTTTATAAATTTGTTGATTCAAATCGACACTTTCACGTTACCTGTAGATCTTATCTCTTTAAAAATACTTGCCCTTGATGTGATTTTAGGAATCGATTGGTTAACTACTCATTATGCCAAAATTGATTATTTTCGTAAGGTTATTAGCTTTCATATTCCTAACCAACCTGTTATGCGAATTCAAGCAACCAAACCACTAAAGTCAATCAGTGTCATATCAAGCCATAAGTAAAGAGTCCCGAGCCTTTATCTGGAGACTTCCTTGTGTGGAATATACCGAAGCCAGACTTTCCGTAGGCGACACTGTGAATGACGGTGGCAAGTTGATATGTATCAATGTGACGTACTATCCAAGTCTTGGATGAGAGTCACAGTTTTAAATGATATTTCTATCGTTAATAAATTTCCTGACGTATTCCTAAAGACTTCCTAGCCTACCCCTATAGCATGAAATCGAATTTTGTATTGACTATAGTACAAAACCCATTTCTCAAACCCACAAATATTTCTTCACCTATAACGAACATAACATGCGCCAAGGACGTTGGCTCGAGCTGTTGAAGATTACGACTATACAATTTAATATCATCGTGGAAGAGTGAACATGGTAGCTGACGCGTTGAGTAGAAGATCATATTTATTTACGAGTACGATGTTGTTAACATAAAAACCTATTTCATATAACTTACAAATGATGAAGATAGAGTCAAAGACTCTAGGGACCCACGTGAAGATAGTGAATATATGATTTTAATCGACTTTAAATTGATAAAGATAAAGCCGCTCAAGCTACACACCCGGAGCTGATGAATACGAGGAAGAAGGTTCAAGAGGGCGTTGTAGACACTCGAAATTTTACATACTCTTTATACTTAACATTGCGGGAGGACAGATTAAGTCTTTAAGAGAGAACCACGAAAGACAATCCAAATCCATACCGGATACTACTGGAAGTTCAGCATCAACCCCGGATCGCGATCTGGGAGTAACAATTTCAACCTCGGATCTAACCCCGAGACCTGCAGATACAATACCGAAACACACACCGGAGAAGACCGATTAATCTCGGAGATAACCCCGAGGTATCCAGTCTCAGTCCCAACCATAGGAATAGCCACCAACCTTGGTGATAACCCCAAGGAATGCAGTTTCGGAGATAACCCCGGAAATGCTTGTTTCAAATGCCATTAGCTTCAATCTCGGCACTCACAATAAGATACACTGTGCCAACCCGGCAATAACATCGGGAAGACAGGCACACCTCAAAGATGAGAATGAGGACCTTCAACAAATCGTGATCAATCTCGGTGAAGTCCGAGCAACGCTGTTTTATCGGCCTAATCCGTGATAACACCCGGTGAGGGCAACATCGTCATCTCGTCAACACGATGCCACATCACGTCTCTACGCAACAATGTCCCACAAGGCTAACCAATCCCGAGTGACTATTGTGCGGGAGTAGCGGATGAGAGTTAAAGCTTGAAGACCAGGAGGGCCTCGTCCCATCTTCAAAGACTTCGTACAAACTCTAATCCCATGCCATCGTACAACTCTCGACAGCGGCCGGTCGAAATAGGTCTGAATACCTCAAAATGGATGCGGATTGCACTTCTCAAAATCCGAGTGGACATTCTGATTGCCTAAGTGCTGCGTCTTGAGACGACCAGGCGACCCGAGCCCAAGGCCGACTCGACCATCCTCTGGTACACCTGCGGCACCTTTTGCCTATAAATAAGAGGCTTGGGGTACTAATTTCTAAAGGAAAAAAGACAGGGAAACCCTGCACAATTTGCTCTGCACTTTCCATACAGTGTATTTTCTCACTTTCAAACACCTATGAGCTCATATATAGCCTCTTTTGTACCCACAAAAGCCCAGTGTTTACCCACTCTAAATATATAGAAGCCCTTTTATCAGTCAGCTGTAAGCCTTCTCACACACTTTAGAGTCTTTCTCTTCATCTTTGCACACACCCTTCTACACGTTGAGACTCGTGTTGCTTGCTTTTGCCCGGGACTCTATCCAGTGGTTTCATTCGATCTGTATATATATATATATATATATATATATATATATATATATATATATATATATTTATATATATATTGACTAACATTATCGAGTTATGCCTCGATTGAGCCTGAACTTGATGCAGGCGTTTCTTACTTTAATATATATATATACTTATATATATTAATTATCATCGGACTTTGTTCGATGAGCCCTGAACTTGATGCAGGTGCATTTATTAAGCTTATATATATATATATATATATATATATATATATATATATATATTAATTAATTGCATGCAGCCGGACTTTGTTGTTCGATGAGCCTGAACTTGATGCAGTGCGTTAATTATGCTTATATATATATATATACTTATATATATCAAGTGTGTGTGTCGGACTTTGTTCGATGAGCCTGAACTTGATCTAATCGTTTACTCACTATATATATATATATATATATATATTATATATATATGAGCTGTGGTCGAACTATGTTCGATGAGCACAGATTTTACATCAGAATGCGTTTATTGCTTTATATATATATATATATATATATATATATATTTATTTATTTTGTCTGCTGGAGTTCCCTTCGTGGCGATTGATCACTTTGACTTTCTTTACATTTCGTCTCGCCTTGGAGTTTACTTTGTGGCGAGTTAATAGTATTCTGACTTTTAATGACTTTATTTACATTTTCGATCCCCATGGAGGTGCTTCGTGGTTGGTTGTGTGATATATATATATATATATATATATATATATATATATATATATATATATTTACCGCTTTTATATATATACGCTTATTGCTTTTATACAAATTGCAATAATACATGCTTTAGGAATCATGTGATCACTGATTCATCCCATTGGATCTAGATTCGGTTCCGTGATGGACATTTCAATTTGTAAGGAACTTGTAAAATTACTGCGATGTACGTATTTCCTCGGATGGTTTCCATACCCACGAGGAAGTCGGCATTATTTTTGGATATATTATTTTTCATACGGATGCCTCGCATCAAGTCAAATAAAATCAATTCAAATTGCTTCGCTTAATAAAAATGGGAGTGTAAAGGTCTCAATTCCTATTGAGCATCGTGGTTTGAAAAACCTCTTTTATAAAATATCAATGCCATATCTTGCTAAAAAGCGAATTTTTACATAAATTCAAATCCTGTGTATATAGGTTCAAAAGAGGCCTCGCATACAACTTTCATATAATGAGACATTGACCCACACACACACACATACACTCGGATAATAGTTTCTTGAAAGAAGCGGTCACAAGTAGTAACACGGATGTCGAAGTGCCTAACACCTTCCCCCGCATAACCAAGTCCCCGGACCCTAAGCGAATCTCGGTTTTGTGACCCATATATCAATGTCACATCCTTTGGGTCGATGTGCAAACCTTTTCTCGGTTGTGTTGGTACAACCATTTAAAAAACCAATGGCGACTCTTAACATTCCCATCATCAACATTATACATATCGGACCTTTTTCACTTGTTTTTTCAAACAAATCTCACCTAAAATGAGAACACGAAAGAACAAGTAATGCGAAAAGGACATCCAAAAATCCGGCGTCGACGGTGGCGACTCTGCTTTGGGGACTCGAGTAAGAGGACTTAAGCCGCTACTACAATTTTTCAAAACTAATTATATGCTTGTGTGTGGATGTTGCATTTACATTGGATGAATGTGTACGAATGCATGTCTTGTTTGAGCTTAGTGCTTTAGCATCATATCTGCGTGTGATGTTAGTGCTTCGCACTATAAAGCTACTTATGATATTAGTAATTTCGCACATGTCATCATTTCATACGGTGAGGCGTGATGTATGTGAATGTATGTTGTGTGGTCCCTCCACGGGGAGGCTATCCGTCGGTGTTTGATTCTTGGACTCTTGAGAAGACTAATTCTCAGAGGCTCGGGAAAGGCACCACCAAATTCGCTCCAGTTGAAAGACCGGATTAACTTCCCGTCTAGTAGATTGCGATGATTTTGGAACCTTCATGCCAAAAAACCGCGAGAGTAACCTAAGATAGGCCAGCCTTTGATAAACCCAAAATGAAGGAAAATCTCTTCATGCTTTCATTTCAATTACTTGTAAACATAATTACTTGTAATTTCATTCCATATCTATCTCCATGTAATGAGAAATATGAAGCAATATGTCCACATACATGCTATAAACAGCTGACACCCGTTTTGCAGGATAAAATTCCTAAAATGGACACATCACATAGCATGTCATTATACACCTTCCCTAAGGACTAAACTATGCCAGTCTTTCGCAGGGAATCAATTAGACCTACTACCCGGTCAAAGTCCAAAAAAGGCAACGAGCCTATGATCAATCATGTCGTCATCCCAGGCCGGACTAAACTTAATCCGTTTTCGTAAAAAAATTGACGGGAGTTAAGCAAAGCAGATTCTGATTTGGTGTTTCTATTAAAACAATTACACGATCTACACAAGGTCGGAAAATACCCGTACATACTGAGCCCTCCACACAAGGAGGAATTTCGGTCATTACCATACCAGAGCCATAGTTGGATACGACCAACAAAACTCATGATGTTGCCCATTCCTTTGGAGATCCGGACAATGGTGACATCAAAAGAAAGTCCTCAAATGGAAGAGACCCTTAGCGCTTATCAAAGGAATTGGAACATACAGGGAGTGTTTCATATCTTTGATCTATGTATTTTCCGGTGTTCACTATCCGGAAAAATTTAAAACTCGACTTTGAAAAATATGACGGGTTGGGGATCTTATACACATTTAAAAGTCTTTATTGGAGGCGGGATCCTATGCATAGGATGAAAAACTCGAGAATGCAATTATTCCAAAAAAGTCTAAGCTGGAGAAGCCCGTTCATGGTACACAAGATTAGACAACTCCAAAATCCATATTTGGGAAGAGGTAGCACATACATTCCTCACTCAATACGGTTTTCAAACTCAAATGACTCTGATCGGATCAGTTACCAAGATCGAAAGCAGATCTAACGAGTCTTTCAGAGAGTATGCTCAAAGGTGGAGACGCCTGGTCGCCCAAGTTAGTCTGCCATGTCGAGAATCGAAATGGTCATGACATTCATGTAGACATCTGAAGCTCCCTTCTATGAGAGAGTTTTAGCAGGCATCGACAAACCATTTTCTGAAATGGTTAAACATGGGGAGATGGCTGAAATAGGATTGAAGTCAGGAAAGATTCAAGACCTAGCCACACTCAAAGCTGTTGCTGATCACATCCAATCTGGAAATTATGGGAACAACCCCCAGAGGGTCCATAAAAAGAAAGAGGAAGATGTTTCCCTGATACTACAGGGACAAAAAGGCAATCAAAGTATGCCCATTCAAAGGAGAAACTACACTCCCTTTCCAGCACAGTCTGCAAACCCTCCAATACCAAAAGGTGGAGAAGTCAAACGCCATTGAGTGTTTACACCCTTAGGGGATACCCACGAGAAAATTCTTAATCTTCTGACAACACAGAAGAAAATTACGCATCTTCTTCCACCAGCCAACCCTAATGGACGGGGTTTTAATGTTGCTAGGAAATGTGCTTATCATGCCGGGGCACCTGGACATGATACTCAGGATTGTTGGGCCTTGAAACACAAGATCCAGGACCTAATAGATAATGGAGAGATCGTAGTCACCAAACCCGATCGACCTCACGTCTGAAGACAACCCTCTTCCTCAACACAAAGAAGAAGAGGTCAATATGATTAATTGGAGTAGTGGACAGAGTTCCAACTTCAGCTGTGATTCCCCCTAGACCATCAAAGACGGTGATGACAGATGGGATTATGCTAAGTTCGATTCACGATGGAGCGAAAGATGAAAGCTCTCTGCAAACAAATTGAAGCAATTGGCGGGCGGTGACTTATCAGCATCAAGTGACTCGGCAATTAATCAGCCAGGAGCATGCCAGTCTCCTACCAATCGTCATGAATATTCCCTCATTACTTTCAGAAAATGAAATGCTGGAAGACAAAGTGACGAAGAGAGCAAATGCCAAAGCCCGTCGGGATTTCGCCAACAAACGGGAATTCACCTATTTGGGCCAACCCATGGAGGAAATCCTTCACATGTTAATCAATGAAGGAAGGATCAGTTACCTTCTACCTCCAATCAACCCCCGTTCGGGACGGTACAACTCTGATGGAGTATGTCAATACCACTCCCTAGTCTCGGTCACAGCACAGAAGAATGTTGGGCACTCCGCCACCTTATTCAAAATCTAATCGGCGGTGGTGTCTGCGCTTAGCGAGATAAACGACAACGTATGTTACGTCTGAAGTGAGAATCGAGGCCCTACTAAGTGGAAAAGTGTGGTAGCGATTTATATCTCATCGAAGTTGAAGGATTAATACTTTGCTCACAACACCGATAATTCAAATTTCAAAGGAGAAACAATCCTTTGAAAGTAGCGCTCCGAGCAATCAACTTGCCATGCGAGCACAATATCTATTGTTAGCTTGCGTAAGGTTAAAGTGGAATTATGGAGAAGGTGAAGGATCCACCTCACATACCACTAACTGCGAGTTGTCAAAGGAAAATCCATTGTATCTTCCCCATTGGGTGAGAAACCCACCCCTAAATCAAAGGGAAAATACCCACGGAGAAGATTGAAAAATTCCTCCGTATTTGTGGGTCATAATGAAGCCTCGGTGGTTTTAAGCTTGAAAGAAGCTCCACCACAAATATCCATTTTAGACTTGGTCCTCACTTGAGAATCACAGGAAGGTCTTGTTAAAAGGTTAGAAGAAGCCTATCTCCGAACATCGATTGGATACGAAAAAGTTTCAACACATGGTTGATCACATTTTCAACAACAATGTGATATCCTTCATCTTGATGATGACATACCATCCGAGAGGGTGATCATCATTGCAAACCGTTACACATTGCGGTCTTATCCTCCGGATATATGGTGGCTGGAGTATTAATAAATGGAGGTTCCTCTCTGAATATCTGCCCATATGCCACCTTAGTGAAGATGAATATCAATTTCAACCGAATTTGGAGTAGCCATACTATCATCAAAGCTTTTGATGGAGCCCACCGTAACTCGGTTGGAGTAATTGAGCTGCCAATCGAAATTGGTCATCATACATTCTCTGCGTATCCTTCCATGTGCTCAAGATAGATTAGGGATACAACCTACTCTTGGGGACGACCATGGATCCACATGGCGAGGGCGATCCCTCCACCCTTCACCAACAATTGAAGTACATTATATCAACAATAGCACAGTCACGATCAGCGGCCGGCCGGAGTGTCCTCCTCCACACGGGGACGTTAGTTCATCAATGCAAATGCGGAGCGTAGAGCTAGTCGGTTTTCATGCTTTGAAATAAGCAACACCCAATACCACGCTATTGGAGCACCATTGCCGAACCCACATTTCTGGCCGAGGTGATGTTAACCACTCAAGAAATGATGTCGTTGGGACATAAGCCGGAGACAAGGGTTGGGTAAAGGCGGCCATGGTATCCGATTACCCATTCGATTAACCAAGCAAGTTGGAACAATTTGGACTAGGCTATTATTCGCCTGACTCTAGTCACAAGAATCCTCATAAGCATCAACAGATTCCTTGACTTCAACCATGTGGCGTTAAACCGCGCTTCAAACTACGAGTCCGCACAACCTCCAAAAAGGTGCCGGCCAATGTCATGGCCATGTTATTTCCTAAGCCAAAGCCGGTGGAGGAAAAGAAAATCGTTATTCGAGATCCCCAATCGAAGAAGAGGAGCGGAGAATCAAGGAAAAGCGTTAATAGAATAATGTCGGGCATGCTCATCATCGTCCATAATGAACATACCAACAGATACACCCCAGATGATGATTGCCCTGACGTAATGGCCATCATTCGGGACAAGGAGGATGATGACAATCCCTCCATCACTGCGGTCCACCCGGACTTTACCCTTACCAATTGGAACAACATTCCTTGCTTTGGTCGACAAGGGTAAAGCGGGCAGAAATTATTTTCTTCCCTATAGATACAATAACTGCTTACTTTTCTGTATAGTATTAGCAGTTTATTTTGCCAGTATATGCTAACATTGTGTATGATCAACGCATTTTATATATACTAAGTGAAAGCATATTTTGTTTCAGGACTCTAAATTTAGATGTGTCTGTACTTGCAGATACGTTGCCTCTCCTACACAAGGATTGTACCTTTGATGTAGAGATGAATTCAGCCTTGATGGATCTCTAGGATGACATTAAGGTGCCTCCAGAAATTCAAGAATGGGTCAAAGACAAACCCAAACCTAACCTTGATCAAACCACTTCTTTCAATCTCGGAACCTTAGAAAGCCCTAAGTTAATCCAGATTGGTTCAGACCTTACCCTAAACCAACGGAATGACATGGTTACGCTATTAACCCAATTCTAGGATGTGTTTGCATGGTCTCATGAAAACATGGTGGGTTTATCCACTGACATTGTCCTTCATCGCCTTCCCATTAAAGAGGGATTAAAGCCAGTCAAGCAGAAACTCAGGCGATTGAAACCTGAGTGGAGTTTAAAGGTGAAAGAAGAAATTGGGAAACAATTTCAAGCTGGCATCATTATGGTGTCTACATATCCTGAGTGGATATTCAACATTGTACCCATGCCTAAACCTGGAGGGAAGATGCGAGTTTGCGTGGATTACCGGGACTTGAACAAAGCTTGCTTAAAAGATAGCTTTCCCATGCCATTTATCCACATTCTCATTGACAATACTGCGCAATACGACATGTACTCCTTTGCTGATTGCTTTGCGGGGTACCATCAGATCATGGTTCGAGGAAGATCGTCGAGAAAAGGCGCTTTCATCACTCCTTGGGGAACTTTTTGCTATAGACGGTTGTCATTCGGCCTCATCAATGCCGGAGCTACCTATCAACGAGCTATGATGGCTCTTTTCCATGACTTAATGCATAAAGAGATTGAGATCTACGTGGATGACATCATTGTCAAGTCCGGAAGGAGGATGACCATCTAGACCATCTCGGAAAGTTGTTCAACGGGGTTGCGTAAAGTACAACTTGAAGTTGAATCCGACTAAGTGTGCCTTTGGCGTTAAATCGAAGCAAGTTGCTAGGATTCCTAGTCGACCACAAAGGATTGAGGTGGATCACCGCGCCAAAATCCAAGCCATCACGAAATGCCCATTCCTCGAGACGAGAGAAGCGAAATATGGGATTTTTGTGAAGGATCAACTTCATTAGCGAGGTTTATCTCCCAACTCACAAAACTTTGTGAGCCAATCTTGAGCTATTAAGGAAGAACTCCTCCATGAAATGGAATGATGAGTGCGAATGCCTTCCTTACAATCAAGAAATAGCTAGTCAAAGCTCCTGTCTTGGTACCACCCAGGGATGATGTTCCCCTGTTCATGTACCTGTCCATAAGTGACAATGCCATGGGCTGTATGTTGGGACAGAAAGACGATAGTGGCCAAGAACGAGCTATCTATTACCTCAGCAAAAGGTTCAGCAGTAGTGAACACAAGTACACTCTGATCGAGAAGACGTGTTGTGCTTTAGCATGGGCTTCCATGAGTTTACATCATTACCTACATGGTCACATAAACCATCTCATATCCCGCATGGATCCTCTTAAGTACGTGTTCAACAAACCCATGTTGAATTCTAGTATTGCATCCGGATGGCGATTGATCCTACAACAATTTGACATCGTATATGTGACTCAAAAGTCCATCAAAGGTCAAGGAATTGCAGATCGGTGGTCAGCGCACCTTCGAGGATTTCAAACCCTTGGAAACATATTTCCCGATGAAGGAGTAATGTGAGACAACAACACCATCCATATGATGATGGCGCCAATCATGGAGGATGTATTTTGATGGGCTCATTAACATGGAAGGTTCTAGAGTGGAGAAATTCTAATATCTAATCTGGGAACAGTATCTCATTGCAGTCAAATTACGGTTTATCGGCACCAACAATACACGGTGAGTATGAAAGGCATCTCATGGGGCTAAAACTTGCCGTTCAATGGGCATCAAGCGATTAACTTGTCCTTGGAGATTCGGAGTTGGTAATCGAGACAATCCATTTGAGTCTATCAAACCAAGGAACTACATTTCTTTGCCTTACCATCGTTGAGTTTTGAAGATGGCTTTGGAGTTCGAAGAAATCTCCTTTTACACATTCCTTGTAATAGGAATGATTTCGCGGACGCATTAGCAACTTTGGCCTCCTTGATTCGCATATCAGATAAGGAACACTTGCCAAGCGTCACAATTGCCCTGAACAAGGCCCCAACCTATGGGAATTACGTTGGAGAAGTATCGGATGAGCTACCTCCCATCCAACCTCCTTGGTATCAGCATATCAAGGAATATCTGCGAGATGGATCTACACCCGTTGAGGCGAGCTTTGACCGAGAAAAGCGGATCCATCGACTTGCTATGAAGTTCTACACGAGTGGAGATCGCTCTATAAAAGAGATGCAGGGTGGGTCTCCTCGGTGTTTAGACAAAGATCAAGCCAGGAGAGGCTTATGGGTGAAATCCATGGTGGAGTCTGTGGCCTACATGAGTGGCCCCCCTCCTTGTCAAGAAAGTCCTCGGGGCCGGGACATTCTTGGTACGCCTCTCAAAGATGATTGCAACGACCACGCCGGAAGATGCTATCGATTGCGATTCATGGGAATGTTATACACACCCCTCCACGGGAGCTCCACAATATGAGTTCGCCTTGGCCCTTCTCAATGTGGGGAATGGATGTTATTGGGCCCATTGAGCCTAAAGCCAGTAATGGTCACCGATTTATCTTCACCATGATTGACTACTTCACCAAGTGGGTAGAAGCAGCCTCCTTCCCCAGGGTCACTAAAGAAGTCATCATTGCTTTCATCCGAACAATGTCGTTTGTCGATATGGACAACCAGAGGTGATTATGTCAGACAATGCCAAAAACCTCAACAACAAAATGATGGAGGAATTATGCAGTAGATTCCACATCAAATATCTTAACTCTGTCATCTTTCATCCGAAGATGAACGGTGCTGTTGAAGCGGCTAACAAAAATATCAAGAAGATTATGCAAAAGATGTCAGCCAACCACAAAGATTGGCCTGACCTATTGCCTCTGACTCTGTTAGCCTACAGGACCACAATGCGTACTTCAACTGGGGCAACCCCCTACGCTTTAACCTATGGGATGGAAGTAGTGCTCCCCATAGAAGTTGAGATGGAATCTCTCAGAGTGTTGATCGACGCTCAGCTGGATGAAAACCAATGGGTAAAAGACAGGTATCACCAATTGTCTCTACGATAGGCGAAAAGCGAACAGCGGCTATCTTCCATGGTCGACTATATCAAAGAAAGGATCGCAGATCCTACAACAAAAAAGAAATCGCTCTGACAATTTAAACAATATGACTTGGTTACGAAGAAGATTCTTGACAACCAAGATCGGGGCCAAAGGAAAATTCGCTCTCTAGCTGGGAAGGCCGTTTATTGTCAAAGAAGTATTGGGGAGGCGCTCTCGATTACAAGAAATGGACGTCGATGAATTTTCACAACTCATCAACTCGAGACAAGTGAAAGCGGTATTATATGTCTGAAGTAACAAAGAAACACCACAGTGCATCATCATCAGTCACCAGTCATTTCGGTTCTTTAACCCTTTACCACCTACAACTTTTCTACACTTTGCCCCTCGAGGAAACATACTCTTCAAGCCGGTGACTGGCTTTCTCCTTTCACGCTCATACAACTTAGGTCATCCACCCATGGATTGAACCTCTTGCGTTTTGATTTGGCTACCCATACATGGGATCAAACTTCTCCTACCTCCGATTTATCCTCAACCTAGGATTAAACTTTCTCCTCCCCGCAGCTCGACTACACATGGGATTATGCTTTTCTTCTGCATACGAGGGGCGAACTACGATGACTGATCTCCTCTTCAATAGGAGTACGTGGCAACCATTTCATATGGCCGGTCGTGCAATAAAACAAAAACAACAAAAACATTTCTACCCTCTTCTCCTTACAAAACAAAAACAACCAAAAACATTCCTACACCATATCGGCCCATATCTGATGTTAAACCTCTTACACGAGTTTGAACTACGCAGACTGATCTCCTCTTCAATAGAGATACGTGGCGACCATTCATGGTGCGGTCTCACCCCCTACCAAAACACAAACCATTGTCAACGGGTGTTGGGATTCCCTTTCAATCCATTATATGTCATTCGGCTTCATACCAAAGGGATGGAATTACCTGAATTCCTCCCAAATAGGAGATTCGGCGACCATCTAAGCTGTGGTCATACCTCGAAGAGCAATACTAAACCATAAGAGGTGGAATTAACTAGGCTTCTCCTAAATAGAAGTACCGACGACCATATGTGGTGCGGTCAATCTCAGAGAGGAAAGCCACACTCCTCTCCACATTTCCATTTAGAAACAAGTCCCAAGACACCAAAGATGGTAGGCATATACATAGATCGATGATCCATTCTGAACTATCCAGAGACAGCTCAATGTCCATCCACCAAGGAAGAATTTAGAATTCATCAAGATCACAAGCCCTGAAGCAGCAGGTAAAATATCAAGCAAATAGCAAGGCATATCTAAAAGGGAAGTGATCCAAAAATATATTTCCCTATCATATATAATGTTGTTTGATATATATACAATGTGGTATACATGACAAAATAGCTAAGCTAGTGCATGTGTAGGTAAATACAAACTCATCTGAATCAGGTACATGCGAGCTAGCAAGACCAACATGGCATCCTCTCGGATGAAGGAGATAAAGTTTGTAGTCTCACGGATAAGAATATCCACACGACCCAACAGATCAGTAGCCATCGCATGATGACAATATGCTCATCGATATAAGCGCTCATCTCTGCGATCATACCGGTGGTAAGGGACCTCATTGCGATTATCTGTGATGACCACATCCCGGCGGATATAGCACTATCATTTCAACTATCACTGCGTCTACGTCGACTGGCCTCATCCGCTCAACAACGGTGGCATCTCTATTGAGCTAATGCCTCGTCTCTCTCTCTCTAATAGGGTGGCGTCCCTTACATCAAGAAGCGATAGACATCATAGATCGAATCTGGTCTCTCTCAAAGGTCATCGGATGAAGACTACGCTCTAAATCTTTGTCTTAAGTCTTTGGATCACAAAAAAATCTTGGTACTAGGAGAATCCGGAAGAAAGGCTGGCAACCCAACAACGTTATCCTCCTCGATGTAGGTATCAATGTCCTCTATAGGCTCTACATCGTCTAGCTCAATCTCGATCTTTGCAAATCTTCATTGCGGTAGATAAAACCTCCGTCGCCATCCATGCGGAGTACTCTGCGGAATAACCGGGACAACTGGCAGGAAAAGCAACTAGCTCACGCTGATCCCAGCAAGCATATACACGAGATCGGTCCTCGGCTGAGAGGTATCGAGAAGCTGAAAGACCTTGACACATCGCTTCGCGAAAGGATGAAAATCACAGGCTGGTCAAAGCTGCGACATCACGGCCGATGGATGATAAGTCGTCCGCCCCTCAATCCGACCCGAAGGGAGGAAATCCATGCGGAGCATGAGTAATGAAGTTGTATGGTGAACAAAGCCCAGAAAGCACGACAATATGCTAAATGGATCTCGATATCGCGCAAAAATGCGGACCAGGGTGAGCATCTACACACTCTCGATGGTGAAAGGAGTACGACATAGCCACCTCATGGGAGAAACAATACTGTCTTTGTCTAAAGGTACCAACCGGTCATAAGTATGACATAAACCACACATCTGACAAGATGAGAACTCCCGATAAAACACGCTTTGACGGTAAGTCTCTGGCGATGGGGACGCCGATCGCAAGGTCTCTTCCACGATTATAGGTACAATGGTGCGACCCTCCACGAGAGCTCTTACCGCCATGATAACGCTATATCTATCTCATCCATGTCTGCGTGGCATGTACACGTATGACAAAGACACATAGTATCAAGACATCAACTCGCCAAACGCCAATGATCCTCCAGGCCGGTGAAATCCCGAAATGTCGTGAGTAGCTATCCTCGCGCCAAATCTATCATACTGAAAATCTTTGAGAGATCACGTGCCCGGATGTCAACTCATCCCGCACTACTCGTGCCTCAATCTGTGAGAGTCATGAATCTCTACTCATGTCTCCCAAAACCATGTGCGCGCTAGAGTACGTCTAAAGGCGACATCGTCAAACGTGCATACTCCTCCGAGTAGAGTCAACTCATTGGTACCAAAAGCGGAATACCGCTATCACCTAGCCAATGCTCTAGCATCCCATCTACAAATCTTGCAGAGAACACGAAATGCCAAAAAGGGTCATGGTATCTTTGCAATAACGAGATCTCTGATCACCCTATCTGGTGGTGACATGCTTTATCGCATACCACGAGCACATACCCAATGCCACTTACGGCGGTGGGGTATGATCTATCTGGCTAATCGTCAAAGAAGACATCATGCGGGCCATGTTATAAGACCATCCAGAAATTCAATACCGAATATCTGGACATACATACATATGCATAACATGATACATGCATATATGAGATAATGGATGGCAATATGATATAAGGAATGAAAAATGGTGCATACATTCCTAAATATATCATCATCTAATACATCGACTCTATCACACTACAAGTACATGAAAATGGGGGCATGACGCGCCTACTACTATGAGAGGCCTATCAAAAGATATAGCGAGAATGGGAACAACCACCCAATATATCTAGAGGCCTATCAAAAGATATAACGAGAATATACATCGAGAAGAAGACCGGGGGTCTCGATGTCCACATCCTCAATCTGTCCACCTCATGTAACTCCTCCCGAGTCCTTTGGATCTCTATCAGCGGGGATGTCGAGGGGCCTATAAAGGGAGGATCTGTAGGAAAAACCAAATGGGTCGTTCGAGGGGCGACCCCAGAAATTTGGAAGGAACAAATGTCTCGCCTCTGCTAGATCTCGCCCAAATGCCGAATAAATATGTGTGCACGATCCAACTGTCGTCGGTGTCAAGCTATCAACTGGGTGATTAGTTGAACTTCAGACCTGAAGCCACCCAATCCGTCATCATCAAAGATCCGGAACATGTCCCCCATAAAGCTGTGTGGTGGGACGGATGGGCCCTCGATAGTGAGAGGGAGCCACCGGTATTTGGAATATCTCCTGAGTACATGGACCCTCGGATAAATCAAAACCGTCAACTCCCAACAATGGAATATCAATGGCGGGTGACTGTGATATAGGCCAATGACGCCTGACAGGAGGCAAGATCGGTATATGAATCTTCCCTGTGGTGCTCCTAATAGCACGCTCTCCTAAATAGAGCTCCCAGCCTCCGTCTGTGAAGAGAGGAAATCTCCGGGTAGAAATCAAATACTCTACTCTAGTAGGGTGTCCATCCTCAAAACCGATGATCAAATAATCCCCTGAGTATGGAAGCCATGTGATGGCGTCAGCCGTTAGCAACTCCAGCTGCATACGACAATGAGCGAAGCCCTCAGATACAGGGACCTCTGGCAAAATAGAATGGTGCCATCGTTGTCCTCGTGGATAGGTATCTAAGCCTAAAACACTCATAGGATGCAAACATGGAAGCCTCTCATAGGCCCAAAACTGCCAATACAATGGCAAAACATCTGCTGTCAGTAAACACTCTTAACCTGTGAAGGGAAAAAGACAAGAGAAATACTCACCAGCAAAAACGGGTAAAATCCTAGTCAAGCCTCGGTCAAACCTTGTGAGCATAGACGCATGCCCCGGAGGAAATAGGCAAAGGTGTAAGAGCCCCAATCGTACTCTCCTATACGGTCCACATCGCGTGTGGCGCTGACCAAAGCGAAAGATACCGTGGAAGAGTTATCTGCTATGAAGCAGCCTCGAATGATCATCAGGAACAATCACCGCAAAACGCGATCCCTGATCCTAATATCATCAGGCATGGGCTCACTCAATAGCCCGCTCATAACATCTACACTCAAAGGACACGAAGCAGACGATCCCCGCCTTTGGCGCCCGTCGGAACTCCTAACAAGGACCGGACGGCAGTAGGGGTGATATTTGCCATGCAAGGCACTGGCTCTCCTCCAAACTCCATACCTGTGATAAATCGCCATCCATAGGGCGTCATCATCACCTCGCAATCTAGCAGGTGAGTGATCGAAATCGATGAAACCATCGCTCGAGACAATGCCACGAGGTAAACCCTGTGGGCAACGACGAGGAAGGATGGAGAAAAATGCCCCAAATCCCCACTCATGCACTACTGCTCTATAATCAGGATGAAACGCCTGGTATATGGAGTGGATGCTAAACTAGTTCCCCCGAGGCTGTGTAAAACCTGGAACCTGCATGAAGCACAGATCAACATCAAAACCCTTTTAATCCTCATCAATACGAAAGAAGGAAGATAAAGTCTAACTTCATACCTCGTTAGCATGCAAGTACATCGATGGGTGTTTACCCAAATCACCTAGCAACTCTGGGTTTACCATCTGGATGCTCGAAAGCTCCCTGCGAGGGATATGTATAGCAGGAGCGGGATCCTCAATATCCACCTCCTCGTCCTCAACGTCTGGAACATCTACCTGGATGGGACGAATCACAAGCCCTCCACCAACAAGCGAGGCATCGCGGCGATGAATGGGGACGAGGCACTTGAAGCCCTCCGTAAATGACGCCGAAGCGGTCCTGTAAGAACTGCTCGGCTGATCCAGATCCATAATATCTGGACAACAAGTCTCCAAATCACCTCAGAAAGGGTGTGGCATTGCCTTACCTAGAGCTTTCTAAAATGCATTATATGACTATATGCATGCATGCATTTACTTTAACATATAGTAGAGTTAGAATGCATGACTACAAAATTTCGCCATAGTCCCCTTTGAAAATAGGACTATCCACATGCATGATGAGCATGTCTAGGTGGCCATTCGAAGAGCACACCTACCCCAAAGTCATATACAGAATATATGCATAAAAAATCAAGAACATTATGCATAAGGCCAACCTCAATGCTAGGAGTATTTTTCCTTTCTACCTTTTGCTCATTGGACCTCAAATAGGACAAAAAATAGCAGAAAAAGGTGCCAATTTGACTGTCTCAGAAGTTATTTTTTTTCACATCATTATGTTCAGCATGGTTTAATACTAACATTTACTATGTTGAATATTTTTTATCAAGTCATCTGTGCATACATAATCACTAATATGTGTTTAGATACATTTCGTGCAATATCTCACAATCTAACGGACAGAAACTGGAAAAAATACATGCATACGTTACCAGGATAGTGTAGAACACTTGTAAGGTGACAAAATTTGTAGAAAGCAGCCCGAACTCAGCAAATCTGAAAGTGGCTCACGGTTTTTTCTAGAGAGAAACAAGTTAAAAGTGACTTGTGAAGGCAAGCTACTGGGATTTATCATCCACGCCTGGTCGCAGGCTCACCTACGGCTGCAGCAGGTGCACCTGCGAATCCTCTATATGGGCCCCACCCCTCCGACTCAGTCCATTTCGAGTTGAAAAGGAGTTCTTACAGGCTAGAAAGGTCAAATCGGGAATAAAAATGCCACGCGATTGAGCAAAACAGCATACAATCCTGGTCTTCTCAGATAAGACGTTGAATCTGCACTTCACTCATTGGTAGTCGCCTGAACACAAGGTATACTCTGCCGATGACCTCAGTTGTCACAAATCACATACTGACAATACCTTATATAGGTCCGATGTGGCGACTGTGTCGTTACCCTACGTGAGTCCCCGTTCGAAGTTAGCGTGAGTCAAGCGACGGGTTACAACGTCGATCGCCGACGGGTTCTAACGTGAGTCCCGACGGGTTACAACGTATATCTCCGGTGGGGAGTAGTAACACACATCTTCGGTAGTTGACACACATATCAACGAAGTCCAAGCAACCTTGACATCATTTCAGCCGATAGCATTTAAACCTGTCAGAGCTATAGAGCCGTTCGAGGTTCTCATACCCAGCTGCTCATATTCCCCAGCGGATCCCCGGCGGGGGTCACAATGCAATGCTCCGTTGATCTACACGTCAGTGAATGTCAAGCAACCTTGACGATCTCCTCACAGAGTTTTAGCCGTTGATTCACACGTCAGTGAAGGTCAAGCAACCTTGACAGTATATCCCACAGGATGTTTCAGCCATTGATTCACACGTCAATGAAGGTCAGGCATCCCTGACAGCATTTGCTGTTGGCAGTAAATCCAACAGAATCATGACATATTCTGGCGATACTAACCAGGAGAGGTCAACATTATCAAAGAGGATAGATGATGGAATATGTTATACACATCCTCAAATAGATCAAGCTTTATCCCCACAGATCTCTTTACATAAGAGATACCCCTTCAAGATCAAGTCGTTCTCAAGAACACGGAATTTGGTGATAACTCCAACACCAACATCCTAACATTGACTTGCACATCGGATCTGGTCAGGTATTGCCAATCCCGGTTGAAGCAACAGGAACCAAAGAATCATCCACAACATGTTGGGCCACAACCTCGTACACATGCATCATACATTTGCATCATGTTACTATCCATAGTACATTTTTTATCTTGTTGCGTTTCAAGTGTCTAGGATTCTTTATCCTACCCATGCATCGCCATGCATGAGTATGATAAAGAGGGGCATCTGTAGACACTCAAAATTTTCTGTACTCATCATTATTAACATTGCGGGAGGGCGATTCATCTTTAAGAGAGAACCTTGAAAGACAATCCAAATCCATATCGGATACTCTGAAGGAAGTTCGGTAGGATCGCGATCGGGAGTAACAATTTCAACCTCGGATCTAACCTAGAGACTGCGAGATACAATCTAGGAACACACACGGAGGAGAACCGATTAATCTCGGAGATAACCCCGAGGTATCCGGTCTCGGTCCCAACCATGGAATAGCCACCAACCTTGGTGATAACCCCAAGGAATGCGGTTTGGAGATAACCCGGATATGCTTGTTTCAAATGCCATCAGCTTCAATCTCGGCACTCATAATAAGATACACTGTGCCAACCCGGCAATAACATCGGGAAGACAGACACACCTCAAAGATGACAATGAGGACCTTCATAAATCGCGGTGATCAATCTCGGTGAAGTCTCGAAAGTAACGCGCTGTTTTATCGGCCCAATCCGGCGATAACACCGGTGAGGGGCAACATCGTCATCTCGTCCAACACGATGCCACATCACGTCTTTACGCAACAATGTCCTACAAGGCTAACCAATCCCGAGTGACTATTGTGCGGGATAACGGATGAGAGTTGAAGGTTGAAGTCCGGAGGGCCTCGTCCCATCTTCAAAGACTTCGTATAAACTCTAATCCCATGCCATCGTACAACTCTCAACAACGGCGGTCCGAAATAGGTCTGAATACCTCAAAGCGGATGCGGATTGCACTTCTCAAAATCGAGGGACATTACTGATTGCTCGAGTGCACGCGACTTTGAGACTACCGGCCGAAGAAAAGCTGGGCCGACCGACCCGCCTCTGGTACACTCTGATGGGTGAGCAGCAAGTAGTACACCTAATGGCACCTTTTGCCTATAAATAAGAGGCTTGGGGTCTTTGATTTCTAAAGGAAAAAGAGGCGGGAAACCCTCAGACAATTTGCTCTTGCACTTGCTGTCAGACAAAGTGTATTTTCTCACTTTCAAACACTGTGAGCTCATATATAGCCTCTTTTGTACCCACAAAAGCCCGGTGTTTACCCACTCTAAATATATAGAAGCCCTTTTATCGGTCAAATTGTAAGCCTTCTCACACACTTTAGAGTCTTTCTCTTCATCTTTGCACACACCCTTCTACACGTTGAGAGTCGTGTTGCTTACTTTTGCCGGACTTGATTCAGTGGTTTCATTCATCTGTCATATATATATATATATATATATATATATATATATATATATATATATATATATATTGACTAACATTATCAAGTTATGCCTCGATTGAGCCTAGACTTGATGCAGGCGTTTCTTGCTTTTAATATATATATATATATATATATATATATATATATATTAATTATGCATTTGACTTTATTCGATGAGCCTAGACTTGATGCAGTGCGTTTATTTCGCTTTATATATATATATATATATATATATACTTATATATATCAAGCGTGTGTGTCGGACTTTTGTTCGATGAGCCTGAACTTGATGTCTAGTGCGTTTACTCGCTTTTATATATATATACTTATATATATGAAGCGTGGTGAACTATGTTCGATGAGCACAGATTTTACATAAATTGCATTTATATATATATATATATATATATATATATATATATATATATATATATATATATATATATATATATATTTATTCTGTCACTGAGTTCCCTTCGTGGCGAGTTGATCGCTTCTGACTTTTCTTTACATTTTGTCTGCTGAGTTTACTTCGTGGCGATTGACCAAATATTCTGACTTTTAATGACTTTATTTACATTTTCGATCCCCATGGAGGTGCTTCGTGGTTAGTGATCATAATCGTATATATATATATATATATATATATATATATATATATATATACCGCTTTTATATATATACGCTATTGCTTTTATACAAATTGCAATATTCTTTGCGCTTTAGGAATCATGTGATCACAGATTCATCCCATTGTATCTAGATTCGGTTCCGTGATGGACATTTTCAAATTTATGGCGACTTGTAAATTATTCTGCGATGTACGTATTTCTTGAGATGGTTTCCATACCCACGAGGAAGTCGACATTATTTTTGGATATATTATTTTTCATACGGATGCCTCTCAGATCCGTCAAATAAAATCAATTCAAATGGCCGCTTAATAAAAATGGGAGTGTAAAAGGTCTCAATTCCTATTGAGCATCAGGGTTTGAAAAATCTCTTTTATAAAATATCATTACCATATCTTGCTAAAAACTGAATTTTTACATAAATTCAAATCCTGTGTATATAGGTTGAAAGAGGCCTCGCATAATTTTCATATAATGACACATTGACCCACACACCTTTCGGATAATAGTTTCTTGAAAGAGGCGGTTCACCGTGGTAACATGGATGTTGGGGGTGCCTAACACCTTCCCCCCGCATAACCAAGTCCCCGGACCCTAAACGAATCTCGGTTTTGCCGACCCGTATATCAGTGTCACATCACTGGGTCAATGTGCAAACCTTTTCTCGGTTGTGTTGGTACAACCATTTAAAAAACCAACTGGCGACTCTTAACAGTCCCATCGTCGACATTACACATGTCGGACCTTTTTCACTTATTTTTTCAAACAAATCTCACCTAAAATGAGAACACCAAAGAACAAGTAACGGAAAGGGACATCCAAAAATCCCGACGTCGACAGGCGTTATTCTAGAAGCTAGAGTCGATCTCAACCCTCGATTTAGTTGGCCCATTTGAAATCCTCGATCAAGTAGGAACTGTGGCCTATAGACTCGCCTCACCGCTAAGTATGTCTCATGTTCATAATGTTTTTTTCGTATCGATATTACGTAAATATGTGGACGACCCAAACCACATTATTGAATTAGAACTAGACGAGATAGCAGAAGATTTAACGTATGATGAGATACGTGTTAAAATCTTGGATACGAATGATCATATTCGACATTCAAAGGTTATATCTCAAGAGTAAGAATCTAAACTAGGTATCCTCACCTCTTCGGCATACGAGGTATGTAAGTAAATTTCGAGGGCAAAATTTCATAAGGAGGGGAGATTGTAAGACCCCGAATTTATGAAATGAAAGTGTTAGTTCCCAGTAGGCACAATAGATCTAGAAGGGGGGGGGGGGTTGAATAGATCCTTTTTATTTCAAATACTTTTCTGGTTTATTTTGTATTGCTTATAATTTAGCATATGACAAACATACGAATCTTTTCAAGCACAGCGAAATAAGTAAAAGATCCCCTTCATTGATATATTCATAATCATACATACATTGTTTGTAGAGTTAGTTCGGTTGTAAGCAGTTAGAACATACATAGCAGTTATAGCAGTTATATTATATAATGTAAATGACATAATGTAAAAGACACAAGGGGTTTTAAGTGGTTCAGAGACTCAAGCTCCTAATCCACTCTTCTGCTTTCAACTAGCAGGATTTCCACTAAGAAAGGGCAGCACCCTGAATCACTAAGATTCCTTCAAGGCCAACAGCCTTGGGACTTTAGTTCACTAAGAACTCTTCAAGGCCAGCAGCCTTGGGACTTCTCTAGTTCCCTAGGAACTCTTCAAGCCCAGTAGGCTTGGAACTTCATTTAGTCCCTCCGGACAAGGACCCCTCAGGCCCTGGCTTCTGTTAAGTTGTTTGTTTGTTGGAGTTGGTGCTGAGCTGCTAAGATGTCTTCATGCTCTGAACATCTTCTGTACTTAGCAGCTTGGCGTGATCATCCTTGAAGTGCAGTTGAGTGTTGCATGATGCTCAGCTTCTTCAGTTACTCAACCACTTCGGATGACCCCTTGATGACTGCCTTGAAGATCGTTCCTCTTGATACATAATTTCTGCACATGATGGGTTTCTAAGATGACTGTAAGCTATTCTTCTAGGTACTTAGAAACTTTCTCATGCTTGCCACCATGATGACGTTTGTGATCTCCCTTCTTGATACTTGATGTCTTCTCATGATGGACTTGCTAAAATGACTGTTAGCTCTTCTCTATGGTACTCAGAGTCTTCCTATGATGGACACCAAGATGACATGATGCTCTTTTTTCTCTCGGCAGTTCAGAACACTTTTCTTGTAGTAGAACTCTCACTTCTACTTCTTTCTTTGCATGTATCATAGTGTTCTTTGTGGATCGTAGAGTGAGCCTTCGGACTCACTATTTCACATGGTTTAGAACAGTCCACCGTTACTCCAAACTCGGCAACTCCATCAACCTTCGATCTTTGAAGCTCTTCCTGATTTATACTCCTTCCCAATCCTTCCGTTGGAAAGTAGCCGTTGAAGTCTATTCATATATCTTCACATATCTCAAGTTGACAGAGGTAGACTGCTGATGTGACATGTCATACTTTATCTGACATTGCAGTCTACTGTTTCACCTACCCATCAGAGATGTCACTTTAATGTCTTGGGCAGGTTAAAGACTTTATTTCTTCCTTCTGATTTCTCGATCAGAGGTTGTCCTTTTGCATCGATGCTCTCAATAAGCACTTGTTCGAATATTACCCTTCAGATTGAACCGTTGCCAATGCTTCTGTCTTCAACTATTTGAACTCTACGATTCTGATGCATGTCTTCGAGGACCTGATCGTAGTGTCTTGTTGAGTGTTGCTCGTTGACTGGTAGAGTTAACACTATGATCTTGAAGAGTGTTGATTGGATCTCTAATGTAGAACACCTCTTCCTTCCATTGTGCAGTGCTTCAACACTTCTGTTTGCTTTGACTGTTCTCAAAGACTGATGGCCTAACTCCTTGCTCTGGTCCCCTCTGAATAGCAAGACACTTCAGATTTGTGGCACGTCCAGCTCACTTTCTCCTTGTGATCTCCCGTTCACTTATCATCAATGGACTGACCCTACGCTTAATCACTTTAGCCTTGTTCTTCAGAGGCTAACCAGTATCTCGGTTCACTTTCCATCAGTTCTTTCTTTGTTTGGCAAACACTACGATCTCGATTGCTTCCAAGATCATTGTCTTCTGTTCTCTTGACAGCTACTGCACTTGCTGACTTTCCTTAGTCAGTTACTGAAGTCTTCTTATGATCATCTTGTGGAAGAATTCATCTTGAATGACTTCACAACTCAATCTTGATGCTGATTAGGTTGGTGCTTAGATCTTCTGTTAGCTTTCATGCCATTCGTTGAATGCTCTCTGGTTCCCTTCAGGTGAGATGTATCTTTGTAGTGCCAACTAGAGGCTTTATTCCTTTGGATATTCTGAGAGTGCTCATTAGTTGAGAATCATATTTTCTCTACGATTCTGCCTTGGCATTGTGAGCACGTCTGTTGAGGTCGTAGTTCAGCACTCTATGATTCAGCTTCGGCTGTGCAGACACTACGACTTCGGGATCAGATCTTGACACTCTACGATTTCTGCATTTGTGCTCGATGTCTTCATCTGATATAGCTCGACTATGATCTCTGCATGTAATCAATAGACTCTATAAACTCAGAGTCTAGTCTATGATCCTTGACTTGGCTTCGGCATCAGTAGACTCTACGACTCCGAGTGTAGTCTACGTTTATGACTTGGCAGCAGCAGAGAGGTTGATTTACCGTGCAGGCAGTGTCTGTCTCTATGATTCTGAACATGACTTCCTCAGTAAACTTCGGGTCTGAGGAAGTTCTACTCGACACACTACAATCCTTCCTCGTCTCTCCTGGCAGTCTACGAACTCCGAGATCTACTATCTTTCAGACTACGATTCTGCTTCGACAGCTCTCGAGTTCTCCTTGACTCTCATGGCAGACTACGATTTCTAGTGCAATGCTCGACGATCAGACAAGCCTATCTATTACATCATAAGATCAACCTAACATGTTTGATCATTCTATATTTATAGTCCTTGTACACCATTTCTTTATAAGGACTTTACAAAGCTGTTTTGCTTATGTAGGATCAACCTAACATACTTGATCAATTCATTCTAAGTCCTTGTACACATGTTTCTATTATCTATCGAAGGACTTTATAGCTTTTCTTAATGCAAGCATACTTGCATATTCATTCATATATATATATATATATATATCATAATCAAATAATATGTAAATAGGAATATCATTCATATGTTTATTCCTGACAATATCCCCCTATTTGATTATGACAAAAACAATAAGTGCATATGCATGTTATGAATGAATCTTATATATAGTGAGCAGCTGTATTTCTAAAACAGATAATCATGAATGTCATTTATAAAGATATGGAAAATTATACATTAAGACATTTTACATCCTGGATCCAGAACATACCTAACTAGTTAGAGATGTACCTCTTTGGCTCCATGTATGTTTCCAGGATGTTGATCAGCTATTCATCTGTTTGTTCTTCTTACTCTTGCTCCCCCTGGGATGATGACTTTCTATCTTTGCTTTGCTCCCTTTCAGCTTCTTCCTGAACATGCTCCCCCTCAGACTCTGCGATCATGTTATCATCATCTTCTGGCTCCCCCTCAGATAATGATTCTTTTTCTGCAGCTGCTGTCTTCTTCTTTGACTTCTTCTCTCCTATCCCTCTGCTCTTCTTTTAGTGCCTCTTGCTCTTCCTCTTTCTATGCCTCTTTTTCTCCCCCTTTTTGTCATTAATCATTTGTGAGATCTGCTACATATTGGACATAAGCTGCTCCATTAGGTAGGAGGAGTTGGCAACTTCAAACTTGAGTTCCTGTTGGCCTAGCTCAAGTTGTACTGAGAAAGACTGCTTCAGGTCGTCAATCTTGTCAGAGAGGGCTTGGATCTGATCTTTATTGGCCTTCTGAACTCGTAGAGCTTCTGCCTTTTGATTTAGTATGGCCTTCTGATAGATGTTATCTCTCTCTTGGAGTTTGAGAGATACATCAGCCATGGTAGCTTGAAGTTTGTTCTGGAATGAAATATCTCCTGCTGCTATCATCTTCTGTGACTCTTCAGTGAGTAGAGATATTTTCTCACTTAGTTCATCAAAACTCTTCAGTAGTTCCTGCTCCAAAATAGTTTGATCCTCTTGTTGGGTAGCTTCGGGTTGAGCACCAGATTGGACTCTATGATTTTCATTGTTGGACAAATTTTTGAAAGCTTGGAAAATCTGAACAATCGTTGAGTACCAATTGCTGGTTGAGGATGAGGAAATGTCAGATAACAGTGTTTGGGCTGTTGGAAGCTTCTAATTTTGAATTTGAACTGTCTCAGCAGTAGAGTAACCAGACTCTACGATCACCTCCTTTGTCATGTTCCTTCTTCCTTGAGAGTTCACTCTACGATCGTAGGGGATATAGTGATTTCCAACATGTCGATAGACTTTGAAGTGGGGTTGGTTTGTGATCATCTTTGTAGAAGCTCCATGCTTGGGAAGTTTTGTGCTACCAGCTCCATGCTTGGAAAGTGAGAGTAGCACCAGCTGAGGTAGCTTCCATCTCCTTCAGTATGGGCCTTTAGCCATGGCATCCACTGGAAGAACCATCTCATCAGCAAGTCGTCAGGATTGTAGAGAATGGTCGAGCAGTCTAGCTCCGTGTTGTTCCAGTTTTTAGCTATGTCAAAGGTAGTCATTCTTACTACCTTGAGCTACTCATTTCCATAGTTCACCCATCTTTCTGGTGGAGCTTCTGTTAGTTCATTTGAGACTTCCACCACTATTCTTTTGTTAAATCTTGCTGGTGAGAGGACATGATAGAGTTCTGGCTCCTCTGATTCTTGATTTTCAAAATTGGAATCATTCTCCATTTCTTCTTTCTCGGAGCCTAAACCATCTTGATCACTTCCAGCAGTGAATTTTACTTGTTGCTTTTCATTCTTAGAACCTTCTTCAGCAAGATCTTCCTTTGATTCATCTTCTTCATTGCTGGTCCTATCCTCAGCACTTTCTTTCTGTGATACAGACTCATCATCACTTAATTCAATGATGGCATTTGATTGATCACTGCTCCTTTTCGAGGCAAACTTGGCTTGCAGTCTGTAGCTCTTCCTTCTTCTTGGAGGTTCAGTTTTAGGAGAGTTGGACTCTTCTTCTTCTTCAGACTCTGACTCCTCTGGTTCAACAGACAACCTTCCTTGGGGTTTAGCACTAGCAGGGGCAGTCCCTTCTTCTGTAAACTCATCACCCTTTGAGTCATTTTGAGGGCTTTCAGGATTGGAAGGGGCTTGTTCTTCTTTTTTAGAATCAGCATCATTTGACCCATTATTTGGGCTTTATGGGGCAGTTGCAATTGGGGATGTAGTTGGGTCATCTTGAATCTCTTCTTCATCATCAGAGTGAATGCTCTGAGGATTAGCCACAGGGCTTGAGCATTCCTCTTCATCAACAGATGCTGAATTTTCATTCATTAATCCAGCTTCACCTTCACTGCTGGATTTGGTCTGTGAGGACTCAGCCTTGACATCTGTCTCCTTTTCTTCTGCTGACTCTACGTCCTTCTCTTCATCAAATGTATTGTTTTGGGAAGCTAAGGCTGGTTTATTTTCCACCTTAGCTTTCTTGCTGAATGGGCCTTGAAGTAACCTGTTACTTCTCCTCTTTGTTGTTTCAGCAGTTAGGCCCTTTTCTTCTTCATCTTTATCTTTGGTGGAGACTCTTCTTGATGGGGTCTGGGCTTTCTTCACATCACCAGCTTTCTTCACACCTCTGGATTTTTTTCTGGCTGGTGTGATTTCTGCTGGTACAGAGTCATCAGACTCAGAGCTTTTTACCTCTTCTGTCTTCCTCTTCTTTGCAGAGGCCCTGCTGCTGCTCCCAGTTGTCAGCCGTCGGTTCTCCTTGGGTTCTTCTTCTAATTCACAAATAATTGTGGAGACATCACTTTGTGAACATTCAGAGGTTCTCCCTCATCATCCTTGATCTTTCCTCCTAGCTTCTTCTTCATCACAATACTCAACAGTCTTTCATGAAACACCTTAGTCAGGGGTTTTTCTGTAGACTTCTTTAGCTCAGCCTTTTCTACCCACTTGGAGATTTGGTCAAACAGGATAACTCCAAAGTTAATCTATTTCTTCAGAACTATTGCTGACATTATCTTCAACTGCTGATCAAGTACTATGTCATGTGCAGTGTCCTTGCACAGTATGCATTTCCCTACTATTTCAGCAAGGAACTCGTATTCCTCTGGAAACTCCTTCTTCTTCATGTCTTTCAAACTAGGGTTTCTTTGGTACCCCATGATCTCCTTTGCTTGTTCTGTATCGACATCATCAAGGCTCTTCAGTCCTTGGTTAGGAAAACCTAGGTATTGATTGAGGTCAGAAGATTTCAGCTTTAGAGACTAACCTTTGACCTTAGTAGAAATGGTTCCGGAGTTTATGGAAGTATTTGAGTAGAATTCTTTCACCAGGTCACCATACACTCGAGTGCTAGCCTAAATGCATTCTGAGAACTTTCTTCACAAGTTCAAGAATGTCTCTGAACTTCTTTTCTGATTTCTCAAATGACTTGGTTCTGAGCTGAATGCCAGTGATAACTCGCCAGTTTTCCATTTGAGCAGTTCAAAGAATGTGGGTATTTGATTTAGAGAGGTTTTTAAGAGATGGCTGGTTGTGATTTGATAAAGTTCTGGAGTGTTAATCTGTTCTGGCTCTTGAGAGGATTTTAGGGTTTGAAAATGGGAGGGAGAAAGGTTCGATAGCTTTTGATAACTGTCTGCAGATTTAAAATTATCTTTATGGCAGTTCCTTCTAATTTTGCATAACTAGTGATGTGTCAACTGACCATTGGTTGCACGATGCCCAGTAATGAGCTGTAACTCCCCATAACTTTTCAGTTAGATATTCCTTTTTGAAGAGTAGACGTTTAAACGACGTGGCTTTGACCGTTGACCCTTTGATTTGTAGAGTAGCATGGTAAGGCAGCTGTGGACTCTACTTTTTCCTATGTTGATTCAACGATAAACTTTTGAGAGATGTTGCAGTGGATGGCTTTGACTTTTATCCTTACTTTAATGCAGCATAGTTTGATTACTGATATATTCGAACTTATCTCATCATTTTGAATGGTTGATCAATTGTCTCATTTTCCAAGCTCCTTATGAACTGGAGTACCCTTTGGTAGGACTACGATCGTCGAGTTGTCTTCTACGATCGCTGAGGTTGCACTGCGATTGTGGAGTTCTCTTCAACCTTGACTCTACGATCGTTGACTGACTTGGTCCTTGAGATGAATTTGATCAAGCAATTATTCTGGGTTAAGGTAGCTCAGGAAGGGCCAACCTCTTAGAGTGAGCTGAGGGTCAGGTTTATCCCTGAGGTGCTTTCTAGATGAAATACTTTGGAAGTGATTTGCAATGATATCTCATTTGACCTTTTCTGGTGGGGAGGTCCTCTACCAACTTTGGACAATTGCATTCGCTGTAATCGTGGTGTCCTTCTGCTTCTACACTGCGATCAGATGTTTGATCGTAGGCACTCCACGATTTTGAGTTGGGTGGCTGAAAGGTTATCTGTAGTACATTTTGAGACGTTCCTACTGACTATGGATCTTCATTTGGTTCATCAGCCACAAAGTTTTGGGACTCTATAGCTGGTACATTTCTTCATAGTAAAACTCAGTGCTGTTGTTTCTCAATAGATCACTACTCCCCATAGTTAATGCTATTTTCTCAGCTGTGATTCCCTTTTCGACATATGTATTAGAAGGAAGCCTTGCAAATCTCCTTCTGAGTAGAATCACCATTATCACTTAGATCTCCCTGTTTGTAGGCATGGATATTTTTCAGGACTGATGACTCTACGATCATTTGACAGCACTACGAACGTAATCTTCTTTGACAGTCTTGTGTTTGTGAGGTTCTGCTTTCGTAATGAATTCCTCTTGACTGATGCTCAGTGATCCTCTGTTGTGAGCTCCCTTGAGGATTCTTCTCATATATCATACCTTTCTTGAGTTGAGCATATAGAACCCTTTTCATCTTTGGTTGCATGGCCTGCTCCCATATACATATTTGCAGTCATGTGAGCTTCACTCAGGTTAGCTCAATGGGACTTTAAGGATAGGCTTGGACATATAGGAATTTTATCAGAATCACTTTTGAACAGTCCTTAGCCTTCTGCTGGTTGAGTCTTCTTCGATCAAGTCTCCCGCTTCAAAGATTCCTTAGTGTGGTCAGCATTGCACGAGTACTGCAGTTTAAATATATTTCTATTTTTGGTACCTATAATTAAATGGGTCCGGCTAGGTTAGTTCTCTAAACCCCTATTCCTCTTGTATTTGGATAATCATCACATTTATCACCAACATCATATTAATGCATAAAACAAGTTTTAGATAATACATTTTGATATGCATGAAGGTGATTGTGTGTAAGGTTTGACATTTAATAACACACTCTTTATCTATGATGGTTTCATCATTTGCTAGGATATGTTCACAATGTTTAATTGTTCATAGAGTGAGAATCAACTCTACAATTTAGGAGTATTTAGTTGATTCATGGAGGTGAACAGTTTCTACATATCATCAAGATACTCTTTTAGAACTTATCATACTCTGTGTGTTATCAAACACTTAGAGCTAGGATTTGTACATACATACTAACCCACCAGCAATGATTACTTCACATAGAATTAATTTGGCCTGTGATGCTCTTCTGACCCTTTTCAGGTTTCCTTCAAGGTGTCATCTTCAACCTAAAACTTGGATGGAGTGAAAGTTTATAGACATTTGAGTTTCCATCCTCAGGGTACTTTCTCTCTTCACCTTTTTAGGTAGATTATGACTTCTTGACAGAATACTGTTATGGTTCATAAGAAGGTGCATTAATGATGTACACATGTATAATAGTGAGGAATCGTACCTTTTTACTTTCAGTCTCTTAACAGTCATTTATCTTAGATATACTAAGTTTAGGCATTGATGTGCATAGCTTTACATTTGCCCCTGATAGCTTGTTGCTCTTGTTGACCTTCAATCAATCAATCGTTATCTTGAAGATGTAGGCCAAGAGAATCTCAGCATTAAAATCTTTGACATCCTTTAGTTTACAAAGTTTTCACCCAGCTGCTGGTTGGCCAGATATAAGTTTGAGAAGATCTTCTTTCTTTTCTTGATAGGCATTTCTTAGCATGTATGGCCTCTTCATCTTTCAGGCTGGTGGATGATTGACTCTTTGTCATTGATGTCTCTTGAGCTTTTTCGTCTGGTTTTCAGACTACAAGATTGACTGCATGCAAGGATTGGTCTTGTTGATGTAACAATAGAGAACATGGACCAATCTGAGCAGCTTCAGGTGTATATACACATTTACCTATACACAATATTTCCAACGTGTGAGCTCATCTGCATATGACAAGTTACTTACTACTAAACTAAGTTTAGAATAATGTTTGTGCCTGGGATTAGATTCAAAATGATTAGCTTTAGAATATAGCATGAGAACCTGCTCTGATACCAATTGTTAGTTCCCAGTAGGCACAATAGATCTAGAAGGGGGGAGGGGGGGTTGAATAGATCCTTTTTATTTCAAATACTTTTCTGGTTTATTTTTTATTGCTCATAATTTAGCATATGACAAACATACGAATCTTTTCAAGCACGGCGGAATAAGTAAAAGATCCCTTTCATTGATATATTCATAATCATACATACATTGTTTGTAGAGTTAGTTAGGTTGTAGAAGTTAGAACATACATAGTGATTATAGCAGGTTATAAGACATAATGTAAATGACATAATGTAAAAGACACAAGGGTTTTAAGTGGTTCGAGAGACTCAAGCTCCTAATCCACTCTTCCGCTTTCAACTAGCGAGATTTTAACTAAGGAAAGGCAAAGACCTCGAATCACTAAGATTCCTTCAAGGCCGCTGACCTTGGGACTTCAAATCCACTAAGAACTCTTTCAAGGCCGTGAGCCTTGGGACTTTTCTAGTTCCCTAGAACTCTTCAAGCCCAAAGAGCTTGGAACTTCATTTAGTCCCTTCGGATAAGGACCCCTCAGGCCCTGACATCTGTTGAGTTATTTGTTTGTTAGAGTTGGTGCTGAGCTGCTAAGATGTCTTCATGCTCTGAACATCTTCTGTATTTAGCAGTTTGGCATGATCATCCTTGAAGTGCAGTTGAGTGTTGCATGATGTTCATCTTCTTCAGTTACTCAACCACTTTGGATGACCCCTTGATGACTGCCTTGAAGATCGTTCTTGATACACGATGGCTGCATATGATGGGTTTTGTGAGGGCCCCGAATCCGAGGTCCCGAATCACCGCGGATCCGGTTCGCTCATTCTATACAACTATTACTATTTGCGGAAGATATAAACATAAATTATTTATACATTACATTACACATTATTCCCCAAGGTCGAGTAACCTTAACTTAATACACATTACATAACTTATTTAACTTACAATCACATTAATATACAATACAATTACAAATCTACTGCACACGTAAACTAAAGCTGGAACTGTCTTTAACCTTTCCTTGTATCCGACGCATTCACCTTAATCTGCAATGTTTTATCATGATATAGCAAGGGTGAGCATAAAAGTTGCCCAGCAAGTTTAAGTTCAATAATATAACGATATATCATGAATGAAAGAGTCTGAATAATAAGCTGGCTATAATTCAACAATATAATTGTGAACTAGCAGGAATAAATTTATGACTGAACAAGTATTATACATGAACAAATATATCTGAACCAACTGGTAATGAAGGTGATCAGCCTTTCATACCTGACTTATACATGCAATATGTACAGAGTAAAATTCATGGCAACCAGCAATGATTAACCATAAGCTTATCCGAATAAAACAACTCTTAGTAGAGTTAAGTAAAATAAACTTGTCTGAACCGTTGATTACCGCAACATAATTTATAATGCTTTGTCTGAACCTAATATATAAATAATACCGATTGCTAAGTTAGAATAATATCATCACAATTTATAAAATAACCTAAACACATTACACATAACACATAACCCTATCAGTCTATTACACACATAAGACACGGTATCAAGTCAAACTATTGTAGTCTGAGTTGAACCCGACACAAAACTGACATCTCGACGATCTAGTCCGACTTTTATCGAGTCTAAGTTCAATTAAACTCTACTTAAATACTTAACAATTAACTTAAATAATTTTATTAACAGTCGAAATATTTTTCTTAAGCTTATAATATTTTTAAATAATTATTACTATTTATCATGAATTTTCCATTATTAATATCATATTTAAATAATATAAATACCACATAATTCTTTTATCATTAATATTTATTTATTATCAAATATTAATGAAATACATAACATAATATTATAATATATTTATAATATTACAAAGTATTTTTAATACTTTAAAATCACCTTTATATGATTTTTAAACAATTAAATTCATTATCCGGTAATTACTATTAATATTAAAATATTAATATTTTCATGACAAAATATCAAAAGTTATATTTTATAACTCAAAATATTTTTCAAACCCTTAAATCATTTTTATATGATTTATAAATCATTAATTCTATTTTTCCATAATTTATTTAATATATTTCTTAAATAAACTAATTATCATTAATGTTGATTAATTAATGAAATTCATCACAAAATATTAAAAGTCACTAAAAATAACTTTAAATATTTTCTTTTACCATAATATTATTTTTCATGATTTTTCATGTATTAAAATTATTTTTAAATAATTTATTTAATATTATACTTAAATAAATTAAATACCATTTATATTCCAAAAATATTAAATATTTATGAAATATATTCTAAATAATTAAAACTATTTTTAGAATTTAAAATAATTTTTCTGAATTTATTTAGTATTTTTAATAATTAAAAACTATTTTTTCTATTTATTTAATTAAAATTATTAATTTTCATAATTAACTGTCGCTAAAGGGCCCTATAGCGACGGACACTACCCAATAATAGGTGTTCTTGATGTTCTTGAGCAAGAACCCGGAACTTCAAGTCAGTTTACAAGGTCCCTAGTTTTCTTGGGTGATTGATCACGCAGTTCTTGTTGATTCTAAGCTTCTAATTTGTATTAAGAGTGTAGTATACGTGTAGAACTACAACTTGAATCAAGTTTTGTGACCATTATATAACAGATCCGAGAGATCTAGGCTCTCCAAATTGTTGTCAGACCTGTTCTTCATTTCTGGGTTACCCAGAAATGAAGAACATTTCATGGGTCTCACTTTGAGCACTTGTATCTTATGGTTCCAGGACTTCTTAATGTGAGATAAAGTGACTAACTTGTAGTATTGATGATAAGGAACAACACCATATCACCAGAGCATTCTAACATTACCAAATAAAAGATATCGAGGCTGGTCAAAGTAGTGATCAGGTATCGGGTCTTGAATTTTCTGGGTTTTCCAGAAAGTTCTTAAGGCTGATTGGTCAACGTAGTTTGAGCATGCTTATTTCCGTTTCGGTTTATGATTTTGGTAATCTAAAGGCTTAGATGTATATCCTGCATGTTAGTATACACGATCCAACCAACAATATGGACTAAACACCAACACACAACAAGATCAGAAGGCTAGAATTTCTTGTCAGACCGTTTCTGGAATTCTGGGCTGCACATAATTCATTTTTCGTGAACGATCAACTACCTTTGACTGACTATAACTTTCAATCTACCCGTGATCTGGGCTTGATTCAAGTTCCAGATCATAGCCCTTACAACATACTACAAGTTTCAAACTTAAAACACAACAAATCAAAAACAGAGAAGGATTTACAGGCCCTGACATTGGCTTGTCAGACAACAAAATTCACTACACCAAAAATGGCCTCTAGTGAAGGAAAAATCCTTCACTAGAGGCCCTATATCTCTCACAAGTGATTTATTGCGAAAAAATATTTCCTTCACACGAGTGCTCGCATTAGACCTCCTTGCAGTTGGGTATCCTTCGCTAAGTAGTAACTAAATGTTTTTTGTGAAGGATATATTGTGAATAACTTATTCCTTCACAAATTGTATTTAGTAATGGAATATTGTTATTTAGTGAAAGATTGGTTTCCTTCACAAATAATATTTTAAGAAGGACTATTTAAAATTAGTGAATAACTTCATTCCCTCACAAATAATATATTGTGAAGACCAAATTTATTTAACGAGAGAATATTTTCCTCACTACTTATAAATTGAGAATCTTTCTTCAAATTAGTGAGAGAAAAATTCATTCACAAATTATAAATTTGTAAATAAAAAATTAATTACTAAATAATCAAAATTCATTGAAAATTATAATTGATTTTTAAATCATTGATTTCATATATATTATTATTATTATTAATCTCTATAAAAATATTAAATATATTTTTAAGTAAATATAAATATTGCCATACTTTTTTCAAACTAATTGATAAGCTAATGCATAAAGAGCTAATAAAATTAAAACTTCACATATAAATATACTCGACTCACAATAACTACAAAATTTATTATTATATCTTGGTCTCCCAAGGACCATAATACCTACAAAATTTATTAACTAACATAAGAAAATTGAAAGAATAACAATGAACTAGAAGGAATAAAGTGTGACAGGTTGGATCCACTTCATCATCATTTTCTTCAAGAAAATCAAGGTTAGGCATGTAAACTTCATGCTGCAAGAGAAACACCAAAAATTAATTTCTATAAGACGAGGAATAAGAAAAGATGAAATTGACGAACTTCAATTAAAAAAAGAGTTATGCGTGAAATAGTAGGATAAAGGAGAGCGGTTGATCCACACCACAAAAACATATACTATATTTATATGAATTTCTAGAGCACATAACAATATATAATCTATCTTAGTTTACTATTCAATGAAAATAAATGCATGATAAGACGAATTCAAAACCTTTTCTATACTGAGTTTGTGAAACAAAATCTAACCTATAATAGAAAGATTGGCTAAGCCTGCAAAGAAGACATGAAAAGTGGACAAAGGTTAGTACAAGTAAAATGTCATGAGTGAGCCAATAATTTACAAATGGAGTGAAAAAATGAGGAAGAATGTCACAATTATCGATGATGGATAGATCACATATTGAGAAAAAAAAACCCCAAAGAGTTTTCATCCAAACCTAAAAAAAAGGTTATATGCAAATCCACAACAATCAACAAAGAAAGAGTGGTTGCTTGAAAAATCATGATTTACATCATAAACCCAATCACTAAATTTATTTATTTTTAGTTTTTTTATCTAATAAGTTAAATTCCCAAATTAAAAATAAATGAGCATCTAGTCAAAACCAAAAGAGAAATAAAAAGCATGAAAAACACAATGAAATGGGTATCCTTTAATTCTACTCTAAACAACACAAATAAAAGAAAAAACGTAAAAAAAGAAGCACACAAAAAAGTGAAATGGAGAACTTTGAGAGGAATCAGAATCACACCTTTGCTCTGCCTCAATATCAGTGCCAACGGATGACAATGCAGATAAAGAAGAATAGATCACTGAATCGAATACCCTCACCAGCTTAGGCAGCATTTCCAGTGAAACACCTCGATACCTACATGTGAAAAAAAATCATATTAATGTTAGCTAAACTATTTAAAACTGAAAAAGTAAGCAAGGACCCATGAATCAACTCACCTAAGCTTTTATCATTTGGGGCCATTTTCTATTTCTGATTCTAGAGATTTACGCCAATAAGGAACTACTGCTCCAATCATTTAGTAGTTATGTTCCAGATTTATGGTGACCAACAAACACCCATGAAAAGGAATCAAAAGGAATTTGAGAAAAGATATTCAAATCATATATCATCCCCATGACTTCAAAACATTGATAGAAGAAGACACTGTTATGTTGCCCTAGACAAAGAAAACTTTGAAGACATTGTTATGTCACTGTGTATGATATCTGACTTGTGGAGATAAAACAACGCGCTAGCAGTTTCAATGGCAATGTTCATTCAGATATGCCATGTGAGTGGTTCTGTTTCGGCTTTGTTCCCGTGGAGATGATCAACAACCGTGCCATTAGGAATGTATTCGTAAACCAGAAGGAGTTCGTGGCTACGGTGAGAAGTGCTGCCATATAGTAAGACAAGATTGTGGTGGCGTAAGCGAGTGAGGTTATCGATTTCATTCATGAACTGCTCCACTCGCTTGTAGTTGTGCTCGTATAGTTGATTGACTTGCTTCACTGCAAATTCTCGACCATCTCGTAGTTTTCCTAGTTGAGAAACAGCAAACATTTTCCTTTAGAAAGAGTCTTCTAACAAATACTATCGACTAGTATGTAAAAATGAATTTTTTGAAATTAGTTGTATTCTATATAACTGCTGAAACTATACAGAAGAAGAATCAGAAGAGGAAACTTTTAAACTTTTTAGACTGAAAATGAAATAGATTACGGAAATTCAAAGAAAAAAAGAAAGAGAAAACATAAGAAGGAGAAAAGGATCATTAACCTTCATTAATTATGTGTGTTTAGAATCAGCTCATTATATTCTTAGCATTTATTAAAATATGTTAATAATCTTGTGAATAAACAGATGAGGATTTAACCTTCTTACCATGATAGACAGTTCCAAAACCTTTGTCCCCGAGATTTTATTAAGGATCAAAATTATGAGTTGCCTCTTCAAGATCCTTATAGGAGAAGACATGTACCCCATTATAAGAACTACCATCTTCAATATCTGAGGAAGTTTTCCTTGGGAGGAAATATGCAGAAAGATTAATCCATTTCTTGCGCCTCCAAATAATAATGATGATCAAGCAAATTATAAGGACAACTCCAGGTATGACTGCAGAAGGGGAAATATGTAGTTTTCAAGTTATAGTCTATATATTGTGGTATTTTGCATACATATATGGTTCATAGATGTAGTACTTGTTCCTAGAATCAGTCTCAGACTTGTTTTCCCTGCAATTTAATACCAAACAAAACATCGTAAGTTAGTTCAGACATGATTTAACAGAAGTCATAATTTAATACGATCAAGACTGCTAAAACTTATATTTATTTTATAAGAACACAAACTCCAATCTCACATAAATTAAAGCTATCAATGTTTTGAATGCCACATAATTTTAGACAAATTTGAGACCCCTTAGCACTAGCCTAAAAATTGTCAACTTCTTTCTATTGTATAAAAGTTTTCATACATAGAAACTTGAGTAGTTTCTATGAGTAGTTTTTTTATGTATAATGATGATATTGACATATGTGCTAGTCTTAAAATAAATTTTCTTTGGAAATTTCGTAAGGTAGATGGAGATAACAATTCCAAAATGATAAAAAGTCCAGAGTAATGCAAACAAAGCAGCAGCCGATTCTATTACCGTTAATTAATCATATATAGCCGAATCACAAATTACAAAGGAGGAAGGATAAGAAAATTAAATTGAATAACACCTCAAAGTAATGTGAAATGTTGGTAATTTACTATACCTTTCTTCCGCCATATGAAAAAAAAGTCATGCACATTTGACATAATTTTGGGAAGTGATCGCAATACTGAGGAGTTGGAGTTGAAAGAGTTTGTGTAAAAATCTAAGCAAAACACCTTCTAACTCTTGAATCCAACCGACGAGACTCACCAATATTTTTTCAAATGTTGCAATAGTTAATTTGTTCGCAAAAATGGAGAGTTTTTCTGGGAAGCCCACTATAGAAATCAAAATCGCACGATGCCCATCACTATTGATTGACTATTTGCAATTGGAGACAATGTTGTTCTGAAGCCCCGAGATAATGATGTGGCATTCAAGCAAAGAGACCAGATTAGGATGAAGAAACCTCGGATGTAACATCATGAAGGAACGTACAACAACCTCGTGTTGCGTAACATTTCTTTTCACAACAATCATTAGCCTCAAGAATAGCTTTTTGTCGTTCCATTGATGTACTCATTCCAACAAGACATGTCTATATCATATATTTCTATGACCTGATATGTAGCTCTATATGTCAATGTATATAGGTTAGAAACATGACATTATCCCTCTCTGCTAACTTAATTTACATTCATGGCATGGGCATCATAAGTCCAATATTAAATATTATTTATTTAATGTGCATCAGCAAAACGTTGTAGGGGGCAGGCCGGGTAGACAACGTAGTAGGGGGCAAAACGTACTAATATGGCAGATGGGTGATGCAGTATATACTATGTATTTGCCATGACTTATCCAGGGGAGATGCTTTCAACAACAACAGGGGAAAAAAAGATTCCTTCTCAATGTGATAATTTTCTCAAAATTATAATGTAATTGAAAGCAGAAACAGAGATAGGGAGGAGAGAGAAATTTTGTTGATATATAATTGATATATATAAACATCTCAGATAGAGGAGAAGGTTAGGGAGAAATGCCTAGTGTTGTCTGTAAAATTATCTGATTTTTTTCAAATTCCTATTGAAACACTAATTACGTAGATTCAATTCAAACCTGAAATTGATAGCACCAATACCTTGGCGTTTCCACCCAATTCGATGAATCCATCGCCGCCGTTAATCCATCTTTCATCGATGGCGTCGTAACCAAGGACATCCACATCGATCCTTTCACCTCTCTTACCATAATGAATTTTCCTCCCACGACACTTGTTTAGGTGTGTCCGCCTCGATTCCAAGTGGTAGAGCGTAACTCCAAAGCTAGTGGTCAGAAACCGATCCAATCCGAATCATCATAACCAAAATTAACAAAAATTTGACTTGCATGATGCAAGGTATTGAGGCTAGGGTTCTTCCTATTTGAGGAAGAGAAGAAATAAGATGAAGATAGAAATTCTGAACACAAACATTACCTGCTGATTTGGGGTTCATAATTCGACGGTTGATGAAGAGAGGAGAATATTTCGAGGGGCGGATAGATTAGAGCATATTGGGTTTGGGTAGTCAATTATAAGTTGGTTTTGCTACTATTCTTCTGTTCATTTAAAAAATAAATACCTCAATTTTGCGAGAAAAAAAATAAAAATTGTGAATGATTTTTCTTTCGCTAATCACTATATTGTCACTAAATATTTTTTCTTCACTGTTCCTTCGCTAAACAACTCTTCATGTGAAGGAATAAAATCCTTCACAAAATTTCCTCGCTACATTCTTATTTTGGTGTAGCGATAGCGACCAATTTTATTCCTCGCAAAAAACTTTTGAATAATGATATATAGTGAGTAATAATTCCTTTACTAAATAGATTTTTTCCTCGCAAATTTTCATCATAAATTGGCTCCAAAAATATTTCTATCGCCCCAATTTTGCGAGGGAAAAAATATAAATTGTGAAGGATGTTTCTTTCGCTAATAACTATATTGTCACTATATTTTTTTCCTTCACTGTTCCTTCGCTAAACAACTCATCATGTGAAGGAATAAATTCTTTCACAAAATTTCCTTCGCTAGAGGCCATTTTTGGTGTAGTGATTAGGGTTCTTGGCCAGTTTTTAAAACTTGATTTTGGTGACTCTAGATATTATGGATCCATGATCCAGCAACCCAGGTCACTCAAAGACACCCTCTAACACATTTCTAACCATCAAATAACAACATCAAACATAAGATCTAAGGATTTCTAAAATTAGGGTTTATACCTTCTTGGAGATTGATTTTTTATTCTGACCTTTGAATATGTTCATGGCTTGTTATGAGAGAGGCTTAGTTGGTTGTTTGAGAGAAAAATGACCAAGTTAGTGTACTTTCTCTCTCGTTAAATCAATATATATGATGACATGTTGTTATGACTTGCAAAATTCGGTTGGTTGCTGTGAGATATAGTCACAAGGAGTTGTTAAAGTTGGCCACCCACTCCCATTTTGTCTAGATTGACAAGTTAAATCAAATAATGCACTAAGGGTATAATGGTCTTTTTGATTTTTAATTTAATGACACATTTGTCAATTGGCCAAACCCTTAGTATTTAGGGTTTGAGTTAGGGTTTAGGATTTGAAAAACCCTTGGGGTTTAGGGTTTGGACCCTTAGGTTTAGCAATTTGATTTTTTCTACAATTTCCAATTTAGGTTTTAAAAATAAAAATTTAATCTTTCTAAATTATAATTAGAATTTTCTAATTATATTAAAATTTCTTAATCACTAAGTAAATCTTGCTAATTAGGATTAACATTTCCTAATTAAAATTGCTAATTTAGTAATTAGGGTCAAAATGGTCATTAGGGTTCATAACCCACGAATTAGGGTTTTAATAGAAAAATAATATTTCTAATTTTGAAATTAGGTTTCCTAATTAGATTAGGGTTTCCTACTTACTTAACTTGAAAATTAGGATTAGGGTTTCCTAATTATCATTACAAATATTAAATTAATACTTAGGTTTTCCCTAATTATAAAATTAGGGTTTCTTATCCTGTAGTTAGGGTTTTCTAAATAAATTAGGGTTTTCAGTAAATCTTTAGGGTTTTCCCAAATTAGATTATAACGTTAAACCTTATACATAGCATTCATATTCCCAAACTAGGGTTTCATTCACCGAATTAGGGTTTCGAATTCCCGAAACTGAAATTAGGGTTTCCAAAACCAATTTTAGGGTTTCTTGTTAAACGCTAGGGTTTTCTAACCGAACGTTGACGTTCTTAATATATACTTAGGGTTTGTTACTTATGTAACTTATCTATTCAAAAATTTGATCCTTAACCACAAATTATACACATATACACAGAACATATTCACTTATTCCTTAATCCAGAATAATTCACCTAAATCATTCACAGAATTTTGAAATCCTCAAAATTCTATCTTAAAAATATTAAACGCATACACTAATTTTCAGTATAGGTTCTAATATTGAACCTTTAATCAATTAATTAAAATTTTAAAAATATTCAAAATTCTCGGGTTGTCACATTCACCCCTTCTTTTAAAAATTTCGTCCCCGAAATTTACCTTACACCTTACACCATACTGCTTACACCATTCACACACATTATCACATTCTACCCAATATATACACCACTCACAAGAGTAAAAGTTTTCGAATTGTGCTGAGGAGTTGTAAAAACCCAAAACCCTAATAAAACTCGTATGTATAAACCCCGTTATATAAATAAAATTTCTCTGTGTGTTACGTGTTATTATATACTTGGTTTGACAAAATTGACCAAATAAATTTTTATCCGAAAAACGTCGTGCTTGACACCTTGTGCTTAAATTTTTTTTCTTTCCATAATCGGACTTTTCGGTAGAATTATTTTGACAAGTTTCTTTGACGTGCTTACACTGACAAAACGCTTTGTCGTGCTTGTTAGGATTAATGAGAAATTTAGGTTAGAAAACCTAGGTTAACAAACCCTAACCGTAATTAGCAAAACCCTAAACCTAGTTTATAAATTAAACCCTAATTAGCTAATCTAAACCTAACTAGCTTATGTTAACACCTAATATGGTTAGTAAACTTCTATTAGGTACTAATTAACATTACTTAACATTCCTAATCATTATAAACAAAACCCTAATCAAGATTAGTGAAGATTTAAACCTAATTAAGCTACTAATTTGATCAACTAGCTCACAAGTAGGTTGAAAGTCACCATTTCAAGTTCCAAAACATCACATGACATGCTTCCAAACTCCCAAGCAGCAGAAGAGTCACAAATCAGATCTTTATAGAGGCAAGTAGGTGGAAAAATGACCAAAAAGCCAAGTTGAAGAATTCTATAAATAGGAACCTTAGGGCTGAGCAAACTCACGAATTCTCAAAGCCTAGATACACTTATAAACCTACCATATCAAGCCTGGGTGTTAACAATAACAAGATCAGAAGATAGAATCAAGAATTGCTCAAGTTAAGGTGCAAACCCTAGTTCATAAATTTCTCTTTGATCTTATGTTAGATTTGTTGTTTAGATGTTTAGAATATTGTATTAGGATGTTAGAAAGTATGCTAGAGTAGTAGAACATGTTTTCATAACATCTAGATGCCTTAATTAAGCGTTTTATGAAATCTGGAAATTTTGAAAAAAATGGTCTGACAGCCGAATGTCAGGGCTTTTTGATTCATGTGTGTTTATGATTTTGTTTGTTAATTAATTGGTATTTGTAGCCTGTAAGTAGGTCTTTAATCTAGAAAAGAAAACGGGTTCATATAGACCATAGATTCCAGGATATAAGCAATCAAAGTGGGTTGACCGTTCACGGAAGTTGGTTTTCTGGGTTGCCCAGAAAGCTCAAGAACAGTTAAACCAGCTAGTTTGACCGACCTTTTTAATCATCTTCGGATTGTTAATTTTTTACGTTTTTGTTATATACTGGTACTCTGTTATACATACTACATATCTACGATCTTCAATCGAACAAATAACTCATAGGATTACTTGTAATTATTGGTCAAAAGTAGTTGATCGAAAACGACCAAGTTTCGGGTTTTTTTGCGTAAACCGAAGAACACGAAGAAACGGTTGATAATGTATTTTGACCAAAGATCAATAGAGACCTTAGATTTAAGTTTTGTTCATGTTAATGTTATATATATGTACCCGACATATAGATTACATGTTACAACAAACACAACATACATCTAATACACGTAATCAAAGTTATTCAAGCCACAAAATCGTTGATTTGGCCATTGACCATCATCGCTCGGGTTACCTGAAACCCAAGAATAGCTCGATAAAGAACTTTGAACCTTTATAATTTCTTGTTAGATGTAGATTAAAGCCCGATTATTGCTTGAGCTCAGTCTTTATTGTATGAGTACTACAACACCAATACTTGATCTAACCAAAAATCATTACCAAGATGCTTGAGTTATTTGATTGTCAACCTGGTCACTCGACCATGACCAACTACACGCCCGTAAACTCAAGAACACCTATAAATGACACTTTACGCCATCTGTAGTGCTTTAATGACAGACGTAAATTATTTTCTTTAAAATAAATTATAAAAAAATTAGAAATAATTAATAAATAAATATAAAAAGCTTTTAAAAATTATTATAAATTATTTTCGATATTTTCTACAAAATGTAATAATTATTTTATTTTATTTAGATATTATTTATAATTAACTTATTAATAAAGTAATTAGAATAATTACTTTTAAATACTAAATAATTATGTAAAAATATTATTATTGAAATAAAAATCATAATAATAATTATAAATTATTTAATAATATTAAATAATTTTTTTATAAAATTTTAGTAAATATAAATTACTTATAAATAGAGATAAATGATTTAAAAATCATTTAAAGGATAAATAAATATTTTAAAAATACTTTAAACCTTCTAAACTATATTATAAGGATAATTAAATTATTTAAAAATATAACCAAATTTTATAAATAAAATTTAGTTCATTTATCAAAGGTATTAAAAGTCAAATCTAACCCGGTATTAAATAGATGTTTTATTTGAGTATTGTTATCAATACTAACGTGTTAGATTTATATTTATAAACGTCATAGGTACTTATTAGCCTTCGAATAATATAAATAATCGATCTACGCTCAGGCAAGTCTCCTATACCCAATTTATTACTTGTAAAATTTATCAACCCTGTTTATTCGCTGAACAAGATTCTATCTTGATATACTGTTGATATAATACACCTACATTGAATTACCTATTATTGAAAAGTTATTGCTATAGTTCCAGCATGACTAAGAAATGAATTATTTATTCATATGATATTGTTTATTGAGCATAAATCGTTGTGTCAAGCCAAATTATTTTGGTAAAGACAATCTTATCTTTGAAGTTGAGTATCCCGTAAGGGAGCGAAGTGTAGTCAATGAATATATTGACAGTAAATTGTAAGTGTATTTGAGCACTGTAGGTGATATGCATACTCCTAGGATGTTGAATAGGCTGATCCCCTATCTCACATCTAAATAAAATTTCTAAGTCTTTGTGATCGATGTAAATGATAAAATTCCGTAACTAGTTAGAATTAGAAATCCAGAAATGGTAACAACTATCAGTTGAAAATTTGAATTGTTATAATTCTTCAAATCCTATATTGTTATAAATATACAACTTCTTTGAGCATGTCATAGCTCACCCTTGCAAATTATTCCTTTGCGCTTTTAGATGGTAATCCGGAACATCCGGAGTAGATAAAGGGAAGTCGCCCTACATATATTAGATTATATTCTTGTCTGTATGAATACCTTGTAATAAGAACTCGTTATGAGAATTTTGTAATCGAATCATAATATTATGATATATATATATATATATAACATCTTTTATTTCCGCAATCGTGTTTTCTTACATATATAGATGTAAAGTAAGATGTCTTCTATTCTAGTTAAGATCCTTGGGAACTATTTATCTGAGTGAGGGTGTTAATAGCATGGACTGTTCATGTTGTTATTAATACTCTGAATTTCAGATAGATGGTTACTATCGATACGATAGTATATATTCGCATGACATAGACTATACATCTGGGTGAGGGTATTAGTAATATGGACTGTTTATGTTATTACTAATACTCTGAATTTCGGATAGATAGACTCTAGTCACAGATACAGTTCATATATTCAAGTGAGGGTATCCAAACACAGTAATATTTCTCTTGGGAATTACCATCTGTTATGGGATACTGTGAATCTTGAATCTATGAGAATTATATTTGATAGTCCCTCTATCTAATGTAATATTTTAGTCAGATACCATGGGTGTATAGATTTAAATGCATTATGTTAATTCTCTGTAAACACCATACCGAATACCACGGGAGTATAGGTATGGGGGTGTTACAATTTTGGTATCAGAGCGGTTAAGGCTATAGATATAAGGAAGAGTTTTCTTAGTATATAGTCTTCAAGTCCATAAAATTTTTTTAAAAAAACATATAAAAATAAAACATTAAAATTATTATGTGGTGTAAACCTTTATACCAGTATTTATGGAGTTTTCTTTTATAGATGGCCAACTCCAATGCTGAAGAAAGAGTGATCAATCCACCGCAAATAGAGTCTTTTATAGCTAGTGATGCAGAAGTAGAAGAATTGCTTCATGATCAACAACTGCTTGATGTTGAAGAAGAAGAAGAAGAAGAAGATCCAGTGGCTGGACAATTAATGTGAATAGATGAGCATGATGAGGCAAGCAGCATCACTCTGCAGCATAAATGAGAATGTGAGAACAATGAGATGAAGTTTAGGCGATTGAATGAGTGTATGCTAATGGATGAAAGGAGTAATAGTCATCGATTTGAAAGTACAACCGCACCATACACATAGGGAGCAGGAGGAAATTGATCAAGGTTTCTAAAACATCTCTGGGAGTTCGAGATACTTTTAATGATTTGTAGCGTCGTGTAACTCGATATCCAGTAGAGGAGAAGAAAACTGCTTATTTCATCGATCGATCTGTGGTTTGTCACATGATCCAGGATTCCTTTGATGATATCAATGAATTCTAGAGAGTAATATAGGTGGTTAGATGCTTTATATTAGTATAATAAAGAAGCATTCAAAGTTTGTAATGAAAGTTGTACCCTGTAAGATACTAGTATGTTTAAAGTTGTTGTAAGACTGTGAGTTATAAATAAACAATATGTTTTGGTTATCTAAGAATCTTATGTGAATCTTTGTTGTTGTTTTATAGAATCATGCCACCAACCGTAAGACCCCAAAGAGAAATGAATAATGAGGATAATCCTACTCAACAGGTTAGTAGATATGATGTTAGGAGTAATAAATGACACTGTAAACCAAAATACATCCTTTAAAGACTTTAAATTAGTTGGACCACCTGAATTTAAAGGTACATTAGAACCTATAGATGCACAGATTTGGATTTTTGAGATAGAAAAATTCTTCCTAGTAACCAATGTTAGTAATAACCAGAAGACAACTTTTGCAACTTTCTTCTTGAAAGGTGAAGCTAATTATTGGTGGGATCAACCAAAGGTCGAGTAGAAACTGAAATTGTTCCTTGGGATAGATTTAAAGAGTTGTTCTTTGAAAACTATTTTTCCCAATCCCTGAAAGACCGAATACAGCTAAGTCTATAAATAGGAACCTTAGGGCTGAGCAAACTCATGAATTCTCAAAGCCTAAATACACTTAAAAACCTACCATATCAAGCCTGGGTGTTAACAGCAACAAGATCAGAAGATAGAATCAAGAATTACTCAAGTTAAGGTGCAAACCCTAGTTCATAAATTTTTCTTTGATCTTATGTTAGATTTGTTGTTTAGATGTTTAGAATATTGTATTAGGATGTTAGAAAGTATGCTAGAGTGGTAGAACACGTTTTCATAACATCTAGATGCCTTAATTAAGCATTTTATGAAATCTGGAAATTTTAAAAAAATGGTCCGGATGTACCAATGTCAGGGTTTTTGATTCATGTGTGTTTATGATTTGGTCTGTTAATTAATTGGTATTTGTAGCCTGTAAGTAGGTCTTTAATCTAGAAAAGAAAACAGGTTCATATGGACCATAGATTCCAGGATATAAGCACTCAAAGTGGGTCGACTGCTCATTTCACGGAAGTTGGTTTTTTCGGGTTGCCTGTAAAGCTCAAAACGATTAAACCAAACTAGTTTGATCGACCTTTTAATCGTCTTGGATTGTTAATTGTTTACATTTTTTGTTATATCTTGGTACCGTTATACATACTACATATCTACGATCTTCAATCGAACAAATAACTCATAGGATTATCAAATTATTGGTCAAAATAGTCAATCGAAAGGCATGACAAGTTTCGGGTTTTTTCCAAAAACCGAAGAAACACGAAGAAACAGTTGATAAATTGTACTTTGACCAAAGATCAATAGAGACCTTAGATTTAAGTTTTGTCCATGTTAATGTTATATATATGTACCTCGACATATAGATTACATGTTACAACAAACACAACATACATCTAATACACGTAATCAAAGTTATTCAAGCCACAAAATCGTTGATGGCCATGACCACCATTGCGGGTTACCCGTAAACCCAAGAACAAACTCGGCGATAACTTTGAACGCTTATAATTTCTTGTTAGATGTAGATTAAAGCTCGATTATTGCTTGAGCTTATCTTTATTGTATGAGTACTACAACACCAATACTTGATCTAACCAAAAATCATTACCAAGTGAGTTATTTGATGGTGTTGGTCACTCGACCTTGACCAACCACGCCTTGAAACTCAAGAACACCTACTGAGACATTTTACATCCTTTGTAGAGCTTTAATGACGGACAAAAATTATTTTCTTTAAAAATAAATTATAAAAATTAGAAATAATTAATAAATAAATATAAAAGCAGCTTTTTAAAATTATTATAAATTATTTACGATATTTCTACAAAAAATGTAATAATTATTTTATTTTATTTAGATATTATTTATAATTAACTTATTAATAAAGTAATTAGAATAATTACTTTTAAATACTAAATAATTATGTAAAAATATTATTATTGAAATAAAAATCATAATAAATGATTATAAATTATTTAAAAATATTAAATAATGTTTTTATAAAATTTTAGTAAATATAAATTACTTATAAATAGAGATAAATGATTTAAAAATCATTTAAAGGATAAATAGATATTCTAAAAATACTTTAAACCTTCTAAAATATATTATAAGGATAATTAAATTATTTAAAAATATAACCAAATTTTATAAATAAAATTTAGTTCATTTATCAAAGGTATTAAAAGTCAAATCTAACCCGGTATTAAATAGATGTTTTATTTGAGTATTGTTATCAATACTAACGTGTTAGATTTATATTTATAAACGTCATAGGTACTTATTAGCCTTCGAATAACATAGCTTGACTGATCTACGCTCAGGCAAGTCTCCTATACCCAATTTATTACTTGTAAAATTTATCAACCCTGTTTATTCGCTGAACAAGATTCTATCTTGATATACTGTTGATATAATACACCTACATTGAATTACCTATTATTGAAAAGTTATTGCTATAGTTCCAGCATGACTAAGAAATGAATTATTTATTCATATGATATTGTTTATTGAGCATAAACTGTTGTGTCAAGCCAAATTATTTTGGTAAGACAATCTTATACTGAAGTTGAGTATCCCGTAAGGGAGCGAAGTGTAGTCAATGAATATATTGTGATGAAATTGTAAGTGTATTTGAGCAATTGTGGGTGATATCATACTCTAGGATGTTGAATAAGTTTGATCCCCTATCTCACATCTAAATAAAATTTCTAAGTCTTTGTGATCGATGAAATGATAAAAATTCGTAACTAGTTAGAATTAGAAATCCGTAAATGGTAACAACTATCGGTTGAAAATTTGAATTGTTATAATTCTTCAAATCCTATATTGTTATAAATATACAACTTCTTTGAGTAGCACGTCATAGCTCACCCTTGCAAATTATTCCCTTTGCGCTTTTAGATGGTAATCCTGGAACATCTGGAGTAGATAAAGAAGCGTCCTACATATATTAGATTATATTCTTGTGCTGTATGAATACCTTGTAATAAGAACTCGTTATGAGAATTTTGTAATCGAATCATAATATTATGATATATATATATATATATAACATCTTTTATTTCCGCAATCGTGTTTTCTTACATATATAGATGTAAAGTAAGATGTCTTCTATTCTAGTTAAGATCCTTGGGAACTATTTATCCGAGTGAGGTGTTAATAGCATGGGTATTCATGTTGTTATTAATACTCCGAATTTCAGATAGATGGTTACTATCGATACGATAGTATATATTCGCATTACATAGACTATACATCGGGTGAGGGTATTAGTAATATGGACTGTTTATGTTATTACTAATACTCTGAATTTCGGATAGATAGACTCTAGTCACAGATACAGTTCATATATTCAAGTGAGGGTATCCAAACACAGTAATATTTCTCTTGGGAATTACCATACATTGGGGGATCTTGTGAATCTTGAATCTATGAGAATTATATTTGATAGTCCCTCTATCTAATGTAATATTTTAGTCAGATACCATGGGTGTATAGATTTAAATGCATTATGTTAATTCTCTGTAAACACCATACCGAATACCACGGGAGTATAGGTATGGGGGTGTTACAATTTTGGTATCGAGGCGGTTAAGGCTATAGATATAAGGAAGAGTTTTCTTAGTATATAGTCTTCAAGTCCATAAAATTTTTTTAAAAAAACATATAAAAATAAAACATTAAAATTATTATGTGGTGTAAACCTTTATACCAGTATTTATGGAGTTTTCTTTTATAGATGGCCAACTCCAATGTTTGAAGAAAGAGTGATCAATCCACCATAAATAGAGTCTTTTATAGCTAGTGATGCGAGAAGAAGAAGAATTGCTTCATGATCAACAAGCGCTTGATGTTGAAGAAGAAGAAGAAGAAGAAGATCCGATTGCATTTGGACAATTAATGTGAATAGATGAGCATGATGAGGCAACCTAAGCATCACTCTGCAGAACAAAATGAATGTGAGAACAATGAGATGAAGTTTAGGAAGATTTAATGAGTGTATGCTAATGGATGAAAGGAGTAATAGTCATCGATCGAAAGTACAACCGCATCATGCACATAGGAGGCGGGAGGGAAATTGATCAAGGTTTCTTAAAACATCTCCGGGAGTTCGAGATACTTTTAATGATTTGTAGGCGTCGTGTAACTCGATATCGAAGAGAGGAGAAGAAAAGCGCTTATTTCATCGATCGATCGTGGTTTGTCACATGATCCAGGATTCCTTTGATGATATCAATGAATTCTAGAGAGTAATATAGGTGGTTAGATGCTTTATATTAGTATAATAAAGAAGCATTCAAAGTTTGTAATGAAAGTTGTACCCTGTAAGATACTAGTATGTTTAAAGTTGTTGTAAGACTGTGAGTTATAAATAAACAATATGTTTTGGTTATCTAAGAATCTTATGTGAATCTTTGTTGTTGTTTTATAGAATCATGCCACCAACCAGAAGACCCCAAAGAGAAATGAATAATGAGGATAATCCTACTCAACAGTTAGTAGATATGATGTTAGGAGTAATAAACAGACCTGTAAACCAAAATACATCCTTTAAAGACTTTAAATTAGTTGGACCACCTGAATTTAAAGGTACATTAGAACCTATAGATGCACAGATTTGGATTTTTGAGATAGAAAAATTCTTCCTAGTAACCAATGTTAGTAATAACCAGAAGACAACTTTTGCAACTTTCTTCTTGAAAGGTGAAGCTAATTATTGGTGGGATCAACCAAAGGTCGAGTAGAAACTGAAATTGTTCCTTGGGATAGATTTAAAGAGTTGTTCTTTGAAAACTATTTTTCCCAATCCCTGAAAGACCGAATACAGCTAAGTCTATAAATAGAACCTTGAAATTTGAGCAAACTCATGAATTCTCAAAGCCTAAATACACTTAAAAACCTACCATATCAAGCCTGGGTGTTAACAGCAACAAGATCAGAAGATAGAATCAAGAATTACTCAAGTTAAGGTGCAAACCCTAGTTCATAAATTTTTCTTTGATCTTATGTTAGATTTGTTGTTTAGATGTTTAGAATATTGTATTAGGATGTTAGAAAGTATGCTAGAGTGGTAGAACACGTTTTCATAACATCTAGATGCCTTAATTAAGCATTTTATGAAATCTGGAAATTTTAAAAAAATGGTCTGACAGCCGAATGTCAGGGTTTTTGATTCATGTGTGTTTATGATTTGGTCTGTTAATTAATTGGTATTTGTAGCCTGTAAGTAGGTCTTTAATCTAGAAAAGAAAACAGGTTCATATGGACCATAGATTCCAGGATATAAGCACTCAAAGTGGGTTGACCGTTCACGGAAGTTGGTTTTCTGGGTTGCCCAGAAAGCTCAAGAACAGTTAAACCAGCTAGTTTGATCGACCTTTTTAATCGTCTTCGGATTGTTAATTGTTTACATTTTTGTTATATACTGGTACCCTGTTATACATACTACATATCTACGATCTTCAATCGAACAAATAACTCATAGGATTACCGAAATTATTGGTCAAAAATAGTTGACCGAGCATGACCAAGTTTCTGGGTTTTTTTCCAAAAACTGAAGAACACGAAGAACAGTTGATAGCTGTACTTTGACCAGCATCAATAGAGACCTTAGATTTAAGTTTTGTCCATGTTAATGTTATATATATGTACCCTGACATATAGATTACATGTTACAACAAACACAACATACATCTAATACACAGAATCAAAGTTATTCAAGCCACAAAATCGTTGACCGGCCATGACCACTGTTCTGGGTTACCCAGAAACCCAAGAACAGCTCTGACAGTAACTTTGAACGTTTATAATTTCTTGTTAGATGTAGATTAAAGCCTGATTATTGCTTGAGCTTGTACTATTGTATGAGTACTACAACACCAATACTTGATCTAACCAAAAATCATTACCAGGAACGAGTTATTTGATGTCAAACCGGTCACTCGACCGACTACTTAATTAACCACGCCTGTTGAAACTCAAGAACACCTTACAGAGACATTTTACATCCTTTGTAGAGAGCTTTATGACGGACAAAAATTATTTTCTTTAAAATAAATTATAAAAAATTAGAAATAATTAATAAATAAATATAAAAAGCAGTTTTAAAAATTATTATAAATTATTTACGATATTTCTACAAAAATGTAATAATTATTTTATTTTATTTAGATATTATTTATAATTAACTTATTAATAAAGTAATTAGAATAATTACTTTTAAATACTAAATAATTATGTAAAAATATTATTATTGAAATAAAAATCATAATAAATGATTATAAATTATTTAAAAATATTAAATAATGTTTTTATAAAATTTTAGTAAATATAAATTACTTATAAATAGAGATAAATGATTTAAAAATCATTTAAAGGATAAATAGATATTCTAAAAATACTTTAAACCTTCTAAAATATATTATAAGGATAATTAAATTATTTAAAATATAACCAAATTTTATAAATAAAATTTAGTTCATTTATCAAAGGTATTAAAAGTCAAATCTAACCCGTTATTAAATAGATGTTTTATTTGAGTATTGTTATCAATACTAACGTGTTAGATTTATATTTATAAACGTCATAGGTACTTATTAGCCTTGAATAACATAGCTTGGACCGATCTACGCTCGTGCAAGTCTCCTATACCCAATTTATTACTTGTAAAATTTATCAACCCTGTTTTATTCATTTGAACAAGATTCTATCTTGATATCTTTGTTGATATAATACACCTACATTGAATTACCTATTATTGAAAAGTTATTGCTATAGTTCCGTATTGACTAAGAAATGAATTATTTATTCATATGATATTGTTTATTGAGCATAAAGCTGTTGTGTCAAGCCAAATTATTTTGGTAAGACAATCTTATCTTTGAAGTTGAGTATCCCGTAAGGGAGCGAAGTGTAGTCGATGAATATATTGATGATGAAATTGTAAGTGTATTTGAGCAATTGTGGGTGATATGCATACTCTAGGATGTTGAATAGGTGATCCCCTATCTCACATCTAAATAAAATTTCTAAGTCTTTGTGACTGACAGAAATGATAAAAATTCCAGAACTAGTTAGAATTAGAAATCCAGAAATGGTAACAACTATCAGTTGAAAATTTGAATTGTTATAATTCTTCAAATCCTATATTGTTATAAATATACAACTTGCTGAGCATGTCATAGCTCACCCTTGCAAATTATTCCCTTTGCGGTTTTAGATGGTAATCACGGAACATCTCGGAGTAGATAAAGGGAAGCGTCCCTACATATATTAGATTATATTCTTGTCTGTATGAATACCTTGTAATAAGAACTCGTTATGAGAATTTTGTAATCGAATCATAATATTATGATATATATATATATATATAACATCTTTTATTTCCGCAATCGTGTTTTCTTACATATATAGATGTAAAGTAAGATGTCTTCTATTCTAGTTAAGATCCTTGGGAACTATTTATCTGAGTGAGGGTGTTAATAGCATGGACTGTTCATGTTGTTATTAATACTCTGAATTTCAGATAGATGGTTACTATCGATACGATAGTATATATTCGCATGACATAGACTATACATCTGGGTGAGGGTATTAGTAATATGGACTGCTTATGTTATTACTAATACTCTGAATTTTGGATAGATAGACTCTAGTCACAGATACAGTTCATATATTCAAGTGAGGTATCCAAACACAAGAATATTTCTCTTGGGAATTACCATCATTATGGGATACCGTGAATCTTGAATCTATGAGAATTATATTTGATAGTCCTCTATCTAATGTAATATTTTAGTCGATACCATGGGTGTATAGATTTAAATGCATTATGTTAATTCTTCTTAAACACCACACCATAAGAATACCACGGGAGTATAGGTATGGGGTGTTACAATTTTGGTATCGTAGCGGTTAAGGCTATAGATATAAGGAAGAGTTTTCTTAGTATATAGTCTTCAAGTCCATAAAAATTTTTTAAAAAAACATATAAAAATAAAACATTAAAATTATTATGTGGTGTAAACCTTTATACCAGTATTTATGGAGTTTTCTTTTATAGATGGCCAACTCCATCTGTCAAGAAAGAGTGATCAATCCACCGCAAATAGAGTCTTTTATAGCTAGTGATGCAGAAGAAGAAGAATTGCTTCATGATCAACAACTGCTTGATGTTGAAGAAGAAGAAGAAGAAGAAGATCCAGTGGCTGGACAATTAATGTGAATAGATGAGCATGATGAGGCAACGGCATCACTACTGCAGACAACAGAATGTGAGAACAATGAGATGAAGTTTAGGGCAGATTTAGCTGAGTGTATGCTAATGGATGAAAGGAGTAATAGTCATCGACTGAAAGTACAACTGCACCATGCACATAGGAGCAGGAGGGAAATTCAGTCAAGGTTTCTTAAAACATCTCTGGGAGTTCGAGATACTTTTAATGATTTGTAGCGTCGTGTAACTCGATATCCAGTAGAGGAGAAGAAAACTGCTTATTTCATCGATCGATCTGTGGTTTGTCACATGATCCAGGATTCCTTTGATGATATCAATGAATTCTAGAGAGTAATATAGGTGGTTAGATGCTTTATATTAGTATAATAAAGAAGCATTCAAAGTTTGTAATGAAAGTTGTACCCTGTAAGATACTAGTATGTTTAAAGTTGTTGTAAGACTGTGAGTTATAAATAAACAATATGTTTTGGTTATCTAAGAATCTTATGTGAATCTTTGTTGTTGTTTTATAGAATCATGCCACCAACCGTAAGACCCCAAAGAGAAATGAATAATGAGGATAATCCTACTCAGCGGTTAGTAGATATGATGTTAGGAGTAATAAATGGACACGTAAACCAAAATACATCCTTTAAAGACTTTAAATTAGTTGGACCACCTGAATTTAAAGGTACATTAGAACCTATAGATGCACAGATTTGGATTTTTGAGATAGAAAAATTCTTCCTAGTAACCAATGTTAGTAATAACCAGAAGACAACTTTTGCAACTTTCTTCTTGAAAGGTGAAGCTAATTATTGGTGGGATCAACCAAAGGTCGAGTAGAAATCGAAATTGTTCCTTGGGATAGATTTAAAGAGTTGTTCTTTGAAAACTATTTTTCCCAATCCTCGAAAAGACCGAATACTGCCTAAGTCTATAAATAGGAACCTTAGAAATTTGAGCAAACTCATGAATTCTCAAAGCCTAAATACACTTAAAAACCTACCATATCAAGCCTGGGTGTTAACAGCAACAAGATCAGAAGATAGAATCAAGAATTACTCAAGTTAAGGTGCAAACCCTAGTTCATAAATTTTTCTTTGATCTTATGTTAGATTTGTTGTTTAGATGTTTAGAATATTGTATTAGGATGTTAGAAAGTATGCTAGAGTGGTAGAACACGTTTTCATAACATCTAGATGCCTTAATTAAGCATTTTATGAAATCTGGAAATTTTAAAAAAAAATGGTCTGACAGCCGAATGTCAGGGTTTTTGATTCATGTGTGTTTATGATTTGGTCTGTTAATTAATTGGTATTTGTAGCCTGTAAGTAGGTCTTTAATCTAGAAAAGAAAACAGGTTCATATGGACCATAGATTCCAGGATATAAGCACTCAAAGTGGGTTGACCGTTCACGGAAGTTGGTTTTCTGGGTTGCCCAGAAAGCTCAAGAACAGTTAAACCAGCTAGTTTGATCGACCTTTTTAATCGTCTTCGGATTGTTAATTGTTTACATTTTTGTTATATACTGGTACCCTGTTATACATACTACATATCTACGATCTTCAATCGAACAAATAACTCATAGGATTACCGAAATTATTGGTCAAAAATAGTTGAATGCCAAAGCATGACCAAGTTTCTGGGTTTTTTTCCAAAAGCGAAGAACACGAAGAAACGATTGATAGCCGTACTTTGACCAGCATCAATAGAGACCTTAGATTTAAGTTTTGTCCATGTTAATGTTATATATATGTACTACGACATATAGATTACATGTTACAACAAACACAACATACATCTAATACACGTAATCAAAGTTATTCAAGCCACAAAATCGCGTTAATGGCCATGACCAATCGCTCGGGTTACCCGAAACCCAAGAACGACTCCGACAAGAACTTTGAACGTTTATAATTTCTTGTTAGATGTAGATTAAAGCCTGATTATTGCTTGAGCTTGTACTATTGTATGAGTACTACAACACCAATACTTGATCTAACCAAAAATCATTACCAGTAACGAGTTATTTGATGGTCAAACTGGTCACTCGACCATGACCAACGGCTGCCCAGAAACTCAAGAACACCTACAGAGACATTTTCTGTCACTGTAGAGCTTTAGCGACGAACAAAAATTATTTTCTTTAAAAATAAATTATAAAAAATTAGAAATAATTAATAAATAAATATAAAAACAGTTTTAAAAATTATTATAAATTATTTCTGATATTTCTACAAAAATGTAATAATTATTTTATTTTATTTAGATATTATTTATAATTAACTTATTAATAAAGTAATTAGAATAATTACTTTTAAATACTAAATAATTATGTAAAAATATTATTATTGAAATAAAAATCATAATAAATGATTATAAATTATTTAAAAATATTAAATAATGTTTTTATAAAATTTTAGTAAATATAAATTACTTATAAATAGAGATAAATGATTTAAAAATCATTTAAAGGATAAATAGATATTCTAAAAATACTTTAAACCTTCTAAAATATATTATAAGGATAATTAAATTATTTAAAATATAACCAAATTTTATAAATAAAATTTAGTTCATTTATCAAAGGTATTAAAAGTCAAATCTAACCCTAAATTATTAAATAGATGTTTTATTTGAGTATTGTTATCAATACTAACGTGTTAGATTTATATTTATAAACGTCATAGGTACTTATTAGCCTTCGAATAACATAGCTTGACTGATCTACGCTCAGGCAAGTCTCCTATACCCAATTTATTACTTGTAAAATTTATCAACCCTGTTTATTCGCTGAACAAGATTCTATCTTGATATACTGTTGATATAATACACCTACATTGAATTACCTATTATTGAAAAGTTATTGCTATAGTTCCAGCATGACTAAGAAATGAATTATTTATTCATATGATATTGTTTATTGAGCATAAACTGTTGTGTCAAGCCAAATTATTTTGGTAAGACAATCTTATACTGAAGTTGAGTATCCCGTAAGGGAGCGAAGTGTAGTCAATGAATATATTGACAGTAAATTGTAAGTGTATTTGAGCACTGTAGGTGATATGCATACTCCTAGGATGTTGAATAGGCTGATCCCCTATCTCACATCTAAATAAAATTTCTAAGTCTTTGTGACTGACAGAAATGATAAAAATTCCAGAACTAGTTAGAATTAGAAATCCAAAAATGGTAACAACTATCAGTTGAAAATTTGAATTGTTATAATTCTTCAAATCCTATATTGTTATAAATATACAACTTGCTGAGCATGTCATAGCTCACCCTTGCAAATTATTCCCTTTGCAGTTTTAGATGGTAATCCTGGAACATCTGGAGTAGATAAAGGGAAGCGTCCCTACATATATTAGATTATATTCTTGTCTGTATGAATACCTTGTAATAAGAACTCGTTATGAGAATTTTGTAATCGAATCATAATATTATGATATATATATATATAACATCTTTTATTTCCACAATCGTGTTTTCTTACATATATAGATGTAAAGTAAGATGTCTTCTATTCTAGTTAAGATCCTTGGGAACTATTTATCCGAGTGAGGTGTTAATAGCATGGATTTATTCATGTTGTTATTAATACTCGAATTTCAGATAGATGGTTACTATCGATACGATAGTATATATTCGCATGACATAGACTATACATCCGGGTGAGGGTATTAGTAATATGGATTTATTTATGTTATTACTAATACTCAATTTCGGATAGATAGACTCTAGTCACAGATACTGAGTTCATATATTCAAGTGAGGGTATCCAAACACAGTAATATTTCTCTTGGGAATTACCATATCTGTTATGGGATCTTTGTGAATCTTGAATCTATGGGAATTATATCCGATAGTCCCTCTATCTAATGTAATATTTTAATCGAGATACCATGGGTGTATAGATTTAAATGCATTATGTTAATTCTCTGTAAACATCATACCGGATACCACGGGAGTATAGGTATGGGGGTGTTACAGGAGTCATATAGACTATTTTTCTGTCATTTTCGCAAAGGTTTTATGGAAATTCATCCGCAAACCGTCATTACTTACAGACATAAAGGGTGATTAGCCTGATATGTCCTGTACTGGCCATGTACTGATTTTATCTATTTATCTTCAATGCCATAGGCACAAAATTCTACCTCAGTCTTACTGGATTCCGCACCAAAACAATTTGGTTCGGGAAATTTCTTTCAATGAACATTTAGAGTTTTCATAAACTTTAGTCTAGCTGAATCAAATAGCATAGACTCATATCAATAATTCAATTCAATCGAATTATTTAAGTGTAGCCAAACCCCGTTGGCAAATTAAATTTTATTAAAAATATTTTTGAGAATGACGCCATGATGCCGTACTGTATTAACAGTTTGTTTGAGGATTTCGTCATTATATGAATTTGTCATAACACATCATACAATAGTGGAATAACGATTTTAGATCAAATTCACACTAAGTATTCCTGTATTTACAACTCCATCACCTTTTTATCATCTCTGCACCAGGTTACATGGTACATGAGTGATAAATAAAATTTATTTTGATATTTCAAATCATTTGCATCTAGCTGAAATAAGTAGCATAGACTATACTTTAAACTGTTTCAAAAATGATTACGAGTCTACATAATTTTTTTTAAAGGCACATAGTGCGTATTTAGCTTGATGTCAAACTTTCGATGTCTAGCATAGCTAGGAGTTTTGGAAAACTTAATTCTTCACTAACAATCATTTGTTTAACAAGTCTATCTATTCTTATTATCCTTAATACTCCATTTACACACAACTATGCCCAGTTCATAAAACCACACTTATGAGTCCATAAATTGCCACAATCATATGAGTTTAAGAACTTTCCTAGACAGACATTTGGCGTCCATTCGCTGTGGGGTTTATAAACATTTCATATAACTATGAATCAAGAATGTCACATAAGTATGAGTTTTAAGAACTCGTACTTATCCTTATATTCTCTACCTATGACCTATCTATCTATTATACACATGAGAAAGGAATCACCCTCTTAACACGCATATATCAAATAGCGCGACACAAACATTTCAATGATTATCATTGCCAGAAACTAAGTGGTTTTTACACCATGTACAATTCAGCTCCCATACAAAGAATCATACAACTTAGCTGCCGACATGAATCGTCAATTGAATCCCCACCTAACATTAACTCCCTTCTTAATACGAATTTCATTTAACTCGTATTCATAATCTTTTCCTGAATCTGTACCAATTCATAGTATAACTGTCACACAGCAATCTTGCTATAAGCTTTTCAATCATTAGATTGATTCTTATCCCTGCTATCACTTTATCAGATCACGGAGTGATCTCATCGTATATGTTACGATTTATTTCTATACTATGATCGTTTTGTTTTACGATCTTTTAACACTGCACTTTTAGTCTTTTAGACTCTATCTATTCACCACTACTGTTCAACTTTATTATCAGAGTTAGGGAACTCCGTATCTTTATACTCACCGAGATTCATCTTTGAATCTTACCGACCAACTAACTCTATGTGAGTTAGTACTTATCCTAATTACTGCGGTTATTGGTCTCAGGTATTCCTACCTAAGCTTCATAACCTACAACTTTGATACAAACTGTGAGGGCCCCGAATCCGAGGTCCCGAATCACCGAGGATCCGGTTCGCTCATTCTATACAACTATTACTATTTGCGGAAGATATAAACATAAATTGTTTATACATTACATTACACACTATTCCCAAAGGTCGAGTAACCTTAACTTAATACACATTACATAACTTATTTAACTTACAATCACATTAATATACAATAATATTACAAATCTACTGCACACGTAAACTAAAGCTGGAACTGTCTTTAACCTTTCTTTGTATCCGACGCATTCGCCTTAATCTGCAATGTTTATCATGATATAGCAAGGGTGAACATGAAAGTTGCCCAGCAAGTTTAAGTTCAATAATAAAACGATATATCATGTGAGACCCCGAATTTTTATGAAATAAAAGTATTCAATTTTTCTATTTTGGTAAATAGTTAGATTGATAAAAGTTTAAAGTTAAGGGTAATATGTGAATTTATTTTAATTTATTTTTTTGCAAAGTAAGCAATTTGATATAAAATATTCGTTGTGTCGGGGAATATTCGATTAGTCGGGGAATATCCGTACGATGGTACAATCATTGGTGGACCCCACAACGGAATTATTGTCGAATTGAGAAAACAACAAAAATATTTTTATGAAAATAACGGTGGAAGTTTTACTGATTAATCGTTGAAACACCGTGTGTAAAATGCGAAGAATATCTGGCGTGGTTGCATAGTAGACACTACAGATTGATTATTGATGCTTATGTGATAAGTCACTCAGCTTTGTTTTATTGGTATTATTAATGTAAAAAAATAGAAAAGCTTTTTATATAAAACAGATTACTTTTATAAAGTTATTCGTTTTATTAGGCTAATAGTAAAATATTTTTATATAAAACAGAATACTTTTATAAAGTTATCTGTTTTATTAGACAATTGTGAATCCCCCAAAACAGGTCCATTCCATCCAACCCATTCTGAGTCGCCAAATACATGGTACAGAAAACAACTACAACTTTATTACAACAATTATCGTGCAAAATACAACAACTCATGTGTTATGAGTTTGGATACAAATATATACCAAATGTGACTCATGTCCCAACCGTGGACAGCACCTCACAATAACATCTTACATAAAGGTATAATCAAAAATTATTTTAGAAATTAGAATATTTGGGAAGTGCTCAAGGAAACCTTCGTACATGGGAGGCCATGCTTCTAGGTTATGATAGATATCATATGGCCACAGAATTATCCTTGGTTGACCCAATAGACCCCAAAGAAAAACTAGAAGATTACTATCATATTCTTTCCAATGGTAAGTCTTCTCTTGACATATCATTATCTCCACTGTCTCTAATCGTGAATTATACTTCAAACAAACACCAAGATTATATAGGTAGTGCTCGTAAATATACTCAGCAAGTGGATGTGCACAACCCTGTCTTATAATGACACGAGGTTGTATGACATTAGACATCTTGTATGATAGTGGCAAAACACCCTTCCAACGTTGGGTTCGCCTCACCCTATTTGATTCACTAAATATAACTATTAAATGATGTATACAACACTTTTCTATACCGCTAGGAGAACCTCCACACTAGAGACCACCGCTCTATTTCCCCACATTACCCTCTCGCCGACACCCCACTACACTTTTATTATTACGAAAGGAATTGTGAAGCAAAAGGGTGAGCACAACTAGCTCAGTAAAGAATATCATGACTAAAGATAATTAAATTATCAATAGCCTTCATCAATAATAAATCAGAGATTTAGAACATATGGTAGATGATAAAACTTTTCAACCATAGTTGCAGCAGAACGAGCAATCCATTAGAAGAGTCAAATAGACTATAAAGTCTATTCTCTTCTCCACATTAAAAGTCCACCAACAATGTTTTATCCCTGTAACATCGTTCAACAATTCCTGTCCACAATCACGTGTATAACTTATAATCGTAATTGTAGTTCTAAATTCCTTTTCTCATCCAGGACAAAGATAATTTTCATCACCTGAAACATCAAAGATCATGGTTATACCAAATCACAGTTCATGTTCATAATCATACTAATAAATTCATCTTTGTACTACGGGCCAAAGATATTCATCAACAAGTCATCTTTGCACTACAGGCCAAAGATATTCAACAACAGTTCATCTTTGCACTACGGGCCAAAGATATTCAACAATAATTCATCTTTGCACTACGGGCCTAAGATATTCACATCTCAAAGAAATATATAATCATTTCAAAATTATACAAACAATAATTATAACCATGTTGATCAATTCACCTTTGCACTTTAAGCTAAAGATATTCAGTTATAAATTTAATGGTCATGATCATACCAGTCAATAATTCAACTTTGCACTACTAGCCAAAGAGAACCCATAGTCATGATTATACCAAAAATCTACCCATCTTTACACTCAAGTGAAAGAGAATTTCAACACCAGGGCTATAAAAATGTTATATATGATAATAAAAACAATATATATAGTTTTAATCTCCAGAGTAATATTCATAAATCAACTATAATTTGGTTAGAAAAAGAAACCAATTTTGTCGTGAATAGTAACTCATGAATAGTAACTCATGAATAGTACTCCGTATTCGTACATAGTACCATATACGTAAATAATGTCATATACGTAAATAGTGCCATATACATGAATAGTGCCGTATACGTGAATAGTGTCGTATACGTGAATAGTAAGCCCGACTCAAAAAGGTAGAAATTCCACAATAAGATCCATACCAATATGTCAGTATAATGATATTGAAAGAATAACATCATTATGAAGAATATAACATCCCTTAATATCCCTTACTATCCCTTACCTCAAAAGAGCAAAGACTTCGATCGGATATCTGATATGATTTCAAGGAAACTTGCATCGATGAATAACAACTCACCAAGTATCTAAATACTCACAAAATACACTCGATAATCTAGAGAGAAAAAAGAGAAAACTTATGAATCTTTGGTGTGATTTTCAATTCTAACTTAGCCCTCTATTTATAGGAAAATATTAGCACTGTAAAGCGAGACTTGACCAGAAACTCGATGGCTTTACTCGCTACTATTCTACCCACCAAAAATCAGCCATCTTCCCCAACAACCAAAAGTGGGGCCCACCCATTTCTAGAATTTTCCACCAAAATTATTTATAAACCTAATTTCCGAATCAGTTACCTCTTAAAATTCATAACAAATCATTCGTTCATTTTTAACGGTTCAAAATTTGTGGACATATACTCAACTTATATATGTATAACATATCCAAAAATCACAACGATCCAACGGTCGGATTAAAAATTATAACTCACACAATAAAGCTGTAAGAACACTGATTTGATCTTTTAATACCTCCAATCTAACAAAATACTGATAAAACACATCAACATTAATTCCTTCATTTATAACCACATAAATAAATCCATCATTTATATCCACATCAAATACATATTTCATTATCATATAAATCAATAATTATTTATTCACAAATAATATTACAGAATCACAATAATGACAAACAGGCAGTTCCCAGGAAAGAGGGGGCTTTCCGATAAGGATTTCTCTTTACTGGCGCGCAATTAGGTGACCAAACCTCTCCTTGACAGAACTTTCTAGACATTTCCAATAATACTATCTAATAATATTATTCCAAATAATATGAATTATTGATCTGACAATGGAGATGATGTGCAGTGACAATTATTGAGTAACAATAATATAAAATATCAACGTAGCAATTATTGAATCAATATAAGAAAATATTGAACAGTAATTACTGTAACAATTATTAAGTAGTACCTTCTTACGTAAGGATCAATAATTCAAAAATATTGTGTAAAACCAAAAGCTATCTTTATGCAAACACGTATTATCGTATTTTAACCACCGGGTATTCCAACAGTGTTAACGGTAACAACTACGCCATTATTTATAAAAACTAAATTTTTGTTGTTTTCTTCATCCGACAGTTATTCGTTATGGGGACCACAAATGGCTGCGCCATCGTAGGAATATTCCCCGACAAAAAGAATATTCCACGACCAAACGAATACCCCGATAAATGAATATTTTATAACCACTTGCGTATTTTGAAAAATTTCATATATTACCCTTAACTTTAACTTGTTATCAATTTAACCATTTACTGAATAGTAATTATAAGAAAAATTGAATACTTTTATTTCATAAAATTCGGGGTCGTACAACAATAATTAGAATATATTATATTTTATTATGCATAGTATTTGCATAGTGTCTGCATAGTAAAATCTTTTATAAAGTTATTCGTTTTATTAGATTATAAATAGAATATATTATATTTTATTTAAAAGATTTTGCTTTAAATATGGACCATCAAATTAAAGTAAATCAATCTGGACCGTTCATGAGTTAGTTATTATGCAGTCCATTTTTCTATAAATAGAAGCTCATTCCTTCATTATTTCTTACGAATTCACTGAAACTCTAGAGAGATAAACTATAGAGAGAAAGAAGAAAAAGTATTCTGCTACTTCACTACTCATATATCCAGTACTCTTCTTCTTAAGGTATGGAATATTATTTGTTGTACTTGTAGGGGATATAATTGTCGTACTCATAAAGGATATTATTATTATTATTATTATAGTAAGGGGTATTATTTCGTTCGTATTCATGAAGAGAACTTCTGTTATTCCATTCTTCATTATTCCGTTGGAATAACCTGTATACGCAGACTACCGTATACATGGTGAAATTCTTCTATTATTCCATTCTTTATTATTATGTTGGAATAACCTGCCTATGCGAAGTATTGCATACATGGTGAAATTCTTCTATTATTCCATTCTTTATTATTATGTTGGAATAACCAGTCTATGTGAAGTACTGCATACATGGTAAAATTCTTCTATTATTCCATTCTTTATTATTATGTTGGAATAACCTGTCTATTCGAAGTACTGCATACATGGTGAAATTCTTCTATTATTTCATTCTTTATTATTCTGTTAGAATATCCTGTCTGTGCGTTTTACGTCGGACCTAGTTCCGTTATTTATTATTCTGTTGGAATATCCTGTCGGTGCGTATCACGCCTGACCTAGTTCCATTATTTAGTATTCTATTGGAATAACCTGTCTGTGCGGTCTATCGCATGCCTGGTGAATTCTTTTATTATTCCATTCTTTATTATTCTGTCGGAATATCCTGTCTGTGCGTTTACGCATGACCTGGTTCCATTCTTTATTATTCTGTTGAAATAACATGTCTATGTAGATTACCGCATGCATGGTAAATGATCATTCGTATTCATATGAATAGTATTTTTATTAAAAGGGTTTCGCCCAGTAGGCAGTTTCAGTAATTTTTCCGACCCTCAAAAATTCTCGGAAAAATTAGAAATGATAATTTGATGAGTTTTCAGACTGTGTTCAAAAATGGTGATTTTGGATGTATAGATTAAGAGTTATGGATTTTATGGAAAAAACTATTTTAAAAGTAAACCCTTATAACTCCTTGTGGTTAACTCCAAAATTGGTGAAATTTTTATTGGGAGTACATGTATATAATGTGAGTATACCCTGTAAATTTCAAAAATTTTGGATAAAAGAAAGTACAATTTATGATAATTGTCTAAATATTCTAATAGCTTTTAGCTATATGAAAAATAGTAAATGAATTTTAAAAATTCGAGAAAAATATATGTTCAAGATGGGACTATATTCTGCTAAATTCCAGGAAAGAAATATTTTTGGGACTGATTTGATATTTTTCATAAAAATGAACTAGTTATGAGTAAATGAATTAAATATGTTATGTGAAGTAATAAAATTGGAAAATAGGATTTTATAGCTTAAGAATCCTATATAGGGTATATGCGGATTTTTGATGAGGGATTTGATCATTGATGATGAATCTTATGAGTATGACATTTTTTGAATGATTAAATGCATTATTTGATAAAGTGTAAACAATTGAAATAAATTATTTATAAGTTTAAGAAATGATTAAAATATTATTATAATATTAATGATATTAGATTATGAGATTATTAAGTGATTGATAACATTTGGTTATTATTGAACGCTGGATAAATTGTATTATAAATGTTTAATATTTATCCTTTATCTCATTTGATTGATTCTTATATCATTGTCATCATCCTCATGCTTATATTGTGTTGAAAGTCATCTTTGGCCATAGTACATAGATGGACTTGGTATGATTATGACCATGGATTATTCGGTATAATCATGACCGTAATGTTACAAATGATATGGAAAAAGTCATCATTGGCCCATAGTGCATTGATGGACAGTTTTTGGTATGATTATGGCTATGGATTCTCTTCGGCCAAGGGTGCAAAGATGATTTATTTTATGGCATGATCATGACCATTGATAAAAACACGATTATCTTTAGCTCGTAGTGCATGGATAATTCGTGGTCGTGATATTAACGAATATCCTTAGCCGTAGTGCATGGATAATTCAATTATATGGATTGATTATCGAGCTGAGTCTCAGCGATAAATTATAAATTCATGGTTGGGATATTAACGAATATCCTTGGCCGTAGTGCATGGGTGATTCGATGATGTGGATTATTTATTGTCGAGTCTCAAATTTATAAAATATATTATTATACACTTTTAATTAAGTAGAATATAGTAGATATCATGCTCTACTTGACTCTTCTAAAATACAGTTGTATGTCTTTGGCATGTAGTGCAAAGATGAATTGTTAATGAATATCTTTGGCTGTAGTGCAAAGACGAATTTATTAGTATGATTATGAGCTGAAATTCTGATTTGGTATAACCATGATTTTTGATGTTTCAGGTGAAGATATGTGATGAAAATTATTTTCGTCTTGGTTGCGAAGAGGAATTTAGAACCACAATTATGATTATGAGCTATTCATATGATTGTGGACAGGAACTGTTGATTTATTTTACATGGATAAAATATTATTGGTGGACTTTTAACATAGAGAAGATAATAGACCTTATGGTCTATTTGACTCCTCTAATGGATTGCTCGTTCCGCTGCAACTATGGTTGAAAAGTTTTATCATCTACCATATGTTCTAAATCTCTGATTTATTATTGATGAAAGCTATTGATAATTTAATTATCTTTAGTCATGATATTCTTTATTGGGTTAGTTGTGCTCACCCTTTCGCTTTCACAATTCCTTTCGTGTAATAAGAGTGTTCTTAGTAAGAGTGTCAGGGTTATTGCCGAGGGGATAACAGGGGAATAGAACGGTTGTCTCTAGCTATAGAGGTTCTTCCTAAACAGTATAGAAAAGTGTGTTATATTCTATATATCATTTAGTAGTTATATTTGGTGAATCAAATAGGGTGAGGTGAAACCAACTTTGGAAGGGTGTTTTGCCACTATCATACAAGATGTCTAATGACATACAACCTTGTATTCTCATAAGACATGGTTGTGCACATCCACTTGCTGAATATATCTACGAGCACTACCTATATGATCTTGGGGTTTATGTGAAATATAATTTTCACTTGGAGACAACAGAGATATTTATATGTCAAGAGAAGACTCACGATTGGAAAGAAGATGATAGTAATCTTCTTGTTTTTCTTTGGGGACTTTTGGGTCAACTAAGGATAATTCTGTGGACATATGATATCTATCATAACCTAGACGCATGGCCTCCCATCTACGAAGGTTTCCTTGAGTACTTCCCTAAGATTTTAATTTCTAAAACAGTTTTTGACTATACTTTTATGTAAAGTATCATTGTAAGGTTGTGGTCGAGGTACCATGAGAGTTACATACATTTTTTTTAAAACTCATAGTTAACTGTGGTCGTATTCTATACAACAACTCAACAGTTGTATAAATGAAGTTGTATTTGAATTTTGTACCATGTATCTGGCGACTCAGAATGGGTGATATATACCTAATTTTGGGGGTGTCACAGTTGGTATCAGAGCTTAGGGATATGGTCATTTGGCGGAGATAAGAGTCTAGAACTAGGAGGAGAGACGAGTTATATACTTCACTAAGTGTGTGACTTACCTAAGTGAAATTGTTTACTTGATATGTTGACAAATTATGATATGTCAATTAACCTTTGTTTTGAAGATATATTCTAGAATGATATCCAAATACGAGGAGATGAGCAATGGAAAAATCATGATACGAGAGGATATAACCGGAAGGTACAATCTGAAAAAAAGCAAGGTATTCTCATCTCTTGAATATCAGTACGCACGTAAATTTCGAGGCTTAAATTTCATAAGGAGGGTGATTGTGAGACCTCGAATTTTTATGAAATAAAAGTATTCAATTTTTCTATTTTGGTAAATAGTTAAATTGATAAAAGTTAAAAGTTAAGGGTAATATGTGAATTTTTTTTTCAAAGTAAGCAAGTTGATATAAAATATTTCTGTGTGTAGGAGAATATTCGATTAGTCGGGGAATATCAAATGACGATGGTACAATCATTGGTGGACCCTACAACGGAATTATTATCGGATCGAAAAAACGACAAAAATATTTTTTATGAAAATAACGGCGGAAAGTTTTACCGTTAACTGTTGAAACACCTTGTGTTAATGTACTGATGAATACGCTGCGTGGTTGCATAAGTAGACACCAGTATTGATTATTGATGCTTATGTGATAAGTCACTCAGTTTTTTTTTATTGGTATTATTAATGTAATAAAATAGAAAAGCTTTTTATATAAAACATAATACTTTTATAAAGTTATTCGTTTTATTAGGCTAATAGTAAAATCTTTTTATATAAAACAGAATACTTTTATAATGTGACGACCCCAAAACAGGTCCATTCCATCCAACCCATTCTGAGTCGCCAAATACATGGTACAAAAAACAACTACAACTTTATTACAATAATTGTCGTGCAAAATACAACAACACATATGCTGTGAGTTTGGATACAAATATATACCAACTGTGACTCTCATCCCACCCTTAGATAGCACGTCACAATGACACCTTACATAAAGGTATAGTCAAAAACTGTTTTAAAAATTAGAATCTTTGGGAAGTGCTCAAGAAAACCTTCGTACATGGGAGGCCATGCTTCTAGGTTATGATAGATATCATATGGCCACAGAATTATCCTTGGTTGACCCAATAGACCCCAAAGAAAAATGAGAAGATTACTATCATATTCTTCCCAATGGTGAGTCTTCTCTTGACATATCATTATCTCCACTGTCTCTAATTGAGAGTTATATTTCAAATAGACTCCAAGATCATATAGGTAGTAGCGGTAGATATACTCAAAGAAGTGGATGAGCACAACCGTCATCTTATGATGACACGAGGTTGTATGTCATTAGACATCTTGTATGATAGTAGCAAAACACCCTTCCAAGTTAAATTCATCTTACCCTCAACATCTATAGACCACCGTTCTATTCCCTTGTTATCCCCCGCTCGACCCAGCTACACTTTTATTACCTGAAAGGAATTGTGAAGCAAAAGGGTGAGCAAAATTAGCTCAGTAAAGAATATCATGACTAAAGATAATTAAATTATCAATAGCCTTCATCAATAATAAATCAGAGATTTAGAACATATGGTAGATGATAAAAAAAATTTCAACCATAGTTGCAGCGGAACGAGCAATCCATTAGAAGAGTCAAATAGACCATAAAATCTATTATCTTCTTCATGTTAAAAGTCCACCAACAATGTTTTATCCCTGTAACATCAATTAATAATTCCTGTCCACAATCACGTATATAACTCATAATCATAATTGTAGTTCTAAATTCCTTTCCTCATCCAGGACAAAAATAATTTTCATCACCTTAAACATCAAAGATTATGGTTATACCAAATTACAGTTCATGTTCATAATTCTACTAATAAATTCATCTTTGCACTACGGCCAAAGATATACATCAACAAGTCATCTTTGCACTACAGACCAAAGATATTCATCAACAAGTCATCTTTGCACTACAGGCCAAAGATATTCATCAGTTGGTCATGTTTATCTAAACACCTGTTCATCTTTGCACTACGGGCCAAAGATATTCATCAGAAATCATTCATCTTTGCACTAAAGGCCAAAGATATTCAGTTATATCATCATTTAGGACTGAGGATGATGAAAAATATTTTAAAGAGAACGAATCCAGTGAAGCAAAAGAATAAATATTAAGGATTCGTATTTTAAACAATTCTCATTCAAAAATACTTCATAAATAACTAGAGTGGGGTAAAATTCAAGAATGATCAAAACATGGATACAATCAAAGCTAGTATCCAGAATAGATATTTTAGACAAAAAGAAGAAATTTCATTTCTCGGTGAATAGTGCCGTATTCATAAATAGTGTCGTATACGTGAATAGTAACTCCGACACCAAAAGATAGAAATTTTACAAAAAATATCATCACGTTTCGTGAATAGTACTCGTGAATAGTAACTCATGAATAGTAACTCATGAATAGTAACTCGTGAATAGTAACTCATGAATAGTAACCCCGACATGAAAAGGTTCCAAATTTGATAAAAAATTTCAACCAACATTCTGGCATAATGATATTGAAGAAATAATATCATTTTAGAAGAAAATAACCTCCCTTAAAATCCCTTACTATCCCTTACAATCCCTTACTATCCCTTACCTCAAAAGAGCAGTACTTCTAACCAGAATAACGCTGAATGAACTTGCACCGTATAGAAACACTCAAGATATCAAAATACTCACAAGAATACACTCGATAATATAGAGAGAGAAATAGAGAGAAAACTTCAGTTTCTGGTGTGATTTTCAATTCTAACATAAGCACCTATTTTATAGGAAATTGCTTAGAACACCAAAGCAGAAAATTTAATAAATTAATAATATAATTATAAAATTTTCTTACGCACACCCAAGAAATCTGAATTCAGCATCTAACATGTGCAAGTGGGGCCCACCCACTTGTTAAAAACGTTTTTCTTTTAAAAATTATTTAAAACTTCAAAAATCAATTATTCCGAAACTTCAATAATTCATAATAAATAGCCTTTTTATCAGAAAATTTGAATCTTGCAATTTATTATAGGAAATTCAATTCTCTACAACTTTGCAGAAGAAAGTTTTTCCAAATTCCAAACAGAAATCAACCGAAATCCACATACGGACGATTTTTCAGGCTATAATCAAATTTAAGTCAAGAAATGGGGTCCACCGACACACAAAATATGTGTTAATCATTTAATGTCACAAAAATACTCTTCCTCCTCATATACTCATATATCCCACATTCATTGTAAAAATATCATCATTATTATATTATAATAATATAATAAAATATTATTTTATCAGAAAAGATAAAATATCGATTTTTAACAATTGTCACTTTAAAAATTTTCTCCATCTATATCCACATAAAATGAATATTTTCCTCATCATATAAATCAATAATTAATTATTCACAAATAATATTACAGAATCACAATAATAAAAGAACTGCAGCAGGGTTCAGGAAAAGGGGGGCTTTCCAATAAGGATTTCTCCTTACTGGAGCGCAATTAGGTGACCAAACCTCTCCTTAGACAGAACTTTCTAGACATTGCCAATAATGCTATCTAATAATATTATTCAAATAATATGAATTATTAATTTGATAATGGAAAATCTTGTAAAGTGACAATTATTAAAACAACAATAATATAAAATATCAACGTTAAAGAATTATTGAATCAAAAATAAAATATTGAATAAATAATTATCGTAATAATTTTTGAGTAGTGCCTTCACGTAAGAATCAATAATTGGTGCAATACCGTGCTACTCTTGCGTGCAACCACGCATATTATCGTGTTTTTAACCACCGGGTATTCCAACAAGATAATAAAGAATAACTACGCCTGTTATTTATAAACAACTTATACTTGTCATTTTCTTCATCCAATCGCTTTCCGTTATGGAGCCCACAAAGGTTACTTGTCGCATTTAATATTCCCCGATGTGAAGCGGAAGAATATTCCACGACCAAACGAATATTCCCCGACAACAATGAGTATTTTATAACCACTTGCTTATTTAAAATATGTACATATATCACCCTTAACTTTAACCTTTTATCAATTTAACCATTTACTAAATAGAAAAATTGAATACTTTTATTTCATAAAATTCGGGGTCTTACATATAAAGTTATCTGTTTTATTAGACAATAATTAGAATATATTATATTTTATTATGCTTAGTGTTTTTATAAGCTCGCGATAGTGTTTGCATAGTAAAATCTTTTATAAAGTTATTCGTTTTATTAGATTATAAATAGAATATATTATATTTTATTTAAAAGATTTTGCTTTAAATATGGACCGTCAGATTAAAGTAAATCAACTGGACCGCTCATGAGTTAGTTACTATGCGTACCCATTTTTCTATAAATAGAAGCTCATTCCTTCATTATTTCTTTTAATTCACTGAAACCCTAGAGAGATAAACTATAGAGAGAAAGAAGAAAAGTATTCTGCTACTTCACTACTCATATATCCAGTACTCTTCTTCTTAAGGTGGGGAATATTATTTGTTGTCATTGTAGGGGATATAATTGTCGTACTCATAAAGGATATTATTATTATTGTTATGGTAAAGGGTATTATTTCGTTCGAATTCATGAAGAGAACTTCTGTTATTCCATTCTTCATTATTCTGTTAGAATAACCTATATACGCAGACTACCGTATACATGGTGAAATTCTTCTATTATTCCATTCTTTATTATTATATTGGAATAACCTGTCTATGCGAAGTATTGCATACATGGTGAAATTCTTCTATTATTCCATTCTTTATTATTATGTTGGAATAACCTGTCTATACGAAGTACTGCATACATGGTGAAATTCTTCTATTATTCCATTCTTTATTATTATGTTGGAATAACCTATCTATGTGAAGTACTGCATACATGGTGAAAATCTTCTATTATTCCATTCTTTATTATTATGTTGGAATAACCTGTCTATGCGAAGTACTGCATACATGGTGAAATTCTTCTATTATTTAATTATTTATTATTCTGTTGGAATATCCTATCTGTACGTTTTATGCCGGACCTGGTTCCGTTATTTATTATTCTGTTGGAATATCCTGTCGGTGCATATCACGCCTGACCTGGTTTCGTTATTTAGTATTCTGTTGGAATAACCTGTCTGTGCGGTCTATCGTATGCCTGGTGAATTCTTTTATTATTCCATTCTTTATTATTCTGTCGGAATATCATGTCTGTGCGTTTACGCATGACCTGATTCCATTCTTTATTATTCTGTTGAAATAACATGTCTATGTAGATTACCGCATGCATGGTAAATAATCATTCGTATTCATACGAATAGTATTTTCATTAAAAAGGGGTTTCTGCCAAGGGCAGTTTCCTAATTTTTCTGACCCTCAAAAATTCTAGAAAAATTGGAAATGATAATTTGATGAGTTTTCTAAAATGTGTCCAAAAATGGTGATTTTTGGATGTATAGATTAAGAGTTATGGATTTTATGGAAAAAGACTATTTTAAAAGTAAACCCTTATAACTCCTTGTGGTTAACTCCAAAATTGGTGAAATTTTTATTGGGAGTACATGTATATAACAAGAGTATACCCTATAAATTTCAGAATTTTTGGACAAAAGTACAATTTATGATAAATGTCTAAATATTCGGCAGTTTTAGCCATATGAAAAATAGTAAATGAATTTTAAAAATTCTGAGAAAAATATATGTTCAAGATGGGACTATATTCTGCTAAATTCGAAGAAAGAAATATTTTTGGGACTGATTTGGTATTTTTCATGAAAATGAACTAGTTATGAGTAAATGAATTAAATATGTTATGTGAAGTAATAAAATTGGAAAATAGGATTTCATAGCTTAAGAATCCTATATAGGGTATATGCGGATTTTTGATGAGGGATTTGATCATTGATGATGAATCTTATGAGTATAACATTTTTTGAATGATTAAATGCATTATTTGATAAAGTGTAAACAATTGAAATAAATTGTTTATAAGTTTAAGAAATGATTAAAATATTGTTATAATATTAATGATATTAGATTATGAGATTATTAAGTGATTGATAACATTTGGTTATTATTGAATGCTGGATAAATTGTATTATAAATGTTTAATATTTATCTTTTATCTCATTTGATTGATTCTTATATCATTATCATCATCCTCATGCTTATATTGTGTTGAAAGTCATCTTTGGCCGTAGTGCATAGATGGACTTGGTATGATTATGACCATGGATTATTCGGTATAATCATGACTGTAATGTTACAAATGATGTAGAAAAAGTCCTCATTGGCCCGTAGTGCATTAATGGACAGTTTTTGGTATGATTATGGCTATGGATTCTCTTCGGCCAAGGGTGCAAAGATGAATTATTTTATGGCATGATCATGACTGTTGATGAAAACACGATTATCTTTAGCCCGTAGTGCATGGATAATTCGTGGTCGTGATATTAACGAATATCCTTAGCCGTAGTGCATGGATAATTCAGTGATATGGATTGATTATCGAGCTGAGTCTCAGCGATGAAATATAAATTCATGGATGTGATATTAACGAATATCCTTGGCAGTAAAAGTGTGGGGTGATTCGATGATGTGGATTATTTATTGTTGAGTCTCGTGATAAAATATTTATTATACACTTTTAATTCAGAATAGAATATAGTAGATATCATGCTCTACTTGACTCTTCTAAAATACAAGTTGTATGTCTTGGCATGTAGTGCAAAGATGAATTGTTAATGACTATCTTTGGGTCAGTAGTGCAAAAGACTAATTTATTAGTATGATTATGAATTTGAAATTGTGATTTGGTATAACCATGATTTTTGATGTTTCGGTGAAGATAGGTGATGAAAATGATCTTTCGTCCTAGTTGCGAAGAGGAATTTAGAACCACAATTATGATTATGAGTTATTCATATGATTGTGGATGAGGCTGTTGATTTATTTTACATGGATAAAACATTATTGGTGGACTTTTAACATAGAGAAGATAATAAACCTTATGGTCTATTTGACTCTTCTAATGGATTGCTGCTCTGCAAGCAACTATGGTTGAAAAGTTTTATCATCTACCATATGTTCTAAATCTCTGATTTATTATTGATGAAAGCTATTGATAATTTAATTATCTTTAGTCATGATATTCTTTACTGGGCTAGTTGTGCTCACCCTTTCTGCTTCACAATTCCTTTCAGGTAATAAGAGTGTTGCCGTAAGAGTGTTGCCGGGTTGAACAGGGATAATAGGGGAATAGAACGGTGTTCTCTAGCTATAGAGGTTCTTCCTAAACAGTATAGAAAAGTGTGTTGTATTCTATATATCATTTAGTAGTTATATTTGGTGAATCAAATAGGGTGAGGTGAACCCAACTTTGGAAGGGTGTTTTGCCACTATCATACAAGATGTCTAATGACATACAACCTTGTGTTCTCATAAGACATAGTTGTGCACATACACTTGCTGAATATATCTACGAACACTACCTATATGATCTTGGAGTTTATGTGAAATAGAATTTTCACTTGGAGACAACGGAGATATTTATATGTCAAGAGAAGACTTGCCATTGGAAAGAAGATGATAGTAATCTTCTTGTTTTTTTTTGGGGACTTTTGGGTCAACCAAGGATAATTCTGTGGACATATGATATCTATCATAACCTAGACGCATGGCCTCCCATGTACGAAGGTTTCCATGAGCACTTCCCAAAGATTTTAATTTTTAAAACAGTTTTTGACTATACTTTTATGTAAAGTATCATTGTAAGGTTGTGGTCGAGGTACCATGAGAGTTACATACATTTGTATTAAGACTCATAGTTAACTGTGGTCGTATTCTATACGACAACTCAACAGTTGTATAAATGAAGTTGTATTTGAATTTTGTACCATGTATCTGGCGACTCAGAATGGGTGATGTATACCTAATTTTGGGGGCGTCACAGTTGGTATCAGAGCTTAGGGATATGGTCGCTAATGTGTGACTTACCTAAGCTGAAATTATTTATTTGATATGTTGACAAATTATGATATGTCAATTAACCTTTGTTTTGAAGATATATTCTAGATTGATATCTGAAATACAGGAGATGAGCAATGAAAAAATCATGATACAAAGGATATAACCGGGAAGGTACAATCCGAAAAGAAAGCGAGGTATTCTCATCTCTTCGAATATCAGGTACGTACGTAAATTTTGAGGGCGAAATTTCATAAGGAGGGGTGATTGTGAGACCCTGAATTTTTATGAAATAAAAGTATTCAATTTTTCTATTTTGGTAAATAGTTAAATTGATAAAAGTTTAAAGTTAAGGGTAATATGTGAATTTTTTATTTTTTTTTGCAAAGTAAGCAAGTTGATATAAAATATTCGCTGTGTCGGGGAATATTCGATTAGTCAGAGAATATCCGTACGATGGTACAATCATTGGTGGACCCCACAATGGAATTATTGTCGGATTGAGAAAATGACAAAAATATTTTTATGAAAATAATGGCGGAAGTTTTACCGTTAATTGTTTAAACATCCGGTGTTAAAGTACAAGAATACTGCCAGAGTTGCAAGAAAGACACACTAAGATTGATTATTGATGCTTATGTGATAAGTCACCGCTTTTGTTTTATTGGTATTATTAATGTAATAAAACAGAAAAGCTTTTTATATAAAATGTGACGCCCCCAAAATTATGTATACATCACCAATTCCGAAGTGCCAGATACATGGTACAAAATTCAAATACAACTTCATTTATATTAATTGTTGAGTCGTCAGATAGAATACTTACCATAGTTAATTCATGAGTTTTAATACAAATGTATGTAACTCTCATGGTACCTCGACCACAACCTTACAATGATACTTTTTTTACATAAAAGTATAGTCAAAAAACTGCTTTTAGAAATTAAAATCTTTGAAAGTGCTCAAGGAAACCTTCGTACATGGGAGGCCATGATCTAGGTTATGATAGATATCATATGTCCATTGTAATTATCCTTGGTCAATTCTAAAAGTCCCCAAAGAAAAACAAGAATATTACTATCATCTTCTTTCCAATGATGAGTCTTCTCTTCACATATAAATATCTCCGTTGTCTCCAAGTGAAAATTATATTTCACATAAACCCCAAGATCATATAGGTAGTGCTCGTAGATATATTCAAAGAAGTGGATGTGCACAACCATGTCTTATGAGAACACGAGGTTGTATGTCATTAGACATCTTATATGATAGTGGCAAAACACCCTTCCAAAGTTGGGTTCGCTCACCCTATTTGATTCACCAAATATAACTACTAAATGATGTATAGAATACAACACACTTTTCTATCGCTTAGGGAGAACCTCCATGACTAGAGACCACCGCTCTATTCCCCTCGTTATCCCCACTCTAATCTCCCAAGAACACTCTTATTAATCCGAAAGGAATTTCAAGCGTAAAGGGTGAACATAACTATTTTAAGAAAGAATATCATGACTAAAGTTAATTTACACTATCAATAGCCTTCATCATTAATAAATCAGAGATTTAAAACATATGGTAGATGATAAAAAATTTCAACCATAGTTGCAGCGGAACGAGCAATCCATTAGAAGAGTCAAATAGACCATCAGGTCTATTATCTTCTCCATGTTAAAAGTCCACCAATAATGTTTTATCCCTGTAACATCAATAAACAATTTCTGTCCACAATCATATGAATAACTCATAATCATAATTGTGATTCTAAATTCCTATTCGCACCCAGAACGAAGATAATTTTCATCACCTATCTTCACCTGGAACATCAAAAATCATGGTTATACCAAATCATAATTCTTGTTCATAATCATACTAATAAATTCATCTTTGCACTACGACCAAAGATATTCATTAACAATTCATCTTTGCACTACAAGCCAAAGACATACAACTATATTTTTGAAAAGTCAAGTAGAGCATGATATCTACTATCTTCCACAAATTAAAAGTGTATAACCAATATTTTATCGCTGAGACTCAGCTGAATAAATAATCCACATCATCGAATTATCCATGCACTACGGCCAACGATATTCGTTAGTATCACATCCATGAATTATCCATGTACTACGGCCAAAGATATTCATTATTATCACATCCATAAATTAATATTTCATCGTTGAGACTCAGCTCAATAATTAATCCACATCATCGAATCATCCCTGCACTACAGGCCAAGGATATTCATTAGTATCACGACCACGAATTATCCATGCACTACGGGCCAAAGATAATCGTGTTTTCATTAACGGTCCTGATCATGCCATAAAACAATTCATCTTTGCACCCTTGGCCGAAGAGAATCCATAGCTATAATCATACCAAAAACTGTCCATCAATGCACTACGGGCCAATGATGATTTTTTTCCACATCATTTGTAACATTACGGTCATGATTATACCGAATAATCTCTGGTCATAATCATACCAAGTCCATCTATGCACTACAGGCCACATATGACTTTTTCTACATCATTTGTAACATTACGGTCATGATTATACCGAATAATCCCTGGTCATAATCATATCAAGTCCATCTATGCACTACAGGCCACAGATGACTCTCAACATAATATAAACATAAGGATGATGACAATGATATAAGAATTCAATAAAACAAGTTCAAGAATTAATTTCTCCAAGAACTAATAACGTCCAAATTGTCAACATGATACTTCTTTGTGGAGTAAAATTCAAGAATGCTCAAAAGAATATTTCCATGAAAAGATACTGGATGAAGCGCAAATATCAAGGATATTCCACTAATTTCATGGAGAATGGAATAACAAAAGAAATTACCATGCATGCGGTACTTCGCATAGACAGGTTATTCCAATAAAATAATAATAACGGAACTGTGTCAAAGTAAATTGCGACCCATGTGGATGTTCCAACAGAATAATAAAGAATGGAATAACAATGTAAATCACCGCGCATGTGGTACTTCAGCGATAGACAAAGTTATTCCAACATAATACTAAATAACGGAACTGTGTCAAAGCGTAATAACGACCGATAAGATATTCCAAATGTAATAATAAATAACGGAACCAGTCCAACGAAAAACGCATGTGCAGATGTGATATTCCAACAGAATAATAAAGAATGGAACAGTCCCCAGAAAACGCATGCAGCACAAGATATATTCAAATGTAATAATAAAGAATGGAATAATGAATAATTTCATTAAGTATAGGTAGCTCACGTGATACTGAGTTATTCCAATGTAATAATAAATAATGGAATAATGTAAGTTCTCTTCATGAATACAAAAGAAATAATACCCCTATGAGTACAACAAATAATATCCCCTACCTTAAGAAGAAGAGTACCTGGGATATATGAGTAGTGAAGAAGAAAGAGAATACTTTTCTTCTTTCTCTCTATAGTTTATCTCTAGAGTTTCAAATGAATTCGTAAGAAATAATGAAGGAACGAGCTTCTATTTATAGAAAAATGGATCTGCATAGTAACTAACTCATGAACGGTCCAGATTGATTTACTTTAATCTGATTTCATTCATATTTAAAGCAAAATCTTTTAAATAAAATATAATATATTCTATTTATAATCTAATAAAACGAATAACTTTATAAAAGATTTTACTATGCAAACACTATGCAGGCACTATGAAAACACTAAGCATAATAAAATATAATATATTCTAATTATTGTCTAATAAAACAGATAACTTTATATGTAAGACCCCGAATTTTATGAAATAAAAGTATTCAATTTTTCTATTTAGTAAATGGTTAAATTGATAAAAGGTTAAAGTTAAGGGTGATATATGTACATATTTTAAATAAGCAAGTGGTTATAAAATACTCATTGTTGTCGGGGAATATTCGTTTGGTCGTGGAATATTCTTCTTGTCGGGGAATATTCGTACGACGGCGCAACCTTGATATATCATTATCTCCACTGTCTCTAATTGAGAATTATACTTCAAACAAACACCAAGATCATATAGGTAGTGCGCGTAAATATACTCAGTAAGTGGATGTGCACAACCCTGTCTTATGATGACACAAGGTTGTATGTCTTTAGACATCTTGTATGATAGTGGCAAAATACCCTTCCAATGTTGGGTTCGCCTCACCCTATTTGATTCACCAAATATAACTACTAAATGATGACCACCGTTCTATTCCCCTGTTATCCCCGCTTGACCCAGCTACACTCTTATTACCTAAAAGGAATTGTGAAGCAAAAGGGTTAGCACAACTAGCTCAATAAAGAATATCATGACTAAAGATAATTAAATTATCAATAGCCTTCATCAATAAAAAAATCAGAGATTTAGAACATATGGTAGATGATAAAACTTTTCAACTATAGTTGCAGCGGAACGAGCAATCCATTAGAAGAGTCAAATAGACCATAAAATCTATTATCTTCTCCATGTTAAAAGTCCACCAACAATGTTTTATCCCTGTAACATCAATCAACAATTCATGTCCACAATCACATGTATAACTCATAATCGTAATTGTAGTTCCAAATTCCTTTTCTCATTCTGGACAAAGATAATTTTCATCACCTGAAACATCAAAGATCATGGTTATACCAAATCACAGTTATAATGATATTGAAAGAATAACATTTCTTAAACTTATAAACAATTTATTTTAATTATTTACACTTTACTAAATAATGCATTTAATCATCCTAAAATGCCAAACTCATAAGATTTCATCACCAATAACCAAAACCCTCATCAAAAATCTGCATATACCTCATATAGGATTCTCAAGCCATAAAATCCTATTTTCTCATTTTCTTACTTCACATAACATATTTAATTCATTTATTCATAACTAGTCCATTTTTATGAAAAATACCAAATTAGTACAAACAAATTTTCTTTTCTGGGATTTAGCAGAATATAGTTCCATATTAAACATATATTTTTCTCAGAAGTTTTAAAATTCATTTACTATTTTTCATATGGCCAAAACAGCCGAATATTTAGATATTTATCATAAATTGTACTTTTGTCCAAAAATTTCGAAATTTATAGAGTATACTTCTGTTATATACATGTACTCCCAATAAAAATTTTACCAATTTTGGAGTTAACCACAAAGAGTTATAAGGGTTTACTTTTAAAATAGTCTTTTCTCACAAAATTCATAACTCTTAATCTATACATCCAAAAATCACCACTTTTGGACACAATCAAGAAAACTCATCAAATTATCATTTCAAATTTTTCCAGAATTTTTGAGGTTGGGAAAAATTACGAAACTGAAAAATATAAAAACCCTTAAAATCCCGTACTATCCCTTACCTCAAAAGAGCGGCACTTCTGACTGAATATCGGATATGACGCTGAAGGAAACTTGCATTGATGAATAGAAACTCACCAAGTATCTAAATACTCACAAAATACACTCGATAATCTAGAGAGAAAAAGAGAGAAAACTTATGAATTATGGTGTGATTTTTAATTCTAACTTAGCCCTCTATTTATAGGAAAATATTAGCACGCCGAAGCAGACTTGACCTGTAACCTGATGGCTTTACCTGCTACTATTCTACCCACCAAAAATCAGCCATCTTCCCCAACAACCAAAAGTGGGGCCCACCCATTTCTAGAATTTTCCACCAAAATCATTTATAAACCTAATTTCCGAATCAGTCACCTCTTAAAATTCATAACAAATCATTCATTTATTTTTAATGGTTCAAAATTTGTGGACATATACTTAACTTATATATGTATAACATATCCAAAAATCACAACGATCCAACGGTCGGATTAAAAATTATAACTCACACAATAAAGCTGTAAGAACACTGATTTGATCTTTTAATACCTCCAATCGGACAAAATACTGATAAAACACCTCAAAGTTAATTCTTTCATTTATAACCACATAAATAAATCCATCATTTATATCCACATCAAATAAATATTTCATTATCATATAAATCAATAATTATTTATTCACAAATAATATTACAGAATCACAATAATGACAACCAGCAGCGGGTTCAGAAAGAGGGGGCTTTTCAGGTGATTTCTCCTCATCTGGGGCGCAATTAGGTGACCAAAACTCTCCTCGATGTGAACTTTCTAGAAATTGTCAATAATGCTATCTAATAATATTATTCCAAATAATATGAATTATTGATCCGATAATGGAGATGATGCAAAATGACAATTATCGAGCAACAATAATATAAAATATCAACGTAGCAATTATTGAATCAATAAAAGAAAATATTGAGCAAGAATTACCGTAACAATTATTGAGTAGTGCCTTTCACGTAAGGATCAATAATTCAAAAATATCGTAAAATCGTGCTATCGTGTGTACACGCCAGACATCGTATTTTCACCCGACGGTATTCTAATAAAGGTAACGGTAACAACTACGTTCGTTATTTATAAAAACTCAATTTTGTCATTTTTTTCATCCAACGGTTATTCGTTATGGGGCCCTAAATGGTCGCTACGGCCGCATTTAATATTCCCCGACAAAAAAAATATTCCACGACTAAACGAATACCCTGATAAATGAATATTTTATAACCACTTGCGTATTTTGAAAATTTTCATATATTACCCTTAACTTTAACTTGTTATCAATTTAAGCATTTACTAAATAATAATTATAATAAAAATTGAATACTTTTATTTCATAAAATTCGGGGTCTTACAATCTCCCCTCCTTATGAAATTTCGTCCCCGAAATTTATGTACCTGGTATTTCAAAGAGTTGAGAATGCCTTGCTTTCATTTCAGATTCCATCTTCCCTGTCATCATGATTTCTCCATTTCTCATCTCTTGTATTTCAAATATCATTCTAGAATACAGCTTCAAAACAAGGGTTAATTGAATAAATTTACATATCACATAATATCCCGATATTGTTACTGACCAACAAATAAGCTTAGGTAGGACACACTAGCGAAGGATTTACTCATCTCTTCCCTCCTAGTTCTATTTCTCGATCTCCGCCAGAGACCATATCTAAGACCCCAAATTATTAATAAATGAAATTTAGTTTCCTCTATTTATTATTTTGAAATAGTAAGGGTTGATTTGATTAATGTGGTTAGTTATGGGTAAAATGCGCAAATATTTTAAATAAGGTGTGGTTATAAAATATTCATTGTTGTTTGGGAATATTCGTTTTTGGTCGTGGGAATATTTCATTGTTGGGAATATTCGCATAACCTTGCATCTTTTTGTGGGCCCCATAAAGGAAAGCGATTAGATGAAGAAAACGACAAGTATAAGTTGTTTATAAATAACAGGCGTAGTTGTTAATTAACATCGTTGGAATACTCTATGTGGTTAAACACAAGAATATCTGGCGTTGTTGCACAAGAAGACACCAGATTGCACCAATTATTGATTCTTATGTAAGAAGGCACTACTCAATAATTGTTACGATGAGTTATCGCTCAAGATTTTATTTTATTGATTCAATAATTGTCGCGTTGATATTTTATATTATCGTTATTTTAATAATTGTCACTACACAAGATTTTCCATTATCGAAGCAATAATTCATATTATCCGAATAATATTATTAGAAAACATTATTGGCAATGTCTAGAAAGTTACATTTCAAGGAGAGGTTTGGTCACCTAATCATGCGCCCAAGAAGGGAGAAATTTTATTCGAAAGCCCTCTTCCACGGAACTACCGGTTGCCCATGATTGTGATTCTGTAATATTATTTGTGAATAATTAATTATTGATTTATATGATGAGAAAAATATTCATTTTATGTGGATATAGATGGAGAAAATTTTTAAAGTGACAATTGTTGAAAATCGATATTTTATCTTTTCTGATAAAATAATATTTTATTATATTATTATAATATAATAATGATGATATTTTTACAATGAATGTGGGATATATGAGTATATGAGGAGGAAGAGTATTTTTGTTACAAAAGTTGTTTAAAACATGTTAAACATGTCTGTGGGCCCATTTCTTGACTGAAATTTGATTATAGCTTGTAAAATTGTCTGTTTGTGAATTTCGGTCAATTTCTATTTGGAATTTGGAAAAACTTTCTTCTACAAAGTTGTAGATAATGGAATTTCCTATAACAAGTTGCGAGATTCGAATTTTCTGATAAAAGGGCTATTTATTATGAATTATAGAAGTTCTGAAGTTCCGAAATAATTGATTTTGGAAGTTTTAATTATTTTTAGTTAGAAAAACGTTTTTGTTATTTATAGGCATGTGTTAAGAGTTGGAAATCAGTTGGTATGAGTGCGTAGAAAATTTTAATATATATATTAATATTTTATTAAATTTTCTACTTCGGTGTTCTAAGCATTTTCCTATAAATAGGGTGCTTAGGTTAGAATTGAAAATCACATCGTAAACTACTGATTTCTCTCTCTTTCTCTCGATATATCGAGCGTATTCTTGTGAGTATTTTAATACTTTGAGTGTTGCTATACGGTGTAAGTTCAAGTCATAGCTTATATCCGGTGTTTCAACTAGAAGTACTGTCTTTACAAGGTAAGAGATATTTTTTTAAAAAATAATGATATTATTTCTTCAATATCATTATGCCAAAATATTGGTTGGAACTTTTTATCAAATTTGGAACTTTTTCATGTTGGGGTTACTATTCATGAGTTACTATTCACGAGTTACTATTCATGAGTTACTATTCACGAGTTACTATTCACGAGTACTATTCACGAAGCATGATGATCTTTTTTGTGAAATTTTTATCTTTTAGTGTCGGAGTCACTATTCATGTATACGACACTATTCACGATACCGACTAATTATTCATTTATCACAAAGACTATTCATAGAAAAATTAAATTTCCGTTTTTCGTCAAAATATCTATTATGGATACTAGCTTTGATTGTATCCATGTTTTGATCATTCTTGAATTTTACTTCACCGTTATTTATGAAGTATTTTAAACTTGGATTATTTAAAGTACGAATCCTTAATATTTGTTCTTTTGTTTCACTGGATTCATTTTCTTTAAAATAATTTTCATCATCCTCAGTCCTAAATGATGATATAATTGAATATCTTTGGCCTGTAATGCAAAGATTAATGATTTTTCATGAATATCTTTGGCCCGTAGTGCAAAGATGAACAGGTGTTTAGATGAACATGACCAAGTGATGAATATCTTTGGCTCAGAGTGTAAGGATGAATATATGATTCCGTATATATATTGATTGATGTTACAGGATAAAAATATTGATGATGAACTTTAAAATTCATACATAGAAGATAGTAGTTTGCATTCTCTACTTAACTCTTCTAATGAATTATTATTTTCGCCACTTAATATTGATTTAAAACTTGTTGTCTATTGTATTCTATTAGATTTTTCCCCTGTTGAAGACTAACGATAATTTGTTCTGTATTATCTTAGTCATAATGTTCTTTATTGGGCTAGTTGAGCTCACCCTTTTCTTTTTTGTTCCATTTTTTTTTCTTCTCGGGAGGCGAGAATGTAGCGAGTACTAGTCGGGGTATGGAATGATGGTTCTAGAAGTTATTTTAGTAGTTCTCACCATTTTTGTAAAATAATGTATTAATAATTGGAATGAGGACTTATTTGAGTGTGGATATTGTACAGATGACAATATTTGTATTTAAACTCATGCTTTTTTTATGTTGTATTAATAAAGTTGTAGTTGTTTCTGTACCATGTATTTGGTGACTCAGAATGGGTGTTGTATACCTGTTTTGGGGGTGTCACAGTTGGTATCAGAGCTTAGGGATATGGTCTCTGGCGGATATCGGGGAATAGTACTAGGAGGGGAGAGACGAGTAATCCTTCGCTAGTGTGTCATACCTAAGCTTATTTGTTGGTAAGTTGAAGTATATGGTTAATATGTGATATGTTAATTTATTTAATTAACCCTTATTTTATGGAAGTATTTAAGAATGGCAGTTGAGAATATTAACGGTGGAGTTAATGAGACCGTGGAAACACCTTTAATCACCACCCAGGGGAACGTGCAACAGGAAGGCAATATTCCTCCTGTAAACAACACCACTGAGCAGACGATGAACGACGGGATGTTTAGGATCTTTTTGCAGTTCATGCAAAACCAGACGAGGGAGACTCGTGTACAGAATACGGGTGAAAATGATAGCAACGCGCGGCTTATCACGGCCAAGCAGTTCAAAGAGTTGGGACCACCAGAATTTAAGGGAAAGCCGGATCCGATCATGGCGGAAACATGGGTCAAGCAAATTACCAAGATATTCGATGTCTTGGGATGCACGGAAGAACAGAAGGTTCCATTCGCCACCTTTATGTTCTATGGCAAAGGCAGATCATCGGTGGAGAGTCTGTGGAACGGACCCAACTGCCGACTCAAAGATGTCTTGGGAAACGTTTCAGAAACTTTTTAACGAAAAATACTTTCCTGAAAGTATTCGCCATATGAAGGAGGTAGAGTTTATTAGACTAGAACAAAACAACATGACGGTGTCCCAATACGAGGCAAAGTTCGCAGAGTTATCCAGGTTTGCACCTCATTTGGTAGAGAATGAGGAACGAATGACGAGGATGTTTCTGAGAGGTTTAAAACCCGAGATTCGGCAATATCTTATCTCTCATAAATTTGCTTTATATTCAGATGTTGTCAACATGGCTCAATTATTAGAGCGAGATAGCGAGTACGTTCAACCAAGGGACCGCAACTGTGGTCATACCTGGGTGGCGAAATTATCTGAACAACGAAAACCAGCGGGGAGGAAAACATTTAGACAAAAGCGGTAACCACTCTGGTGGTAATCGTGGCCATGAAAATAAAAGAAGCGACTCGGGGGGGATTTTAAAAAGAGGAGATTCAACAATGACAATGTGAAGACGTCAGCACCAGCAGCAACTGGTTTTAAGGGAGGAGAACGACCACCGGTCGTATGCTATAAATGTGGAAAAGAGGGACATATCAGCCCAAACTGTCCACAATAGTTCAAGGTATGCTATAATTGTGGAAAGGAAGGACATATCGCTTTCGAGATCAGACCAGTAGCAAAACCAAGTCCAAGGGGATGGTGACTCAAAAGGTCGTCCCTAAAAAGTCAAAGTCAATGGTTCCCGGAAGAGCGTTTCGTGGATCACAACATGCGAGAACCCAAACGAGGTGATCACGGTAAGCTAATCATAAATTCATGCCAAGTTTATACCTTATTAGATACCAAAGTGCTACCCATTCACTTATCTCTCCGCTTGTGCTCAACGTTTAAACTTGACTCCGGAGAAATTAGACTTTAACCTATCTCGTGGAAACTCCGTTAGGAGAAACTTTCATCACATCCACTGCTTATAAATCTTGTTTGATCCAAGTTGGCACCATCACCTTACCGTTGACCTTATCTCTTTAAAGATACTTGCTTTTGATGTGATTTTAGGATTGATTGGTTAACTACTCATCATGCCAAAATTGATTGTTTTCGTAAGGTTGTTAGTTTTCATATTCCTAATCAACCCGTTATGCTAATTCAAGCAACTAAACCATTAAAATCAATCCTTCGTCATATATCAAGTCATAAAGCTATTCGCTTATTGAAAAACGGATGTCAAGCTTTCTTAGCCCATGTTATGGATTTGAATAAAGACACGTCAGATTTTAATAATATTCTTGTTGTTATTGACTTTCCTGACGTATTTCCTGAAGAACTTCCCGATCTACCCCCAGAACGTGAAGTTGAATTCTTTATTGACCTTCACTACTAGAAATTTGACATATAACGACGAGCTATAGCGACGGACGGCACGAAATCGTCGTCATAGGATATCTATAACGACGGTCAGCACGAAACCGTCAGTATCGAGGTTTTTTTTAGAAAAAACTCTCCCCCTTTCCCCTAAATCATTTCAGTATGTTTGCTCCAATTTTTCCCCCAAATTATCTTCATCCTCGTCATCTCCCTCCTTTCTAACACTTTCTCTCTCATTACTATTCCTCTACAGCTTGTTCTCCTCTCTAACCCAAATCATTTTTGTATATGTCGCTCGTTACTCGATCAACCACTCGTCATCTTCTACTCGGATTGGGCACACTTTTTTGAATCGCGAAACCCTAGGCATCGTAGGATCCGATATAAGGATTGGCGTGTGTTTGTTTTTGGAGTGCTGATTCAGGAGATGAACAAACAACACCCACCTAAGCCTCTTGATTTCTTCATTTGGACCATCGAGGTATCAATATCTTGATCTAATTGTTGTATTATGTTTGAAAAATATGATTTTATGCCTCCGTTATTTACAGTTTCCATTTTTCTGATAACCTAATTTATAATCTGCATTTTTCTAATTACTTGTGCTTTTGTGGCTTTAGGTTTTACAAATACAGATTTTAAAGGATTGGGTTTCTTTGAGGTTTCTATTTCTTAAGAATATACTAATTTCGATTTCAAAGGTTTCCATTACTGCAGTTTTGGAGTCATATTCTTGAGAAATTGTTGTAGGACATTGAAAGTATGATTTTCTGTCATAATCCTTATTATATCTGAATTGGGCTTCTATATTTTCTGTTAGGAAAAAGTATTTGTTGTGTATATTGTTCTTGAGGAACAGAGGAAGAAGGGTTTATTAGATATGAGGTGTCTTTTGTTTACTTCAACGGGACCACCAATTAAACGAAGGGCTGGTTTGCGGATTAAACAGGTTGGGCAAGGTTCATACCGAGCTAGTTAGTTAAGATTTTGGTTTTAATTTGGTTAAGAAATTTATAAATTTGTTTTACCGAAACTTTCTATTCCCAAAGAAGTTGAAGTATGGAGACTACTCCAATGAGCCAGTTCTTGCATAGCATTTGCCACAATTCTCCTTGGAATTATGCAGTTGAAATGTGATTATATATACATTGTGGCAATAAGAAATCATTTCAGTGTTGCAAACACAAATTCTGATAGAGGATTATTTTTTATGGCTTCATTCAAGAATCAAGATGTTTTTCTTTTTAATTAAGAATTGCTTGTGTGAGCTTCTTACCTTTGGTTTTATAAGCATTGTATTATCTGAGATCACAAACTCACTATAATTTTGGCTTTCTATGCCCTTACAAGTCTGGGTTGTATGACCATGATATTCTATATGCATTTCATTATAGTTTCTACTTGCTAATCTCAGTCATTTTAATCAGATGTTCTAATTATTTTGTAACAACGCGTTTCATCAGTCACAGCCAGTTTCTGATCGGTGCTAACTGTGAACTATCTCCTTGTGTGTGATTCATTTCTTACTCTCTCTCTCTCTTTCCTATTTGGGGGGAAGAGGAGGGAGGGGTTGTGTGTGCATCTATGTGTACATAATTGTATGGTTCTCATATTTATCATCAATGGAAGGAATCTCTTCAACATCGTGGTACAATTTTCAGCTAAGGTATGTCCTTCATGTCCATTTCGTACTACCATGTGAAGATTGATCAAGAATGGGTTTTTCTACATTTGGTTGGATATGTTCTCTTTGGATGTAAAGGAATTATTATTTTGAAAGTCATTGTTCTCCTTGTGCCTCATATTTTAAATCTAGATCTGTATCGTTTGAGAATAAAGTAAGTAGTGTCCATCTTGTTTTTTGCACAGCTGAAAAAACTGTGGAGATTGGACCATGAGTAGTTCATTATAGACTTGGTGCAGATACTTACTACATAGACAGAAGGGAAATGGCAACAAATGGAAGGCTTGGTGACTCGGCGGTGAATCGGGGGCGGAACAGATGGCGAAAAAGCGAGATCGACGAGCTTACATTACTCCATGGTATGTGTTATTTTAAGCTTTAAACAACTGTATGGTCATTTTTTGTGAGGTTCAAATTATGTGGTACTTTTTAAATTAATGCAATTTGTTTAGTGTATTTTTGGTGAAGTGTACTTGGAAAATTATGAATGAGGAAAAGTTGATGAGTTCGTGTTTTTTGTAATGCTTTTGGGTGGACAAGAATAATGAAGGATGGTGGAAAAGTAATTTGTTTCTAAGTTCTAACTCAAGACGATGGACGAAAAGTAATCTGTTTCTAACTCAAAGTTACCAAAATCATTATATAAGAACAGCAAAAACAAGCAATTTTCAATGTTTTATCTTTGGTCAGAACTAGACAGTTTTACTTCATCTCTTCTAAAATCTGCCATCCTTCTGGTTGTACTTATCAATGTCAGCCAAAGGATGCTTAAAATGAATCTCAAATCGTGATATAGCTTTCAAGCATTTATCGTTTTTTTATTTTAAAATACTTTATTGTAAAATGATTGTTGCCCCTGGTACTTGTAAATTGCAATACATGGTTATCATGAAGTGTCGTCACCAGGTCATTCACATTGCCTGATTAAATGGCCAACTTTTGTTGGAAGGTAACTGATGTTGACATCAGAGAGTCAGGAGGGGAAAGTGACCCTTACGCAACCTTCATAGTGTTGATATTATGCTAAATGTAGAAAAAGGAGGTGATAATAGTTTTTTTATATATATATTTTATAATGTCTTTTTTCTGTTTAATGTCTTCAGCTCTTTGTTTTGCATTCCAGCGAAGGAGCTAGTTTAGTTCTGGAGGGAAGACATAATGCTGATAAAGGATGGATTTCAGAGCTTAGAATGAAAGGAGAGGCACAGGTATCATCAACTTGGTGCTTGGAAGTGTAGATTCTTTTATCTGCATCGTACCTAAAATCATTTAAGGAGTAATAGTTTTATGTAAGTGTGTCATAGGAATACAAAATATAATATTTAATTATATGACTTTTTGCTCTGAGAATTTACTCTTACTTTATGTCGTAATCAACCATTAATTCTTTGAGACTTCAACTGCTAGAAAGTAAAGATAAATAGAAAAATGAGAATCAGTAAATATTTGATGTCAAAGAATCAAGGCATTATTCAACTATCCGAAATGTTCACATCATTTAATTTTCTGGTTTTTAACAACAAATTCTTCTAAAATTGGGAGAATTCATATTTAACTCATTGGGTCTGGGTTATTGGTCTTTCAATTACTCCCTCCTTTAATTTCCATAGAAAGAGTCTTATTTGTAAAATTTGTAAACTTAGGTTATATTTTTCATTCATATTTTCCCCTAAATATAACTAGTGCATGGTAGTGAAATTGTGATGTTAAATTTGAGGACATTCTGTCATGTTATACTAACATAAATAAAAAGAGGACTCTTTTTATACGGCTTTTATTAAAAAAATGGGACTCTTTTTGTGGGAAGGATATTTACTATGTATTTCCAAATTTCCATTTGTTGCCATTTCTCTGAGTCCTTTTTTTTTACTATCATTAAAAAGTAGACTATTTTTGTGAAATAAAAATTATTAACAAATGAGACTCCCTCCTTTTGTAGTATGGGAGGAGTATTTGTTTTTCAATAAAAATATATAAAGATGTAAAAAATTATAATTATGTATTGCTATTTGCATGTATTATTTTAAATAATATAGTTAGGTATTATATTATATTATTATTATTATAAGTACGCCTTAGGCACATTTTGATCTCTTTTGCCATGTTTTCAATTTCAATAATTATATTGCAAAAACGCAAATGAATGCCAATCAAGGAAATGGGCTACAAGTAATCAAAGTAAAACATCCGAAGAGATTGTAAAAGTTATTAGTTTAGTAGTTTGGTATAATAATGATCATCATATTTGAGGAGATGAATTATTTAACTATTATATTGTAATGTGAATGATTTTAAATGATGTATATAATATTTTTTATATTTTATTTTATATTGTATTTGTGTTTGTTCAATAAATGTGTATTATTAATTAATTTTTTTTTAAATATAAAAATGATATAGCGACGGTCGCCGATCGTAGCTATAGTGTTTTATAAAACACAAGCACAGGTCTATAGGCTAAAAGCTTTAACGACTGTTGGTAAAGAAAATATGCACGATTTTGCCATGACCTATAGCTAGGGTCGCTAACCGTCGTTATAGGCCAAAAGACTGTCGCTATAGGCTTTACCGACGGGCTCTATGGCGACGGTCAGCGACCGTCGCTAAAATTTTTAGCGATGGTCTTTTTTTATATATTTGATCGGCGATCATCGTCGCTATAAGTCGATTTTCTAGTAGTGCTTGAACTGCAGTAAAGCCCATTTCTAAAATCTCATATCGAATGGCTCCTATTAAACTTGAGAGTTAAAGGTTCAACTACTGAGGAGTTGTTGGACATCGGTTTCATTCTGGCCCTAGTACATCTCCTTGGGGTGCTCCATTTTATTTGTAAAGAAGAAAGACGGGAGTATGCGACTTTGTATTGACTATCTGGAATTGAACCATGTCACTATCAAGAATAGGTATTATTTACCTCGTATTGATGACTTGTTCACCCGATTGCAAGAGCACAATTCTTTTCAAAGATCGATCTTCGTTCTGGATATCATCAGCTGAAGGTTAGAACTGAGGATATTCCAAAGACTGCTTTCAGAACTAGGTACAGGCATTATGAATTCCTAGTCATGTCTTTTGGATTGACTAATGCTCCTGCTGCTTTCATGGATATGATGAACCGAGTATTCAAGGAATATTTGGATTAGTTCGTTGTTGTCTTTATTGATGACATCCTCATCTATTTCAAAAGCCGTGAAGATCATGAGCGCCATTTGAAGCTGGTACTGCAAAGGCTTCGTGATAACAAGCTATATGCCAAGTCAAGAAATGCGAGTTCGCTCGAGGAAGTAGCATTCCTTGGGCACATGGTGTCAAAACATGGAGTGTCTCATTGACCGTGCCAAGATTGAAGCAATACAAAGTTGGGAGCAACCAAAGACGGTGGACCAAAGCACGTAGCTTTTTGGGCTTATTTGGTTATTATCGGAGATTTGTGGAAGGATTTTCTAGAATCGCTACTCGTTAACTCGGTGACTCGTAAAGATACAAAATTGTATGGAGCGAGGAATGCGAGAAGAGTTTCCAAGATCTCAAGAGGAGACTCATTTCTAAGACTGTTTGACAATACCATCCGGTTCGGATGGATTTGTTATCTCTGATGATGCTTGTGCAAAGGGTTAGGGTGTGTTCTCATGCAACGTGAGAAAGTCATAGCCTATGCCTCGTGACAACTTAAAGAATATGAGAGGAATTATCCTACTCATGATCTAGAGTTAGCGGGCGTGATCGTTTCATGCTTAAAGATCCGGAGGTACTATCTATATGGGGAGAAAGTGGAGATATATTCAGACCATAAAAGCCTCAAATATTTCTTCACTCAAAAAGAACTCAACATGCGACAACGACGTTGGCTCGAGCTGTTGAAAGATTACGACCACACTATTCAATACCATCCTGGAAAAGCAAACGTGGTAGCTGACGCGTTGAGTAGAAGATCATATGCAGGAACGGGTGCGATGATGTCAAATATACGCATAGAACCGACTTTAATCGAAAAAGTTAAAGTTGCTCAAGCCACATACCCGGAGCTGATGCGTATGAAGAAGAAAGTACAAGAAGGTGCTATTCCAGAAGCAAGAATCGATTTAGAAGGAATACTTCGAGTCCACTCCAGACTTTGTGTTATTAACGATTCTGACTTGAAGCATAGAATCATGATGGAGGCACACAACACACCGTTTGCAATCCATCCTGGAAGTACCAAAATGTATCATGATCTTCGACATACATTTTGGTGGAACAATATGAAGAGAGAGATCGCGAAGTTTATCTCGAGGTGTTTAACTTGTCAACGTGTAAAGGCGGAGCATCAAGTTCCTAAGGGTCCATTGCAACCACTTGAGATTCCGAAATGGAAGTGGGAACACATTACCATGGATTTCGTTACGGGTCTTCCCACGGTTTCTCAAGGCATAAATGCTATTTGGGTTATTGTTGATGATTAACCAAGTTCCGCTCATTTCTTGCCGACACGGAGACTTATTCCCTTGAACGTCTTGCTCAGATATATCGTAGATGAGATTGTGAGATTGCATGGCATGCCAGTATCCATAGTTTCGGATCATGACCCAAGATTCACTTCAAGATTTTGGGTTAGCTTGCAAAAAGCTATGTGCACGGATTAACGATTTAGTTCGGCATACCATCCTCAAACGGACGGACAATCAGAGAGGACTATTCAAACTCTTGAAGATCTATTAAGACTCTGTGTCCTAGACTTCAAAGGCAGTTGGGATAAGTATTTACCATTGGTGGAATTCTCCTACAACAACAGTTATCAGGCAAGTATAGGTGTGGCTCCATTCGAAGCATTGTATGGACGAAAGTGTCGCTCTCCAATATGTTGGGATGAGATAGGTGAAACAACATTGTTGGGACCCGAGTTGGTACGTATGACTACGGAAAAGATCCAAACGATTCGACAACGTATACAAACCGGCACAGGATCGACAAAAGAGTTATGCGGATCTTCACCAAAAGACGTGGAATTTAGGATTGGGGATCATGTATTGTTGTGTGTGGCTCCATGGAAGGGAGTTACAAGATTGAAGAGAGGAAAGCTCAATCCACGATTTATTGGTCCATTTGATTCTTGACCGAGTAGGAAAGGTGGCCTATAGACTGCGCGTTACCTCCAAGCATGTCTCGAGTTCATAACGTTTTTTCACGTATCCGTGCTTCGTAAATATGTGAAAGACCCGAACCACGTTATTGAGTTAGAACCGGACGAGATAGTCGAAGATTTAACGTACGAGGAGGTACCTGTCAAAATCTTGGATAGAAAAGAGCATGTCCTACGCACGAAGGTCATACCACAAGTTAAAGTTTTGTGGAGAAACCATGCTATTGAGGAAATGACCAGGAGTTGAAGCGGAAATGAAAGCGAGGTATCCTCATCTTTTCGAAAAAACCAGTCGTCACGTCAATTTCGAGGACGAAATTTCATAAGGAGGGGAGGTTGTAAGACCCCAAATTATTAATAAATGAAATTTAGTTCCCTCTATTTATCATTTTGAAATAGTAAGGGTTGATTTGATTAATGTGGTTAGTTATGGGTAAAATGCTAAATATTTTAAATAAGCGGTGGTTATAAAATATTCATTATTGTTTGGGAATATTCGTTTGGTCGTGGAATATTCTTCTTTGTCGGAGAATATTAACGACGACTGCCGTAGCGATCTTTTTTGTGGGCCCCATAACGAAAAAGCGATTGGATGAAGAAAACGATAAATATAAGTTGTTTATAAATAACAGGCAGTAGTTATTACAATTAACACTGTTGGAATACCCGGTGGTTAAAACACAATAATACGCGTTGTTGCACAGTAGCACACGGTATTGTACCAATTATTGATTCTTACGTAAGAAGACACTACTCAATAATTGTTATAGTAGTTACTGTTCAGTATTTTATTTTATTGATTCAATAATTGCTGCGTTGATATTTTATATTACTGTTGTTTCAATAATTGTCACTACACAGTATTATCTATTATCGAAGCAATAATTCATATTATCTGAATAATATTATTTGAAAATATTATTGGCAATGTCTAGAAAGTTCTGTCTAAAGAGAGGTTTGGTCACCTAATTGCGCGCCAGTAAGGAGAAATTCTTATTGGAAAGCCCCCTCTTTCCTGGGAACGGCTTGGTTGCCAGTACTGTGATTCTGTAATATTATTTGTGAATAATTAATTATTGATTTATATGATGAGGAAAATATTTATTTTATGTGGATATAGATGGAGAAAATTTTTAAAGTGACAATTGTTGAAAATCGATATTTCATCTTTTCTGATAAAATAATATTTAATTATATTATTATAATATAATAATGATGATATTTTTATAATGAATGTGGGATATATGAGTATATGAGGAGCAAGAGTATTTTTGTTACAAAAGTTATTTAAAACATGTTAAACATGTCTGTGGGCCCATTTCTTGACTGAAATTTGATTATAGCTTGTAAAATCGTCCGTTTGTGGATTTCGGTCAATTTCTGTTTGGAATTTGGAAAAACTTTCTTCTGCAAAGTTGTAGATAATGGAATTTCCTATAAAAAATTGTGAGATTCGAATTTTCTGATAAAAAGACTATTTATTATGAATTATAGAAGTTCTGAAGTTCCAAAATAATTGATTTTGGAAGTTTTAATTATTTTTAGTTAGAAAAACGTTTTTGTTATTTATAGGCATGTGTTAAGAGTTGGAAATCAGCTGGTATGAGTGCGTAGAAAATTTTAATATATATATTAATATTTTATTAAATTTTCTACTTCGGTGTTCTAAGCATTTTCCTATAAATAGAGTGCTTAGGTTAGAATTGAAAATCACACCAAAAACTACAGATTTCTTTCTCTTTCTCTCTCGATATATTGAGCGTATTCTTGTGAGTATTTTAATACTTTGAGTGTTGCTATACGGTGTAAGTTCAAGTCATAGCTTATATCCGGTGTTTCAACTAGAAGTACTGTCTTTACAAGGTAAGGGATATTTTTTTTTTAAAATAATGATATTATTTCTTCAATATCATTATGCCAAAATATTGGTTGGAATTTTTTTATCAAATTTGGAACTTTTTGATGTCGGGGTTACTATTCATGAGTTACTATTCACGAGTTACTATTCACGAAAGTACTATTATAAGCATGATGATTTTTTTGTGAAATTTCTATCTTTTAGTGTTGAGTCACTATTCATGTATATGACATTATTCACGTATACGACCTAATTATTCACGAATATTTACATTATTCATGAAAAATTAAATTTCCGATTTTTCGTCAAAATATCAATTATGGATACTAGCTTTGATTGTATCCATGTTTTGATCATTCTTGAATTTTACTCCACTGGTTATTTATGAAGTATTTTTAAACTTGGATTATTTAAAGTACGTAATCCTTAATATTTGTTCTTTTGTTTCTTTGAATTCGCTTTTCTTTAAAATATTTTTCATCATCCTCGGTCCTAAATGATGATATAATTGAATATCTTTGGCTTTGTAGTGCAAAAGATTAATGATTTTTGATGAATATCTTTGCCCGTAGTGCAAAAGATGAGCAGTGTTTAGATGAACATGATTAATCGATGAATATCTTTGCCTCGTAGTGCAAAGATGAATATTTGATTCCAGATATATATTGATTGATGTTACAGGGGATAAAAGATAGACAATGAACTTTTAAATTCATATATAGAAGATAGTAGTTTGCATTCTCTACTTAACTCTTTTAATGAATTATTATTTTCATTGCTAATAATCTTGATTTAAAACTTGTTGTCTATTGTATTCTATTAGATTTTTCCCTGTTGAAGACTAACGATAATTTGTTCTGTATTATCTTAGTCATAATGTTCTTTATTGGGCTAGTTGAGCTCACCCTTTTTCTTTTTGTTCCATTTTTCTTCTCAGGAGGCGAGAATGTAGCGAGTACTAGCCGGGGTATGGAATGATGGTTCTAGAAGTTATTTTAGTAGTTCTCACCATTTTTGTAAAATAATGTATCAATAATTGGAATGAGGACTTATTTAAGTGTGGATATTGTCTAGATGACAATATTTGTATTTAAACTCACAGTTTTTATGTTGTATTAATAAAGTTGTAGTTGTTTCTGTACCATGTATTTGGCGACTCAGAATAGGTGTTGTATACCTGTTTTGGGGGTGTCACACCATATCCCTAAGCTCTGATACCAAATGTGACAACCCCAAAATAGGTCCATTCCATCCAACCCATTCTGAGTCGCCAAATACATGGTACTGAAAACAACTACAACTTTATTACAATAATTTTCGTGCAAAATACAACAACATAAATGCTGTGAGTTTTGATACAAATATATACCAACTGTGACTCATGTCCCAACCTTGGATAGCACGTCACAATGACACCTTACATAAAGGTACAGTCAAAAACTGTTTAAAATCTTAGAATCTTTGGAAAGTGCTCAAGAAAACCTTCGTACATGGGAGGCCATGCGTCTAGGTTATGATAGATATCATATGCCCACAGAATTATCCTTGGTTGACCCAATAGACCCCAAAGAAAAATGAGAAGATTACTATCATATTATTTCCAATGGTGAGTCTTCTCTTGACATATCATTATCTCTACTGTCTCTAATTGAGAATTATACTTCAAACAAACACCAAGATCATATAGGTGGTGCGCATAGATATACTCAGTAAGTGGATGTGCACAACCCTATCTTATGATGACACGAGGTTGTATGTCTTTAGACATCTTGTATGATAGTGGCAAAACACCCTTCCAACGTTGGGTTCGCCTCACCCTATTTGATTCACCAAATATAACTACTAAATGATGACCACCGTTCTATTCCCCTGTTATCCCCGCTTGACCCAGCTACACTCTTATTACCTGAAAGGAATTGTGAAGCAAAAGGGTGAGCACAACTAGCTCAATAAAGAATATCATGACTAAAGATAATTAAATTATCAATAGCTTTCATCAATAAAAAAATTAGAGATTTAGAACATATGGTAGATGATAAAAGTTTTCAACCATAGTTGTAGCGGAACGAGCAATCCATTAGAAGAGTCAAATAGACCATAAAATCTATTATCTTCTCCATGTTAAAAGTCCACCAACAATGTTTTATCCCTGTAACATCAATCAACAATTCATGTCCACAATCACATGTATAACTCATAATCGTAATTGTAGTTCTAAATTCCTTTTCTCATCCAGGACAAAGATAATTTTCATCACCTGAAACATCAAAGATCATGGTTATACCAAATCACAGTTCATGTTCATAATCATACTAATAAATTTATCTTTGCACTACGGGCTAAAGATATTCATCAACAAGTCATCTTTGCACTACAGGCCAAAGATATTCATCAACAATTCATCTTTGCACTACATGCCAAAGATATTCCTCAACAGTTCATATTTGCACTACCGGCCAAATATATTCATCAACAGTTCATATTTGCTTCTAAAGCCAAATATATTCATCAACATTCATATTTGCTTCAAAGCCAAATATATTAATATCTTAAAGAAATATATAATTATTTCTGAATTTATATAAACAATAATTATAACCATGTTGATCAATTCACCTTTGCACTTAAGCTAAAAATATTCAATTGTAAATTCAATGGTCATAATCATACCATTCAACAATTCAACTTTGCACTACTGGCCAAAGAGAACCCATAGTCATGATCATACCAATAATCTACCCATCTTTACACTCAAGTCAAAGAGAAATAAATATCATCATTAGGGTTATAAAAATGTTATATATGATAATAAAAATAATATAATCAACATATAGATTTAAGTTCAAGAGTAATATTCATAACTCAACTATAATTTGGTTAGAAAAAGAAACCAATTTTGTCATGAATAATAACTCGTGAATAGTAACCCATGAATAGTAACCCCGACATGAAAAAGGTAGAAATTCCACAATAAAATTCATACCAATATTTCGTTATAATGATATTGAAAGAATAACATTTCTTAAACTTATAAACAATTTATTTTAATTATTTACACTTTACTAAATAATGCATTTAATCATCCTAAAATGCCAAACTCATAAGATTTCATCACCAATAACCAAAACCCTCATCAAAAATCTGCATATACCTCATATAGGATTCTCAAGCCATAAAATCCTATTTTCTCATTTTCTTACTTCACATAACATATTTAATTCATTTATTCATAACTAGTCCATTTTCATGAAAAATACCAAATTAGTACAAACAAATTTTCTTTTCTGGGATTTAGCAGAATATAGTTCCATATTGAACATATATTTTTCTCAAAAGTTTTAAAATTCATTTACTATTTTTCATATGGCCAAAACATCCGAATATTTAGACATTTATCATAAATTGTATTTTTGTCCAAAAATTCCGAAATTTATAGAGTATACTTCTGTTATATACATGTACTCCCAATAAAAATTTCACCAATTTTGGAGTTAACCACAAGGAGTTATAAGAGTTTACTTTTAAAATAGTCTTTTCTCACAAAATTCATAACTCTTAATCTATACATCCAAAAATCACCATTTTTGGACACAATCAAGAAATCTCATCAAATTATCATTTCAAATTTTTTCAGAATTTTTGAGGGTCGAAAAAATTACAAAACTGAAAAACATAAAAACCCTTAAAATCCCTTACTATCCCTTACCTCAAAAGAGCAGCACTTTTAACTGGATATCGGATATGACGTTGAAGGAAACTTGCATTGATGAATAGCAACTCACCAAGTATCTAAATACTCACAAAATACACTCGATAATCTAGAGAGAAAAAGAGAGAAAACTTATGAATTCTGGTGTGATTTTTAATTCTAACTTAGCCCTCTATTTATAGGAAAATATTAGCACGCCGAAGCAGACTTGACCTGTAACCTGATGGCTTTACCAGCTACTATTCTACCCACCAAAAATCAGCCATCTTCCCCAACAACCAAAAGTGGGGCCCACCCATTTCTAGAATTTTCCACCAAAATCATTTATAAACCTAATTTCCGAATCAGTCACCACTTAAAATTCATAACAAATCATTCGTTCATTTTTAACAGTTCAAAATTTGTGGACATACACTCAACTTATATATGTATAACATATCCAAAAATCACAACGATCCAACGGTCGGATTAAAAATTATAACTCACACAATAAAGCTGTAAGAACACTGATTTGATCTTTTAATACATCAAATCCGACAAAATACTGATAAAACACCTCAACATTAATTTATTCATTTATAACCACATAAATAAATCCATCATTTATATCCACATCAAATAAATATTTCATTATCATAAAAACAATAATTATTTATTCACAAATAATATTACAGAATCACAATAATGACAACCAGGCAGTTCCCAGGAAAGAGGGGGCTTTTCGATAAGGTTTTCTCCTTACTGGCGCGCAATTAGGTGACCAAACCTCTCCTTGACAGAACTTTCTAGACATTGCCAATAATGATATCTAATAATATTATTCCAAATAATATGAATTATTGATCTGATAATGGAGATGATGTGCAGTGACAATTATTGAGCAACAATAATATAAAATATCAACGTAGCAATTATTGAATCAATAAAATAAAATATTGAACAGTAATTACTGTAACAATTATTGAGTTGTGCCTTCTTACGTAAGGATCAATAATTCAAAAATACGTGTAAAACCGTAGCTCTTGTCCAAACACGCCAGACATCAGTATTTTAACCACGGGGTATTCCAACAGTGTTAACGGTAACAACTACGCCGTTATTTATAAAAACTCAATTTTTGTCATTTTCTTCATCCGACAGTTATTCGTTATGGGGACCACAAATGGCTGCGCCATCGTACGAATATTTCCCGATAAAAAGAATATTCCACGACCAAATGAATACCCCGATAAATGAATATTTTATAACCACTTGTGTATTTTGAAAAATTTCATATATTACCCTTAACTTTAACTTGTTATCAGTTTAACCATTTACTGAATAGTAATTATAAGAAAAATTGAATACTTTTATTTCATAAAATTGGGGGTCTTATAATCTCCCCTCCTTATGAAATTTGGTCCCCGAAATTTACGTACCTGGTATTTCAAAGAGTTGAGAATACCTTGCTTTCATTTCAGATTCCATCTTCCCTGTCATCATGATTTCTCCATTTCTCATCTCCTGTATTTCAGATATCATTCTAGAATACAACTTCAAAACAAGGGTTAATTGAACAAATTAACATATCACATAATATCCCAATATTGTGACTGACCAACAAATAAGCTTAGGTAGGACACACTAGCGAATGATTTACTCATCTCTCCCCTCCTAGTTCTATTCCCCGATCTCCGCTTGAGACCATATCCCTAAGCTCGATACCAAAAATGTGACAACCCCAAAATAGGTCCATTCCATCCAACCCATTCTGAGTCGCCAAATACATGGTACAGAAAACAACTACAGCTTTATTACAACAATTGTCGTGCAAAATACAACAACATAAATGATGTGAGTTTTGATACAAATATATACCAACTGTGACTTATGTCCCAACCTTGGATAACACATCACAATGACACCTTACATAAAGGTACAGTCAAAAACTGTTTAAAATCTTAGAATCTTTGGAAAGTGCTCAAGGAAACCTTCGTACATGGGAGGCCATGCGTCTAGGTTATGATAGATATCATATGCCCACCGAATTGTCCTTGGTTGACCCAATAGACCCCAAAGAAAAAAGGGAAGATTACTATCATATTCTTTCCAATGGTGAGTCTTCTCTTGACATATCATTATCTCCACTGTCTCTAATTGAGAATTATACTTCAAACAAACACCAAGATCATATAGGTAGTGCGCGTAGATATACTCAGTAAGTGGATGTGCACAACCTTGTCTTATGATGACACGAGGTTGTATGTCCTTAGACATCTTGTTTGATAGTGGCAAAACACCCTTCCAACGTTGGGTTCGCCTCACCCTATTTGATTCACCAAATAAAACTACTAAATGATGACCACCGTTCTATTCCCCTGTTATCCCCGCTCGACCCAGCTACACTCTTATTACCTGAAAGGAATTGTGAAGCAAAAGGGTGAGCACAACTAGCTCAGTAAAAAATATCATGACTAAAGATAATTAAAATCTTTTATAAAATTATTCATTTTATTAGATTATAAATAGAATATATTTTATTTTATTTAAAAGATTTTGCTTTAAATATGGACCGTCAGATTAAAGTAAATCAATCTGGACCGTTCATGAGTTAGTTACTATGCAGTCAATTTTCCTATAAATAGAAGCTCATTCCTTCATTATTTCTTACGAATTCACTGAAACTCTAGAGAGATAAACTATAGAGAGAAAGAAGAAAAATATTCTGCTACTTCACTACTCATATATCCAGTGCTCTTCTTCTTAAGGTAGGGAATATTATTTGTTGTACTTGTAGGGGATATAATTGTTGTACTCGTAAAGGATATTATTATTATTATTATTATAGTAAGGGGTATTATTTCGTTCGTATTAATGAAGAGAACTTCTGTTATTCCATTCTTCATTATTCTGTTGGAATAACCTGTATACGCAGACTACCGTATACATGGTGAAAATTTTCTATTATTCCATTCTTTATTATTATGTTGGAATAACCTGTCTATGCGAAGTACTGCATACATGGTAAAATTCTTATATTATTCCATTCTTTATTATTATGTTGGAATAACCTGTCTATGTGAAGTACTGCATACTTTATTATTATGTTGGAATAACCTGTCTATGTGAAGTACTACATACATGGTGAAATTCTTCTATTATTCCATTCTTTATTATTATGTTGAAATAACCTGTCTATGCGAAGTACTGCATACATGGTGAAATTCTTCTATTATTTCATTCTTTATTATTCTGCTGGAATATCATGTCTGTGCATTTTACGCCGGACCTAGCTCCGTTATTTATTATTCTGTTGGAATATCCTGTCGGTGCGTATCACGCCTGACTGGTTAAGATTATTTAGTATTACGTTGGAATAACATCGTCATTTGGCCTATCGACACCGGTGAATTCTTTTATTATTCTATTCTTTATTATTCTGTCGAAATATCCTGTCTGTGCGTTTACGCATGACCTGGTTCCATTCTTTATTATTCTGTTAAAATAACATGTCTGTGTAGATTATGCATGCATGGTAAATGATCATTCGTATTCATACGAATAGTATTTTCATTAACAAGGGGTTTCTGCCAGGGACAGTTTCGTAATTTTTCTGACCCTCAAAAATTCTGGAAAAATTAAAAATAATAATTTGATGAGTTTTCTAGAGTGTGTCCAAAAATGGTGATTTTTGGATGTATAGATTAAGAGTTATGGATTTTATGGGAAAAGACTATTTTAAAAGTAAACTCTTATAACTCCTTGTGGTTAACTCCAAAATTGGTGAAATTTTTATTGGGAGTACATGTATATAACAGGAGTATACCTGTAAATTTCGGAATTTTGGACAAAATTACAATTTATGATAAATGTCTAAATATTCGCGATTTTAAATATATGAAAAATAGTAAATGAATTTTAAAAATTCGAGAAAATATATGTTCAAGATGGGACTATATTACGCTAAATCCAGGAAAGAAATATTTTTGGGACTGATTTGGTATTTTCATGAAAATGAACTAGTTATGAGTAAATGAATTAAATATGTTATGTGAAGTAATAAAATTGGAAAAATAGGATTTCATAGCTTAAGAATCCTATATAGGGTATATGCAGATTTTTGATGAGGGATTTGATCATTGATGATGAAATCTTATGAGTATGACATTTTTTGAATGATTAAATGCATTATTTGATAAAGTGTAAACAATTGAAATAAATTGTTTATAAGTTTAAGAAATGATTAAAATATTGTTATAATATTAATGATATTAGATTATGAGATTATTAAGTGATTGATAACATTTGGTTATTATTGAATTTGGATAAATTGTATTATAAATGTTTAATATTTATCCTTTATCTCATTTGATTGATTCTTATATCATTGTCATCATCCTCATGCTTATATTGTGTTGAAAGTCATCTTTGGCCGTAGTGCATAGATGGACTTGGTATGATTATGACCATGGATTATTCGGTATAATCATGACTGTAATGTTACAAATGATGTAGAAAAAGTCCTCATTGGCCCGTAGTGCATTGATGAGCGCTTTTTTGGTATGATTATGGCTATGGATTCTCTTGACCAAGGGTGCAAAGATGAATTATTTTATGGCATGATCATGGTAGTTGATGAAAAACACGATTATCTTTAGCCCGTAGTGCATGGATAATTCGTGGTCATGATATTAACGAATATTCTTAGCCGTAGTGCATGGATAATTCAGTGATATGGATTGATTATCGAGCTAAGTCTCAGCGATGAAATATAAATTCATGGATGTGTTATTAACGAATATCCTTGGCCGTAGTGCAGGGGTGATTCGATGATGTGGATTATTTATTGTCGAGTCTCGCCGATAAAATATTTATTATACACTTTTAATTAAGTAGAATATAGTAGATATCATGCTCTACTTGACTCTTCTAAAATACAGTTGTATGTCTTTGGCATGTAGTGTAAAGATGAATTATTAATGAATATCTTTGGGCGTAGTGCAAAGACGAATTTATCAATATGATTATGAGCTGAAATTCTGATTTGGTATAACCATGATTTTTGATGTTTTAGGTGAAGATAGGTGATAAAAATTATCTTCGTCCTGGTTGCGAAGAGAAATTTAGAACCACAATTATGATTATGAGTTATTCATATGATTGTGGACAGGAACTGTTGATTTATTTTACATGGATAAAACATTATTGGTGGAATTTTAACATAGAAGATAATAGACCTTATGGTCTATTGACTCTTCTAATGGATTGCTCGTTCATTTGCAACTATGGTTGAAAAGTTTTATCATCTACCATATGTTCTAAATCTACGATTTATTATTGATGAAAGCTATTGATAATTTAATTATCTTTAGTCATGATATTCTTTTTGGGCTAGTTGTGTGCTCACCCTTTCGCTTCACAATTCCTTTCGTGTAATAAGAGTGTTCTTAGTAAGAGTGTTCTTAGGGTTGGAGCGGGATTAAATGAGGGAATAGAGCGGTGGTCTCTAGTTGTGGAGGTTCTCCCTAAACAAAGATAGAAAAGTGTGTTGTATTCTATATATCATTTTGTAGTTATATTTGGTGAATCAAATAGGGTGAGGTGAACCCAACTTTGGAAGGGTGTTTTGCCACTATCATACAAGATGTCTAATGACATACAACCTCGTGTTCTCATAAGACATGGTTGTGCACATCCACTTCTTTGAATATATCTACTGAAGCACTACCTATATGATCTTGGGGTTTATGTGAAATATAATTTTCACTTGGAGACAACGGAGATATTTATATGTCAAGAGAAGACTCACCATTGAAAAGAAGATGATAGTAATCTTCTTGTTTTTTTTTGGGGACTTTTGGGTCAACCAAAGATAATTCTATGGACATATGATATCTATCATAACCTAGACGCATGGCCTCCCATGTACGAATGTTTCCTTGAGCACTTCCCAAAGATTTTAATTTCTAAAACAGTTTTGACTATACTTTTATGTAAAGTATCATTGTAAGGTTGTGGTCGAGGTACCATGAGAGTTACATATATTTGTATTAAAACTCATAGTTAACTTTGGTCGTATTCTATACGATAACTCAACAGTTGTATAAATGAAGTTGTATTTGAATTTTGTACCATGTATCTGGCGACTCAGAATGGGTGATGTATACCTAATTTTGGGGGCGTCACATATCATGATTGAAAGAGTCTGAATAATAAGCTGGCTATAATTCAACAATATAATTATGAACTAGCAGGAAAAAATTTATGACTGAACAAGTATTATACATGAACAAATATATCTGAACCAACTGGTAATGAAGGTGATCAACCTTTCATACCTGACTTATACATGCAATATGTACAGAGTACAATTCATGGCAACCAGCAATGATTAACCATAAGCTTATCCGAATAAAACAACTCTTAGTAGAGTTAAGTAAAACAAACTTGCATGAACCGTTGATTACCGCAACTCAATTTATAACGCTTTGTCTGAACCTAATATATAAATAATATCGATTGCTAAGTTAGAATAATATCATCACAATTTATAAAATAACCTAAATACATTACACATAACACATAACCCTATCAGTCTATTACACACATAAGACACGATATCAAGTCAAACTATTGTAGTCTGAGTTGAACCCGACACAAAACTGACATCCCGACGGTCTAGTCGGACTTTTATCGAGTCTAAGTTCAATTAAACTCTGCTTAAAAACTTAAAAATTAACTTAAATAATTTTATTAACAGTCGAAATATTTTTCGTAAGCTTGTAATAATTTTTAAATAATTATTACTATTTATCATGAATTTTCCATTATTAATATCGTATTTAAATAATATAAATACCACATAATTCTTTTATCATTAATATTTAGTTATTATCAAATATTAATGAAATACATAACATAATATTATAATATATTTATAATATTACAAAGTATTTTAATACTTTAAAATCACCTTTATATGATTTTTAAACAATTAAATTCATTATCCGATAATTACTATTAATATTAAAATATTAATATTTTCATGACGAAATATAAAAAGTTATATTTTATAACTCAAAATATTTTTCTAACCCTTAAATCATTTTTATATAATTTATAAATCATTAATTCTATTTTTCCATAATTTATTTAATATATTTCTTAAATATACTAATTATCATTAATATTGATTAATTAATGAAATTCATCACAAAATATTAAAAGTCACTAAAAATAACTTTAAATATTTTCTTTTACCATAATATTATTTTTCATGATTTTTCATGTATTAAAATCATTTTTAAATAATTTATATAATATTATACTTAAATAAATTAAATACCATTTATATTCCAAAAATATTAAATATTTATGAAATATACTCTAAATAATTTAAAACAATTTTTCAGAATTTAAAATAATTTTTCGGAATTTATTTAGTATTTTTAATAATTAAAAACCTTTGTTTTCTATTTATTTAATTAAAATTATTAATTTTCATATTTAACTATCGCTAAAGGGTCTTATAGCGACAGACCCGTCGCTATAGGTGTTCTTGATGTTCTTGAGCAAGAACCCAGAACTTCAAGTCAGTTTACAAGGTCCCTAGTTTGACCCGTGATTGATGCAGGTTCTTGTTAATTCTAAGCTTCTAATTTGTATTAAGAGTGTAGTATAAGTGTAGAACTACAACTTGAATCAAGTTTCGTGACCATTATATAATGTGATCCAAGAGATCCGGGCTCTCCAATTGTTTAGACAGATTGCTTCTTCATTTCAGGTTACCCGAAATGAAGAGCGATTCATCGGGTCTCACTTTGAGCACTTGTATCTTACGGTTCTAGGACTTCTTAATGTTAGATAAAGTGACTAACTTTTAGTACTGATGACAAGGAACAACACCATATCACCAGAGCATTCTAACATTACCAAATAAAAGAGATCGAGGCTGGTCAAAGTAGTGATCAGGAATCGGGTCTTGAATTTTCTGGGTTTTCCAGAAAGTTCTTAAGGCCTGATTGGTCAACGTAGTTTGACCATGCTTATTTCCGTTTTGGTTTATGATTTTGGTAATCTAAAGGATTTGATGTATATCCTGCATGTTAGTATACACGATCCAACTAACAACATGGACTAAACACCAACACACAGCAAGATCAGAAGGCTAGAATTTCTTGTCAAACCGTTTCTGGAATTCTGGGCTGCCCAAAATTCGTTTTTCGTGAACGGTCAACTACCTTTGGCTGACTATAACTTTCAATCTACCCGTGATCTGGGCTTGATTCAAGTTCCAGATCACAACCCTTACAACATACTACAAGTTTCAAACTTAAAACATAACAAATCAAAAACAGAGAAGGATTTACAGGCCCTGACATTGGCTTGTCAGACAACAAAATTAGGGTTCTTGGCATTTTTTAATACTTGATTTTCGTGACTCTAGATGTTATGGATCCATGATCCAACAACCCAGATCACTCAAAGACACCCTCTAACACATTTCTAACCATCAAATAACAACATCAAACATAAGATCTAAGGATTTCTAAAATAAGGGTTTATACCTTCTTGAAGATTGATTTTTGATTCTGACCTTTGAATCTGTTCATGGCTTGTTATGGATCATACAAGGGACTGAATATCTTAAGGATTTCGTGGGTCTAGAGAGAGAGAGAGAGAGAGAGAGGCTTAGTAGGTTGTTTGAGAGAAAAATGACCAAGTTAGTGTACTTTCTCTCTTTAAATCAATATATATGATGACATGTTGTTATGACTTGCAAAATTCGGCTGGTTGCTGTGAGATATAGTCACAAGGAGTTGTTAAAGTTGGCCACCCACTCCCATTTTGTATAGATTGGCAAGTTAAATCAAATAATGCACTAAGGGTATAATGGTCTTTTTGATTTCTAATTTAATGGCACATTTGTCAATTGGCCAAACCCTTAGGGTTTAGGGTTTAAGTTAGGGTTTAGGGTTTAAAAAACCCTTAGGTTTTAAGGTTTGGACCCTTAGGTTTAGCAATTTGATTTTTTCTACAATTTCCAATTTAGGTTTTAAAAATAGAAATTTAATATTTCTAAATTATAATTAGAATTTTCGAATTATATTAAAATTTCTTAATCACAAATTAAATCTTGCTAATTAGGATTAACATTTCCTAATTAAAATAGCTAATTTAGTAATTAGGGTCAAAATGATCATTAGGGTTCATAACCCACGAATTAGGGTTTTAATAGAAAAATAATATTTTTAATTTAGAAATTAGGTTTCCTAATTAGATTAGGGTTTCCTTTTTACTTAACTTGAAAATTAGGATTAGGGTTTCCTAATTATCATTACAAATATTAAATTAATACTTAGGTTTTTCCTAATTATAAAATTAGGGTTTCTTATCCCGTAGTTAGGGTTTTCTAAATAAATTAGGGTTTCCAGTAAATCTTTAGGGTTTTCCCTAATTAGATTATAACGTTAAACCTTATACATTGCATTCATATTCCCAAACTAGGGTTTCATTCACCGAATTAGGGTTTTAAATTCTCAGAACTGAAATTAGGGTTTCCAGAACCAGTTTTAGGGTTTCTTGTTAAACGCTAGGGTTTTCTAACCGAACGTTGACGTTCTTAATATATACTTAGGGTTTGTTACTTATGTAACTTATCTAATCAAAAATTTGATCCTTTACCACAAATTATACACATATACATAGAACATATTCACTTATTCCTTAATCCTGAATAATTCACCTAAATCATTCATAGAATTTTGAAAGCCTCAAAATTCTATCTTAAAAATATTAAACGCATACACTAATTTTCAGTCTAGGTTCTAATATTGAACCTTAAATCAATTAATTAAAATTTTAAAAATATTCAAAATTCTCAGGTTGTTACAGGTTTCTAAGATGACTGTAAGCTCTTCTGCTAGGTACTTAGAAACTTTCTCATGCTTGCCACCATGATGACGTTTGTGATATCCCTTCTTGATACTTGATGTCTTCTCATGATGGACTTGCTAAGATGACTGTTAGCTCTTCACTATGGTACTTATAGTCTTCCGATGATGGACACCAAGATGACATGATGCTCTTCTTTCTCTCGGTAGTTTAGAACACTCTTCTTGTAGTAGAACTCTCACTTCTACTTCTTCCTTTGCATGTATCTGAGTGTTCTTTGTGGATCATAGAGTGAGCCTTCGGACTCATTATTTCAAATGGTTTAGAGCAGTCCACCGTTACTCCAAACTCGTCAACTCCAGCAACCTTCGATCTTTGAAGCTCTTTCTGATTTATACTCCTTCCCAATCCTTCCGTTGGAAAGTAGCCGTTGAAGGCTATTCAAATATCTTCACAGATCTCGAGTTGACAGAGGTAGACTGCTGATGTGACATGTCATACTTTATCTGATATTGCAGTCTACTATTTCACCTACCCATCAGAGATGTCACTTTAATGTCTTGGGCAGGTTGAAGACTTTATTTCCTCCTTTTGATTTCTCGATCAGAGGTTGTCCTTTTGCATCAATTCTTTCAATAAGCACTTGTTTGAATATTACCCTTCAGATTGAACCGTTGCCAATGCTTCAGTCTTCAGCTATTCGAACTCTACGATTCTGATGTGTGTCTTCGAGGACCTGATCGTAGTATCTTGTCGAGTGTTGCTCATTGAGTGGTAGAGTTAACACTACGATCTTGAAGAGTGTTGATTGGATCTCAATCTGAGAACACCTCTTCTTTCCATTGTGCTTGTGCTTCAACACTTCATTTGCTTTCGATCGTTCTCGGTGATGGCCTAACTCCTTGCTCGGTCCTCTCGAATAGCAAGACACTTCAGATTTGTGGCACGTCCAGCTCACTTTCTCCTTGTGATCTGCTGTTCACTTATCATCAATGGACTGACCCTACGTTTAATCACTTTAGCCTTGTTCTTCAGAGGCTAACCAGTATCTCGGTTCACTTTCCATCAGTTCTTTCTTTGTTTGGCAAACATTACGATCTCGGTTGCTTCCAAGATCGTTGTCTTATGTTCTCTTGACAGCTACTGCACTTGCTGACTTTCTTTAGTCAGTTACTCTTCTTATGATCATCTTGTGGAAGACTTCATCTCGAATGGCTTCACAACTCAATCCTGATGCTGATTGGGTTGGTGCTTAGATCTTCTGTTAGCTTGCATGCCATTCGTTGAATGCTCTCTGGTTCCCTTCAGGTGAGATGTATCTTTGTAGTGCCAACCAGAGGCTTTATTCCTTTAGATATTCTGGGAGTGCTCATTAGTTGAGAATCGTATTTGCTCTACGATTCCGCCTTTGCATTGTGAGCACATCTGTTGAGGTCGTAGTTCAGTACTCTACGATTCAGCTTTGGCTATGCAGACACTACGACTTCGGGATAAGATCTTTACACTCTACGATTTTTGTCTTTGTGCTCGATGTCTTCATCTGATATAGCTCGACTACGATCTCTGCATGTAATCAATAGACTCTACAAGCTCAAAGTGTAGTCTACGATCCTTGACTTGGCTTCGGCATCGATGAGACTCTCTACGACTCGAAAGTGTAGTCTATGTTTACGACTTGGCTTCAAAGAGAGGTTGGTCGGCTCGAGAGGCGTGCTATCTCTACGATTCTGAACATGACTTCCTCAGTAGACTTCGGGTCTGAGGAAGTTCTACTCGACACACTACGATCCTTCGTGTTAGTTAAAGATGAAATGGATAGTTCCATTGTGTGAGAATTATTAGTGTTAGTGGAAATCGACATTTAATTCGATAATAATTAATGTTTGGAGGTTATATTGACCAATCGGGTAATTCAACGGATAAATGAATAATTAATTGCTATTAATTCACATGCTTATAACTATGTGTTCACATGTGTGTACTATTGATTCACATGATTTACTATTAGGGGAGTTGGTGCAAGATTGATAATACTTGCATGACTAAATTAAAAATGGAGGTATAGTTGAAGGTACTATACTGTAATTAGTTTTTTCACATGATTATACTATTGTGTGACATGAATGAACTATTAATTCATATGATTTACTATTAGGGGAGGTGGTGCAAGTTTGATAATACTTTCAGGACTAAATTAAAAATAAAGAAAAACAGGAAGGTATTATACTATAATGTTTCGAGCCCCAAAACGTGCAATTATCGAAACTATATTTTTCTATAAATAGAAGCTCATTATTCTTTCATTCTCACTAATTCACTAAGTCTCATAAGAGCAATTATTATAGAGAGAAATTAAAGAGAGAAAGAAGAAGAGAAGTCTGCTACCTCACTATTCAAGTATCCAGCTTCTTCTAATGTAAGGGGTATTATTTATTTCATATTCTAAAGAGAAATTATTTTTCGTATTCGTATGAATATTATTTTCGTTTAATATTCGTAAGAGATATTATTTCTTTCGTATTCATGAAGAGAGTTATTTCTTTCAATATTCGTAAGGGTTATTATATCATTCTTTATTATTACATTTGGAATAACACGTCTGCGCTGGCCTATCGCATGCCAGTGAATTCTTCGTTATTACATTTCAGTATTATTACATTGGAATAACGATGCGTGTGGTCTATCGCATGCACGGTGAATTCTTTTGTTATTTCATTCTTTATTATTCTATTGGAATAACTCATGCATGCGATCTATCATCGCATGCTCGGTGAATTCTTTTGTTATTCCATTCTTTATTATTACATTGGAATAACATATGCAGGTGGTCTATCGCATGCATGGTGAATTCTTCTATTATTCCATTCTGTATTATTTTGTTGGAATAACCTGTCTGTGTGGACTATTGCATGAATGGTGAATGATCCTTCGTATTCATTCCTTATTAAATTCTGGAAATGATCTGTCTACGTGGATTACCGCATGGCGGGCAAAAAAATCCATTTGCAGTTTCATATATTCTATTATACTCAGTTGGTTACAGTTTTGGCTTCTATACTGTAACATTCCAGATTTTTTTAAATGTAAGTTATAAATATTTATTTGATGTGTTTATTATTGAATAAGTAATTGTTCAAATTGATTGAGTTGATTTAGTTAATTATTTATTTGCTAAATAATTAATGTGATTAGTTAATTATTTATTTGTGAAATAGTTAATGTGTTATGTGGATTGAGTTCTGTGATTAAGTAATTTATTTAATAAATTGTTATTTCATAAAGAGTGACAAATAACTATGTTATAAAGAGTTATTAAAATAAATTAAAGTAATTTTAATTTAGTTTTACCCAAACAAAGCTTAAGGATATAAACTATTTTATTTTAAAGGGATTTGCCAAACAAAGCCCTATGGCTTTTGGATTTTTGAAATTTAAATTGTTTATAAAATAAACTAACTAATACATACATATATATATATATATATATATATGTATATATATATATATTTATAAATGGTACGTTATATATTTTTATAACCGATGTTATTATTGATTAGGCGTATTATGGCCATGTCCGTTTTATGTTACGCGTATTGGATATCAGTTGAGTTACGTGGTTAGTAGTCTAAATTATTACTGAGAAAAGAAAGATGGGCTAGAGAGAGTTTTGAGAAAAAGATAGAAGTTCAGAGTTTGAGAGAGAACGTGATTTTCAAAGCAAGTCCGTTAACAAAGATTCGTAAGCAAGCAAAAAGGTGGGTTTCTCTAACCTTAATTTATGTACATATATATATTTGTGGATTCATGATTCCTAATGTCTCTGTAATAACCCGAGATTTCCTAAATAAAATAAATAAGAAAATTTGCGTATAATTTTTTTTTATTTAATGACGAGAATAAGTGTCTAGTAATGTGAACGATAAATGCGAATATATTTATTACTTGAAAAATTAGAAATAATTTTGGAATTATTAATTACTACAAATTATATTTTTATGGTAATTAATTTCTGTAAGCAGAAATGTTTTTATTAATTATTTTCCATGAAAACATGATTGTAAATAATATATGAAGTGATAATTAGAATTTATATAATATATATTTTATTATATGAATTGTTCAGAATATTTAAATCAAGTATTTTAACTTGATATGCGAAAGAGAAGTCAAATATGAGATCCAAACCCTGAATTGGGATTGTGATCAAGAGATGAGAATAATAATATTATATTATTGTTATAATGATTTTACAAAGACAATAATTATGTCTTGTGTATATGAAGATGAGATAATATTGAAAGCAATGACGGCCAATTAGGTCATAGCATATTACCGTCTTTGTGAAACCCTAATTATTAAACTTAGTTATGAGAAATGACCGAGTAGTGATGTTGTGTATATGAAGTTTATTGTGTATAAGATGCCTGTAATTAGAAGAAAACCCTAATTATCATTGTTTGTCGATAATTAGACAAACCCTAATTATTACAACCCTAATCGGGTTGAAGTTAGAGATCGTAATGACCGTGTTAGAACATACGAGATAATTAGAGAACCCTAATGGTCAATTAGAAACCCTAATTGATGGCGTTAAAAACCCTAATTAGAAAATCCTAATTTTCTATAGAAAACCCTAATTTAAAATTATCGGGTTTAATTACGATGTTAATGTATAAATGTTTTAATTTACCAAAGGATGAAAAGTAATTGGTAAATAATAAGAATTACCATCTAGTGATTAAATATTACATTTAATTGCCATGTACAAGAATGCCCATGAAATTATATGGGAAATTACCAAAATACCCTTTTTGTCCATTTTAGTGTATTATTAGTAGCATTGTTGATGGAATCTTCAATTATGCTAGCTAATAAATGGCTTCTAGAATTCCCTCATGCTACTATACCATTACACCTCAATTATACCAACCCTATTGAGCATCCAAGGCACTTGACATGGTCTATATATAGAGATTGAGGGAGAAATAATGCAAATGCACACTAATATTTTCTAAACTCTCTAGCCACACTCTCTCAAGCTTTAGCCAACGAAATTCTCTTACCCATAAGCTCCTAATCAAAGCCCAACCATTACAAACAACAAATCAGAAGCATCAAAGCCAAAAAAATCAAAAATCGAAGCTTGAAAAGGTATGAAATTCTCTAATTTTGAAATCCTTCGATTCGATTTTAATTGATGCAATTGATTGTTTAAAGTAGTATAATAGGAGTCTATTAATGTTCGGGTTGTAAAAACACGTGGACCGTAACATCAAAGTGCACGAATTTGAAGATTTAAACAAGTTGGAAAAACCGAATTACGTTATTTTTCACCAAATGTCGAGGCTATAACCCTTTTGGTCGATCTCGCGTTTTTGTTGTTTAAAAGTTGTTATAGGTAGCCCGATATGTGGTCTTTAAACTCCAAAAGGAATCAGGTCTATATCTATTGTAGATCGGGATTTATAAGCGGTCAAAGTGGGTTGGCCCAAGATTGACCTACTGCTTTTTCAAACCAGAGAAAATATTCTAAGTGTCCGTAAATTGTTTTTTGGAAAATGTCGCCTTATATCTCGGTTGTCTTTAATGTGTTTTGGTAGCTACTTTGATGGCTGATTTATCCCAGATCTGATGTTTGTTTAGAGGTTATGATTGTTGGATCTTATATTCTTGTATTTCCTCTACAAGACCCAATTTATAGATTGTCCAAATTCGTTAAGATGAGAGAGTTATTCACGGTCAAAGTAGGCCACCTCGGTTCGCCTTATGAAGATCAGGTAGGCTCAAGAACACCTATAGCGACACTTCTGTCACTATAGGGGCCTTTAGCGACAATTTTAATTATTTTAATTTCTGATTTTCCGAAAAATGATTTAAAAATTAGAAAAATTAGTTTTTAATTATTAAAAATACCAAATAAATTATGAAAAATTATTTTAAAGTCTAAAAAAATAGTTTTTAATTATTTTGAGTATATTTCATAAATATTTAATATTTTTGAAATATAAAAGGTATTTATTTATTTAATTATAATATTAAATAAATGATTTAAAAATAGTTTTAATTCATGAAAAATCATGAAAAATTATATTATGGTATAAGAAAATATTTTAAGTTATTTCCCATTACTTTTAATATTTTGTGATGAATTTGATTAATTAATTATATATTAATGATATTAAAGTTATTTAATGATTATATTAAATAATTTAGTTTAAAATGATTTTAATATTATAAAAATCATTTTAAATGAAATTAAAGTATTTAAAAATATTTTAAGTTATAAAATATAACTTTTAATATTTAAAGGATAATTTCATTAATAATTTAATATTAATGATATTAAGATAATATTAGTGATATTTAGTTTATTTAATATTTGTATTAAATAAATAGTTTAAAAATGGTTTTATTTATTTAAAAATCATTTAAAGAGGATATTAAGGATTTAAAAATATTTTAAGTTATAATTAATGACTTTTAATATTTGGTTGAATAGTACATTAATATTTATATATTAATGGTGATTATTTAAAAATGATTTTAATTGTTTTAAAAATCATTTAAGGGTAATATAAATGTTTTAAAAATAGTTTGAGTTATTATAAATAACTTTTATATTTTAGCAATGGTTTCATTAATAATTTAATATTAATTAATTATTAATGATAATAGAATTGTTTGATGTTTAAATCATTTAATTATAATTAGATGTTTGAAAGTGATATCCGGTCAAACTAAATGACTAGAGAAACCTAGGTTATGAAGTCCAGATTTGATGAAGAGCACCCATAGTAATGCTTATATCACTATAAGCCCTTGAGTGATGATTTGATTTATTTTAAATTTTTCAATTTCTGGAAAATTCGAAAATGATTAAAAGTAAAATGTCTGATATTTACAGATGTTGAGGTATAGGATAAGAGTCTTAGACTCAGTATGTACCCGATAAAGTTTGTCGATGACGCCGGATAAACTATTTGGGACCTATAATAGAAAGAAAAGGCTACTGTAAGAACATGGATGAGATATTTGAAAAATGTATAAAAGTATAGAATATGAACTAAAAGTATGATCACTGCGATTATGTGATGACATAATTAGACTATGTGCTGACCATAATTGACAGTACTATGTGTTATGATATATTGTTCTAATCGAACGAATGATCTGCTTATTGATAGGTTGTGATAAAGAGATAAAACCTAAGTTGAGATTTGTAATCAGCAAATCAGGCAAGTATCCTACCTTTGCATTTTCTTTATGCAATGGACATGAGTAAGAAGTTTCAGAATTATTCTATTCTGTCTGCATTATTATGTACGCTTTGATTATCAACATGTTAGCTCAGATATATATTCTGTTAAGTTGATTTCTAAATGGTTATACAAGTGTCCCCACTTGGATAATCATGGCATTTATTCACATGTTGATATACCATGTCAATTACCCGTATACATATATGTTGAATTACATATTATTGTTGAGCAAGATTAAAAACCTTCGGGTTTGGAACCAGGCATGTATGAACATCCCGATAATGGGAAAATTTTTATGCGCTTCGGCGGACAAAGGATGAGCGATGAATTTCGTTCAAGTTATGTAGTATTGATCAATACAGGTACAATCTGGGTGATCACCCTCGCGTTCTGTAAGTTATACTTGATTTATGGATGAATTTCGCTAAACCTTTTGAAAATGAAAAACAATGTTCATAGTATGTTTCTTAAACCCTATTCATGGGTGGAGCCTCATTTCAAGAATTTGAAAGAGAGTTGTTATGTGAATCTTTTATCAAGATGATTACTTCACAACTTTTGCTTCGTTGTTGAAGTGTTATGTAAAGAGAATACTTATATTCTTTCAAATTTTATATATATAATTGCTATTACTTATGGGCACTCAAATGCTCATCCTTGCTTAAATTAAATGTTTTCGATTATGTATGAGCAACTCAAGGCTCGTGCACGAACAAAGAAAAAGGAAAGCTGATCGAATAAGTGTGTATTATGAGTTAATGGTTATAGTTGCATTGGTATCTATTCAAGTATTGTAAGGAATGTATTTGAAGGTCTCGTACCTGGGAAGTAAACTTTGATGTATGTAAATTAAGTTCGAATGTATTATTATTTAGTATTATTCAGCTTAAAGAAATGGTATCGTGGAGAACCGAGTTCGGGTTTCAAGTACCTGGATTTGGGGTCGCCACAGGTTGGTATCAAAGCTGTAGGTTATAAATGTTAGGAATGCGAAACCTAGGTTATAACCTTAGTAGAATGGAGGACGAAAGTTAAGATAAATATTCAGTGAACTGGGAGACGAAGTACTCTGGTGAGAAGTTATAGGATATGATGAGTTGAAGAGATTCATCGAGTTTTAGTGGTACTAAATAAAATATTACTTCATTTTAATGATGAATATATTTTATTTCAGTAATGATGTTGTCTCGTTTATTGTGGTCATAGGATGGATGACGAAAGTCAAAATAGTAATTCCTTGACCCAAGAGACGATGGACTCTAGCGAGGAGTACATGCATAAAGTGAGATGATAAGAGATTTGATAGTTAGGAAGCAGCGACTTAAAGGTTAGAGTCGTGAGCAAGTGAGGCACGTAATCGTATTTCCAGATTTGAGCAAAGAAGACAAGGGACGTTGCTCACCAAACACAGATGGAGTTAGCAGAGTTACGAGGGAGGTTGGAACAGAGGGAGATACAGATAGGACAGTTGAAGGTTGAGATAGAAGCCAAAGACACCAGGATATATACCTTGGAGCAGGCTTTAGACATCGCCTTCATACGATTCGATGCAGAGTGGATGGAGCTGCCTTTCGGCAGAGAGATAGGCGTTGATGAGAATTGAATAAATTTATCGTCAAACAAAATAAGAGACAACGTATATAAAACTCTTGATTGCTGTGTATATATACTATATGCTAATCAGGGTAACTTATGTATGTAGATGTATGGTGGAAAAGATATGTAGAATAAGAAGGATCAGATCCATACCCCCGAGCTAATATCAAGGCCAACAGCTGAAATAGAAGCTTACCAAGAACCCAAATTGGACGAGGTGGCTATAGTGGAAAACGTAGTATCAAATCCAGAAATGGTGGATTTGACAGATAGTGATTCAGACACTAAAGTTGAAGCTGCTCAAGCATCAACGAAAGTGCAGGATCTGGAGAACAAGGTTTCTTCACTAGAAAGGTTGTGGGAGATAGAAAAGTTGCTTAATATTCAACTGCGAAAAGCATTAAAAGAAACAATGGAAGAGCAAGATAAGCTCAAAATCCAAATTGACTAGATGGGAGCCTCAAGCAACACATCGTGTTCAGCTCCGAGAGGTAAAGGGGAAAAATAAAGGTAGAAGATCCCGACTTAGGAACACACCGATAAGAAGAAAGGAAGAAGATATGTTATATTTGCATTTGTGAGGGACATACCTCTCCTCGCTGCCCCAACTATAAGAAAGGTGGATGTTTTAATTGTGGAATGGAAGGACATCGAGCAAATGAATGTCCGAGAAGAAAGGCTTGGTAGATAAGTAGTATGGGTTATGTTATGTAATATGTGTGATAAGTAATGAACTATTTTCAACTTTTATGTTGGTCAAGATTTTAAATCCCGACTGTTGTAGTCACAAAGGGATAGCTGATGTTTAAAGCAATATGTGATATGGTATGTTAAGTTCTATTAATGTGAAGTGCTATGGTTGGAAGTACCATGAGTGTCACAAGTTGGATTAATGAAGTAAGTTGTTATAAAAGTAGTAGATATTTATCTAAATATTGGTTAATATAGTAAACCAAGTTTCAAATCCAATATTTTGATTACATGATTATTTGAGTAGAAAATTTTGTGTTATATGTCGAACGTTTACGATGAGGCTTAGAATGTAAGGAAATGAAGAATAATTTACGATTATGTCACCAAGAGGCAAAACGAAAACCACCGCGGAAGATCAACCGGATAATCGAACAACTAACGCTTAAAGACTTTAAAAGGCAATCTTGTTGCTAGGGTATAAAGGATTAAGTGACTCAAGAGAAGCGTTTATGATAGTTAGGATAACGGAAAGGGCAAAAGATAACTTTTATCAATTATACGATAAAAGGGAAATGAGATAAAGAGAAAGTTTGTGGGCAAAAGAGACATATCTCTTCCAATTGTCCCAATTCAAGAATGTATAGCGAATGTTTTATTTGTGAATCAATGGATTATAAGGTGAAAGATTTTTCAAGAAGGAGAAGTGAGATAAGGAATGTGAATACGAGAAATGACAGCAAGATATAGGCGACAACGAAATAAACCGTAAGTGTATTCATTATGGTCGTTCAAGATATCGTAGCAGTTGAGGATACTGTGGCAGCTGAAAATAGAACTCCAGGTGCTATTTGAATAACTTATGTGTCTTATATGATTTTCCTGTATATATACATATAGTAAATTACTTTATTAAAGAAATTTTGAGGAAGGAATTTGAGTTCTTTTAGAGATCAAATTTTTGTTTATCAGATAGACAAGCGTTATGGAGAATAGTTAAAGATCAGTTCGATCAAGTATGATCGAGATCTACGTACAATGATTATATGTTATGTACCCTTCTGCATATGAGTTTTTAAAGCGGTGATTCCGGGGCGGAATCCTTATAAAGGAGAGGTGAATGTAATAACCCGAGATTTCTAAATAAAATAAATAAGAAAATTTATGTATAATTTTTTTTTTATTTAATAGCGAGAATAAGTGTCTAGTAATGTGAGCGATAAATGCGAATATATTTATTACTTGAAAAATTAGAAATAATTTTGGAATTATTAATTACTACAAATTATATTTTTATGGTAATTAATTTACATAGCGAAATGTTTTTATTAATTATTTTCCATGAAAACATGATTGGAAATAATATATGAAGTGATAATTAGAATTTATATAATATATATTTTATTATATGAATTGTTAGAATATTTAAATCAAGTATTTTAACTTGATATGCGAAAGAGAAGTCGGATATGAGATCAAACCACGAATTGGGATTGTGATCAAGAGATGAGAATAATAATATTATATTATTGTTATAATGATTTTACTGAGACAATAATTATGTACTTGTATGTATATATGTGACAGATAATATTGAAGAATGACTACCATTGATTAGGTCATAGCATATTACCGCGTCTTTGTGAAACCTAATTATTAAACTTAGTTATGAGAAATGACTGAGTAGTGACTGTGTATATGAATTTTACTGTGTATAAGATGTCGGTAATTAGAAGAAAACCCTAATTACTGTTGTTTGTCGATAATTAGGACAAACCCTAATTATTACAACCCTAATCGGTTGAAGTTAGAGATCGTATTGACTGTGTTAGAACATACACAGATAATTAGAGAACCCTAATGGTCAATTAGAAACCCTAATTGATGGCGTTAAGAAACCCTAATTAGAAAATCCTAATTTTCTATAGAAAACCCTAATTTAAAATTATCGGGTTTAATTACGATGTTAATGTATAAATGTTTTAATTTACCAAAGGATGAAAAGTAATTGGTAAATAATAAGAATTACCATCTAGTGATTAAATATTACATTTAATTGCCATGTACAAGAATGCCCATGAAATTATATGGGAAATTACCAAAATACCCTTTTTGTCCATTTTAGTGTATTATTAGTAGCATTGTTGATGGAATCTTCAATTATGCTAGCTAATAAATGGCTTCTAGAATTCCCTCATGCTACTATACCATTACACCTCAATTATACCAACCCTATTGAGCATCCAAGGCACTTGACGTGGTCTATATATAGAGATTGAGGGAGAAATAATGCAAATGCACACTAATATTTTCTAAACTCTCTAGCCACACTCTCTCAAGCTTTAGCCAACGAAATTCTCTTAGCCATAAGCTCCTAATCAAAGCCCAACCATTACAAACAACAAATCAGAAGCATCAAAGCCAAAAAAAATCAAAAATCAAGCTAGAAAAGGTATGAAATTCTCTAATTTTGAAATCCTTGATTCGATTTTAATTGATGCAATTGATTGTTTAAAGTAGTATAATAGGAGTCTATTAATGTTCTGGGTTGTAAAAACACGGACCCATAACATCAAAAGTGCGAATTTGAAGATTTAAACAAGTTGGAAAAAACCGAATTACATTATTTTTCACCAAATGTCAGAGGCTATAACCCTTTGGTCGATCTCGCGTTTTGTTGTTTAAAAGTTGTTATAGGTAGCCTGATATGTGGTCTTTAAACTCCAAAAGGAATCAGGTCTATATCTATTGTAGATCGGGATTTATAAGCGGTCAAAGTGGGTTGACCGGCATTGACCGGCTGTTTTTCAAACCCAGAAAATATTCTAAGTGTCCAGAAATTGTTTTTTGGAAAATGTCAGGCCTTATATCTCGGTTATCTTTAATGTGTTTTGTGTTCTAAAGGTTGATATGTGTATCTTGTTATGTGGTATTTAACCTCCAAAAAGAATCAGGTCCATATATATTACGGATTAAGAGTTATTTAAGGTCAAAGTGGGTTGACCGGCATTGACCAGAAAATTCTGGGCAGCCCAGAATTTTCTAAGTGTTAATTTTTCTGACAAGGTTTGACCATACTTTAGATGCTTTATTTCTTGTTGTTATGATGATGTTAAGTGTTAGAGTTGTAGTCCTACATGTTGTCTACACACTGGAATTGATAGATCACATAAGCGTTACACTATCATCAAGTTATAGAGGTCCAAAGTAGGCACCTCGAAGCTGTTCTTCGTGAAGAAACGACTTTGGTACTACTTTGATGGGTGATTTATCCCAGATCTCGATGTTTGTTTAGAGGTTATGATTGTTGGATCTTATATTCTTGTATTTCCTCTACAAGACCCAATTTATAGATTGTCCAAATTCGTTAAGATGAGAGAGTTATTCACGGTCAAAGTAGGCCACTCGGTTACGCCTTATGAAGATCTGGGTAGGCTCAAGAACACCTATAGCGACACTTACGTCACTATAGGGGCCTTTTTAACGATTTTAATTATTTTAATTTACGATTTTTCTAAAAATGATTTAAAAATTAGAAAAATTAGTTTTAATTATTAAAAATACCAAATAAATTATGAAAAATTATTTTAAAGTCTAAAAAATAGTTTTAATTATTTTGAGTATATTTCATAAATATTTAATATTTTGAAATATAAAAGGTATTTATTTATTTAATTATAATATTAAATAAATGATTTAAAAATAGTTTTAATTCATGAAAAATCATGAAAAATTATATTATGGTATAAGAAAATATTTTAAGTTATTTCCCATTACTTTTAATATTTTGTGATGAATTTGATTAATTAATTATATATTAATGATATTAAAGTTATTTAATGATTATATTAAATAATTTAGTTTAAAAATGATTTTAATATTATAAAAATCATTTTAAATGAAATTAAAGTATTTAAAAATATTTTAAGTTATAAAATATAACTTTTAATATTTAAAGGATAATTTCATTAATAATTTAATATTAATGATATTAAGATAATATTAGTGATATTTAGTTTATTTAATATTTGTATTAAATAAATAGTTTAAAAATAGTTTTATTTATTTAAAAATCATTTAAAGAGGATATTAAGGATTTAAAAATATTTTAAGTTATAATTAATGACTTTTAATATTTGGATGAATAGTACATTAATATTTATATATTAATGGTGATTATTTAAAATGATTTTAATTGTTTTAAAAATCATTTAAGGGTAATATAAATGTTTTAAAAATAGTTTGAGTTATTATAAATAACTTTTATATTTTAGCAATGGTTTCATTAATAATTTAATATTAATTAATTATTAATGATAATAGAATTGTTTGATGTTTAAATCATTTAATTATAATTAGATGTTTGAAAGTGATATCCGGTCAAACTAGTGATTGAGAGAACCTAGGTTATGAAGTCCGAGATTTGATGAAGAGCACCCATAGTAATGTGATTATATCACTATAAGCCCTTGAGTGATGATTTGATTTATTTTAAATTTTTCAATTTACGGAAAATTCGAAAATGATTAAAAGTAAAATGTCCGATATTTCTGAGATGTTGAGGTATAGGATAAGAGTCTTAGACTAAAGTATGTACCGATAAAAAAGGTTGTCGATGCAGCAAACAAACCCGTCGGACCTATAATAGAAAGAAAAGGCTACGTTGTAAGAACATGGATGAGATATTTGAAAAATGTATAAAAGTATAGAATATGAACTAAAAGTATGATCACTGCGATTATGTGATGACATAATTAGACTATGTCTTTAATCATAATAATTAGCGATTACTATGTGTTATGATATATTGTTCTAATCGAAGCGAATGATCCGCTTATTGATAGGTTGTGATAAAGAGATAAAACCTAAGTTGAGATTTGTAATCAACCAAATCGGTAAAGTATCCTACCTTTGCATTTTCTTTATGCAATGGACATGAGTAAGAAGAAGTTTGTAATTATTCTATTCTCATGCAGATTATATGCGCTTTGATTATCAACATGTTAGCTCGGATATATATTACATTAAGTTGATTTCTAAATGGTTATACAAGTGTCCCCACTTGGATAATCATGGCATTTATTCACATGTTGATATACCTTTATCAATTACCCGTATACATATATGTTGAATTACATATTATTGTCGAAAGCAAGATTAAAACCTTCGGGTTTGGAACCGGGCATGTATGAACATCCCGATAATGGGAAAATTTTTTATGCGCTTGGCGGACAAAGGATGAAAGCGATGAATTTCGTTCAAGTTATGTAGTATTGATCAATCTGAGGTACTGTGGTGATCACCCTCCGCGTGCAGTAAGTTATAACGGTTTGCGGATGAATTTCGCTAAACCTTTTGAAAATGAAAAACAATGTTCATAGTATGTTTCTTAAACCCTATTCATGGGTGGAGCCTCATTTCAAGAATTTGAAAGAGAGTTGTTATGTGAATCTTTTATCGATCGGATTACTTCACAACTTTTGCTTCGTTGTTGAAGTGTTATGTAAAGAGAATACTTATATTCTTTTCGACTTATATATATAATTGCTATTACTTTTTGGGCACTCAAATGCTCATCCTTGCTTAAATTAAATGTTTTTCGATTATGTATATGAGCAACTGAAGGCTCGAGTACACGAACAAAGAAAAGGAAAGTCGATCGAATAAGTGTGTATTATGAGTTAATGGTTATAGTTGCATTGGTATCTATTCAAGTATTGTAAGGAATGTATTTAAAGGTCTCGTGCACAGGAAGTAAACTTTGATGTATGTAAATTAAGTTGAATGTATTATTATTTAGTATTATTCAACTTAAAGAAATGGTATCGTGGAGAACCGAGTTCGGGTTTCAAGTACTGGATTTGGGGTCGCCACGAGGTTGGTATCAAAGTCATGAGGTTATAAATGTTAGGAATGCGAAACCTAGGTTATAACCTTAGTAGAATGGAGGACTAAAGTTAAGATAAATATTCGGTGAGGCGGGAGGCGAAGTACTCGGTGAGAAGTTATAGGATATGATGAGTTGAAGAGATTCATCGAGTTTTAGTGGTACTAAATAAAATATTACTTCATTTTAATGATGAATATATTTTATTTCAAGAATGATGTTGTCTCGTTTATTGTGGTCATAGGATGGATGACGAAAGTCAAAATAGTAATTCCTTGACCCAAGAGACGATGGACTCTATCGAGGAGTACATGACGATACGGTGAGATGATAAGAGATTTGATAGTTAGGAACGACGACTTAAAGGTTAGAGTGAGCGGCGAGAGTACTGAATCGCACTTCCAGATTTCGAGCAATGCGAAGACAAGGACGTTGCTCACCAAACACGAGATGGAGTTAGCGAGTTACGAGGGAGGTTGGAGCAGAGGAGATCTGAGATGGGGATAGGTTGAAGGTTGAGATAGAAGCCAAAGACACCAGGATATATACCTTGGAGCAGGCTTTAGACATCGCCTTCATACGATTCGATGCAGAGTGGATGGAGCTGCCTTTCGGCAGAGAGATAGGCGTTGATGAGAATTGAATAAATTTATCGTCAAACAAAATAAGAGACAACGTATATAAAACTCTTGATTGCTGTGTATATATACTATATGCTAATCAGGGTAACTTATGTATGTAGATGTATGGTGGAAAAGATATGTAGAATAAGAAGGATCAGATCCATACCCCCGAGCTAATATCAAGGCCAACAGCTGAAATAGAAGCTTACCAAGAACCCAAATTGGACGAGGTGGCTATAGTGGAAAACGTAGTATCAAATCCAGAAATGGTGGATTTGACAGATAGTGATTCAGACACTAAAGTTGAAGCCGCTCAAGCATCAGCGAAAGTCTGAGGATCCGGAGAACAAGGTTTCTTCACTAGAAAGGTTGTGGGAGATAGAAAAGTTGCTTAATATTCAAACTGCGAAAAGCATTAAAAGAAACAATGGAAGAGCAAGATAAGCTCAAAATCCAAATTGACTAGATGGGAGCCTCAAGCAACACATCGTGTTCAGCTCCGAGAGGTAAGGGAAAAATAAAGGTAGAAGATCCTGACTTAGGAACACCTGATAAGAAGAAAGGGAAGAAGATATGTTATATTTTATACCGTGAGGGACATACCTCTCCTCGCTGCCCCAACTATAAGAAAGGTGGATGTTTTAATTGTGGAATGGAAGGACATCGAGCAAATGAATGTCCGAGAAGAAAGGCTTGGTAGATAAGTAGTATGGGTTATGTTATGTAATATGTGTGATAAGTAATGAACTATTTTCAACTTTTATGTTGGTCAAGATTTTAAATCCCGACTGTTGTAGTCACAAAGGGATAGCTGATGTTTAAAGCAATATGTGATATGGTATGTTAAGTTCTATTAATGTGAGGTGCTATGGTTGGAAGTACCATGAGTGTCACAAGTTGGATTAATGAAGTAAGTTGTTATAAAAGTAGTAGATATTTATCTAAATATTGGTTAATATAGTAAACCAAGTTTCAAATCCAATATTTTGATTACATGATTATTTGAGTAGAAAATTTTGTGTTATATGTCGAACGTATACGATGAGGCTTAGAATGTAAGGAAATGAAGAATAATTTACGATTATGTCACCAAGACGAAAACGAAAACCAGCCGCGGAAGATCAACCAGATAATCGAACAACGAACGCCAAAGACTTTAAGGCAATCTTGTTGCTAGGGTATAAAGGATTAAGTGACTCAGTAGAAGCGTTTATGATAGTTAGGATAACGGAAAGGGCAAAAGATAACTTTTATCAATTATACGATAAAAGGGAAATGAGATAAAGAGAAAGTTTGTGGGCAAAAGAGACATATCTCTTCCAATTGTCCCAATTCAAGAATGTATAGCGAATGTTTTATTTGTGAATCAATGGATTATAAGGTGAAAGATTTTTCAAGAAGGAGAAGTGAGATAAGGAATGTGAATACGAGAAATGACAGCAAGATATAGGCGACAACGAAATAAACCGTAAGTGTATTCATTATGGTCGTTCAAGATATCGTAGCAGTTGAGGATACTGTGGCAGCTGAAAATAGAACTCCAGGTGCTATTTGAATAACTTATGTGTCTTATATGATTTTCCTGTATATATACATATAGTAAATTACTTTATTAAAGAAATTTTGAGGAAGGAATTTGAGTTCTTTTAGAGATCAAATTTTTGTTTATCAGATAGACAAGCGTTATGGAGAATAGTTAAAGATCAGTTCGATCAAGTATGATCGAGATCTACGTACAATGATTATATGTTATGTACCCATACAAGATATGAGTTTTTAAAGCGGTGATTCCGGGGACGGAATCCTTATAAGGGAAGGTGAATGTAATAACCCGAGATTTTCTAAATAAAATAAATAAGAAAATTTGCGTATAATTTTTTTTTTTATTTAATGACGAGAATAAGTGTCTAGTAATGTGAGCGATAAATGCGAATATATTTATTACTTGAAAAATTAGAAATAATTTTGGAATTATTAATTACTACAAATTATATTTTTATGGTAATTAATTTACGAAGCGAAATGTTTTTATTAATTATTTTCCATGAAAACATGATTGGAAATAATATATGAAGTGATAATTAGAATTTATATAATATATATTTTATTATATGAATTGTTGAGAATATTTAAATCAAGTATTTTAACTTGATATGCGAAAGAGAAGTCGGATATGAGATCCAAACCACGAATTGGGATTGTGATCAAGAGATGAGAATAATAATATTATATTATTGTTATAATGATTTTCTGATACAATAATTATATCTTTGTGTATGTGTGAATGAGATAATATTGAAAATGATGACGGTCGATTAGGTCATAGCATATTACCGTCTTTGTGAAACCCTAATTATTAAACTTAGTTATGAGAAAGAAATGATTTGTGTATATGATTTCTGTGTGTATATGAATTTTTCACATGTATAAGATGTCAAGTAATTAGAAGAAAACCCTAATTCTTGTTGTTTGTCGATAATTAGGACAAACCCTAATTATTACAAACCCTAATCGGTTGAAGTTAGAGATCGTATTGAGCGTGTTAGAACATACGAGATAATTAGAGAGAACCCTAATGGTCAATTAGAAACCCTAATTGATGGCGTTAAGAAACCCCTAATTAGAAAATCCTAATTTTTCATGAAAACCCTAATTTAAAATTATCGGGTTTAATTACGATGTTAATGTATAAATGTTTTAATTTACCAAAGGATGAAAAGTAATTGGTAAATAATAAGAATTACCATCTAGTGATTAAATATTACATTTAATTGCCATGTACAAGAATGCCCATGAAATTATATGGGAAATTACCAAAATACCCTTTTTGTCCATTTTAGTGTATTATTAGTAGCATTGTTGATGGAATCTTCAATTATGCTAGCTAATAAATGGCTTCTAGAATTCCCTCATGCTACTATACCATTACACCTCAATTATACCAACCCTATTGAGCATCCAAGGCACTTGACGTGGTCTATATATAGAGATTGAGGGAGAAATAATGCAAATGCACACTAATATTTTCTAAACTCTCTAGCCACACTCTCTCAAGCTTTAGCCAACGAAATTCTCTTACCCATAAGCTCCTAATCAAAGCCCAACCATTACAAACAACAAATCGAAGCATCAAAGCCAAAAAATCAAAAATCGAAGCTAGAAAAGGTATGAAATTCTCTAATTTTGAAATCCTTGATTCGATTTTAATTGATGCAATTGATTGTTTAAAGTAGTATAATAGGGAGTCTATTAATGTTCAGGTTGTAAAAACACGGACCCATAACATCAAAGTGCACGAATTTGAAGATTTAAACAAGTTGGAAAACCGAATTCTGTTATTTTTCACCAAATGTCAGAGGCTATAACCCTTTGGTCGATCTCGCGTTTTGTTGTTTAAAAGTTGTTATAGGTAGCCTGATATGTGGTCTTTAAACTCCAAAAGGAATCAGGTCTATATCTATTGTAGATCGGGATTTATAAGCGGTCAAAGTGGGTGAATTGGCATTGGCCATACTATTTTTCAAACCGAGAAAATATTCTAAGTGTCCGAGAAATTGTTTTTTTGGAAAATGTCGGGCCTTATATCTCGGTTATCTTTAATGTGTTTTGTGTTCTAAAGGTTGATATGTGTATCTTGTTATGTGGTATTTAACCTCCAAAAGAATCAGGTCCATATATATTACGGATTAAGAGTTATTTAAGGTCAAAGTGGGTTGACCGGCATTGACCGGAAAATTCTAGGCAACCCAGAATTTTCTAAGTGTTAATTTTTTCTGACAAGGTTTGACCATACTTTAGATGCTTTATTTCTTGTTGTTATGATCATGTTAAGTGTTAGAGTTGTAGTCCTACATGTTGTCTACTACCTTTGGAATTGATAGATCACATAAACGTTACACTATCATCAAGTTATAGAGGTCCAAAGTAGGCACCTCAAGCTGTTCTTCGTGAAGAAACGACTTTGGTAGCTACTTTGATGGGTGATTTATCCCAGATCGATGTTTGTTTAGAGGTTATGATTGTTGGATCTTATATTCTTGTATTTCCTCTACAAGACCCAATTTATAGATTGTCCAAATTCGTTAAGATGAGAGAGTTATTCACGGTCAAAGTAGGCCACTTTCGGTTACGCCTTATGAAGATCTGGGTAGGCTCAAGAACACCTATAGCGACACTTACATCACTATAGGGGGCCTTTAGCGACAATTTTAATTATTTTAATTTACGATTTTTAGAAAAATGATTTAAAAATTAGAAAAATTAGTTTTAATTATTAAAAATACCAAATAAATTATGAAAAATTATTTTAAAGTCTAAAAAATAGTTTTTAATTATTTTGAGTATATTTCATAAATATTTAATATTTTTGAAATATAAAAGGTATTTATTTATTTAATTATAATATTAAATAAATGATTTAAAAATAGTTTTAATTCATGAAAATCATGAAAAATTATATTATGGTATAAGAAAATATTTTAAGTTATTTCCCATTACTTTTAATATTTTGTGATGAATTTGATTAATTAATTATATATTAATGATATTAAAGTTATTTAATGATTATATTAAATAATTTAGTTTAAAAATGATTTTAATATTATAAAAATCATTTTAAATGAAATTAAAGTATTTAAAAATATTTTAAGTTATAAAATATAACTTTTAATATTTAAAGGATAATTTCATTAATAATTTAATATTAATGATATTAAGATAATATTAGTGATATTTAGTTTATTTAATATTTGTATTAAATAAATAGTTTAAAAATAGTTTTATTTATTTAAAAATCATTTAAAGAGGATATTAAGGATTTAAAATATTTTAAGTTATAATTAATGACTTTTAATATTTGGATGAATAGTACATTAATATTTATATATTAATGGTGATTATTTAAAATGATTTTAATTGTTTTAAAAATCATTTAAGGGTAATATAAATGTTTTAAAAATAGTTTGAGTTATTATAAATAACTTTTATATTTTTGGCAATGGTTTCATTAATAATTTAATATTAATTAATTATTAATGATAATAGAATTATTTGATGTTTAAATCATTTAATTATAATTAGATGTTTGAAAGTGATATCCTGGTCAAACTAGTGATATGAGAACAGGTTATGAAGTCCGAGATTTGATGAAGAGCACCCGTAAATGATTATATCACTATAAGCCCTTGGTGTGATTTGATTTATTTTAAATTTTTCAATTTACGGAAAATTGAAAATGATTAAAAGTAAAATGTCCGATATTTCTGAGATGTTGAGGTATAGGATAAGAGTCTTAGACTCGGTATGTACCCGATAAAAAGTTGTTTCAAGATGCTGGCAAACCATTGTCGAGACCCTATAATAGAAAGAAAAGGCTCTTTGTAAGAACATGGATGAGATATTTGAAAAATGTATAAAAGTATAGAATATGAACTAAAAAGTATGATCACCGCGATTATGTGATGACATAATTAGACTATGTCTTGACCATAATTGACGAAGACTATGTGTTATGATATATTGTTCTAATCGAGCGAATGATCCGCTTATTGATAGGTTGTGATAAAGAGATAAAACCTAAGTTGAGATTTGTAATCGACCAAATCAAAAGTATCCTACCTTTGCATTTTCTTTATGCAATGGACATGAGTAAGAAGTTTGTAATTATTCTATTCTGCATGCATTATATACGCTTTGATTATCAACATGTTAGCTCGGATATATATTACGTTAAGTTGATTTCTAAATGGTTATACAAGTGTCCCCACTTGGATAATCATGGCATTTATTCACATGTTGATATACCCATGTCAATTACCCGTATACATATATGTTGAATTACATATTATTGTCGAAAGCAAGATTAAAACCTTCGGGTTTGGAACCGGCATGTATGAACATCCCGATAATGGGGGAAATTTTTTTATGCGCTTCTACGGACAAAGGATGAGCGATGAATTTCGTTCAAGTTATGTAGTATTGATCAATACAGGTACAATCTGGTGATCACCCTCCGTGCTCAGTAAGTTTATGACGGTTTGCGGATGAATTTTCGCTAAACCTTTTAAAAAATGAAAAACAATGTTCATAGTATGTTTCTTAAACCCTATTCATGGGTGGAGCCTCATTTCAAGAATTTGAAAGAGAGTTTTTATGTGAATCTTTTATCAGTACGGATTACTTCACAACTTTTGCTTCGTTGTTGAAGTGTTATGTAAAGAGAATACTTATATTCTTTCAAATTTTATATATATAATTGCTATTACTTCTTTGGGCACTCAAATGCTCATCCTTGCTTAAATTAAATGTTTTCGATTTATGTATGAGCAACTTTGAAGGTTCGAGCACGAACAAAGGAAAAGGAAAGGTGATCGAATAAGTGTGTATTATGAGTTAATGGTTATATAGTTGCATTGGTATCTATTCAAGTATTGTAAGGAATGTATTTGAAGGTCTCGTGCACAGGAAGTAAACTTTGATGTATGTAAATTAAGTTGAATGTATTATTATTTAGTATTATTCAAATTTTAAAGAAATGGTATCGTGGAGAACAGAGTTCGGGTTTCAAGTACCTGGATTTGGGGTCGCCACAGTCTCTGTGTTCTTCAACTTTACTTGTATAAGATTTTTACAAAACTCTCTGTAAAACTATGTTTGTATAATTGGTTAGAAGCATGTATATATACGATTGCAATTGTTATCACTAGCATGTGTATATAGATATATATATATATATATATATATATATATATATATATATATATATATAGTATGCTAATTATAGGCTAAAGGAAGAAATTGATTTGTTTAGTGAAGTATATATATACGAATATATGTTTTGTAGAAATATCAAAAGTTATGTATGCTAACTGAGGAATTGAACTATACATGTTAATTTGTTATATGTTGGTATACTTGTATTTCAAAGGAATCAAATTTGGTTGATAACAGTGAAAATTTCGTTCATCGCATTACTTTAGATATCAACAAATGGAGTTTTGAGTTTTAACCAAATATTCTTTTAGTGATTTAAGTCTTTTAAATTTGTTGTTCAATTGTTGGAAATTGGTATATGGATAATTGTTAGCAATTATGTGTAGTTTATATTAGTTATACATGTTGTTTGGAAGTAATTGTTGTTACAAATTTAAGATAAAAGTAGCTTTGGCTCTGCTTTTTTCGTTTTAGTTTCGTGAGTTTTTTACTTCAAACGTCAAAATTCATGCTCCAATGCCAAATTTTTTGCCTCAAATACCAAAAAATAGGCCGTAAGTTCGCGCCCAAAGATGGAATTCATGCCCCCGCCATTTGTTGCCGCGCCCTAATGCTGGAAAAGTGGTCAGGGACGACAGTTTGACCTCCAGAGTAAAAAAGCGACCATAACTTTTCTCATACGAACTCCGATTGAGTTGATTCAAGATGATCCGGAACGAGGAAGAATAGACCTACAACCTTCATGCTTTAATAGTTTTTATTTGAGGTCTGTAACAATAGTAAAAATGGCCATATTTAGGACTATTGTGTATTTGGAGCCAATCGGAGGGCGTCGGGATGCATGAATACAAGTGCAACCCTTTGTGTATTAGTATAACTTAATGATAACATGTTAAACATGTAATAGGATGTTTTATCAAGTTGTTAATGTGTATGTGGTGCAATGATATGATCACTTAAGTAGTTGTAATAAAGCTAAAAAGTAATGTTCATGAAAAGATGTGATGTTGTTTAAACTTAAACATAGTTAGTAGTTATACTAAGAGTAATAAAGTAACTCATAAAGGTAATGTTAGTGTAACTAATGTGTATTGTAAATACATATGGTATGTGTAAGACTTGGGGTGAACGTGAATAGTAATTGTTTAACCTACGCACGAGACAAGTTCTCTAACTCTACTTTTATAATTGTGCAAGTTTCTAAACCTATCTTTTTACATTAAGCAAGTTCTCTAACTCCATACTCTCGTTGAGTTAGTTTGTTGTGTTTAAGCAAGTTTTCTAATTCTAAAGCTTCGTTATGCAAATTTTATATGCTATACTTTATTGAGTAAAGTATTTCCATTAAGAAACTTCATTGTATCCAGTTATTCATGATGATATAAGTTTCCCATCTCCACACTTTCGTTGAGATAGTTATTATGATTATGCAAGTTTTCTTACCTCTAAACTTGTTATATTAGCATGCAAGTACCTTTAGTTTATCGTTCAAGTTATTATTTGTTGTGCATGCTTGATATTAAATTCTAAGATGTAACCTTAGCTTAATGTTATTCAAAGCAAGGTATAATGTGTTATTCAATAGTGATGCTATTAGATTATCCCTAAAGCATGAACTTAGAACAAAATATTTATTCAGTTATGATTATTCAATAACATAGTGTTATTATCTTTCATTCAACTAATCCTTAGTTGATGTCCGTTGAATTCCAAATTACCTTGAAGTGTATCCAAACCAAACTATCTTTGGGGCGGACTTGTACTCAAAATACTGAGATGAACAACCCTATTTATAGGGGTTACGCTTAGTTTTGTACTTTGCGCTGAAATATTTGTATACAATACATGTATGAAGGGTTGATCCCCCTAAGTACCTTAAAGTCATTATGGTCGTATGACTGTAAAAGTTTAAGTTGAAAGATTACTTATAACTGTGGACAAGGTTCGTGGTCATTAGACCCTCAGTGAATGTTAAGATGTTAATAGGACTTATTATTTAGTTCCATTGAGCCCCTGAATGGGCAAGGAATGTTTAAGATGTTAATAGAACCTATTATTCAGTTCTATTGAGCCCCTGAATGGGCAGAGAATGTAAAAGTTATTCATTGTTATTTCAAGTGAGCCTTGTTTGCTCACTCTTGCCTATAAAATCCTTACAGCTAAAGATGGAAAGGGTGAAGTACCTAGCACCAGTAAAGGAAAGGGAAAGATAAACAAGTACTGAAGACTTGTAATAATTTTGATAGTTTTATTATCAGACTTTGGTTTAAAGAATGTAATGAAGTTTATTTAAATTTTCTGCATGAATGATTGTTTGTAAAGGTTAGATAACTTGGGAGATTTTATTTTATGTAATTCCTGTATGGGCAGGTTTATTATTCAATTTTATTTATGATTGGGTAGTTATAAATGAATGTTTTGATTACGTGAACACCAAATCTTGAGGTAATGAAGTACCGAGATTTGGGGGTGTCACAAGTTGGTATTAAAGCTTTAGGTTATGAACCTTAGGTGGCGGAAAAAGCATTAGGAAGTAACCTTTGAAAAGATAGTGGATATAACTCTTATCGAGTTTTAAGGAAGAAGTAATAAAACACTTATGTGCTTATGTGTTTATAACTTATGTGCTCGCGAGTGTCGAGTAGAATGATTAATAACTAAAACTTTAAAATTTTGTTGTCAGGATGACTAATGTTGGAGAATCCAGTCAGGCTAGGGAGGAGGGACCTCAAATGCCTATAGAGGAGGAGTCTCGCGACATTCAGGTTGTTTGGGAACAACTACTGCCACGGGAGTCAGCCCCGTTGGTCACAATGGTTGAAGATGAGGATGATGATGTGGAGACGGATGAGGAGGATCCCGTGGAGTTGCCACAGGAGGATGAGGATAACGAGGACGAGGAGGAAGACACTCCACTAACCTTGATGGCTGCTCATATGTATGATGAAGTCTACGACCGTAACGTGGAACTTCAGGACACAGTTGAGGAGTTGCAGGAGATAGTAGCTGAACAACAGACTGCAATGACACAGAAGGACGACGACATCCAGGATCGAGATGAACGTCTAACTAATGCTGAAGAGAAGCTGATGCGGACTGAAGGAGAGAAGGAACAACCGATCGAGATGGTCGTGGAACTGAAGAAAAAGCTGAATGAAGAAGCTACCAAGAGGTCGAGAGCTGAACACGCATACGAGGAAGCTTATTAACGAACTGGAAGAGCAGTAAGGGACGCACAAGCAAAGAGGATGAAGATGGAAGAGATGGATAAAGTATTCAATACCGTGATCAATCGAGCTCAAGATTGGGTCATGGGTTATCCAATTCAGTTCGAGACTCTGCCATCATACGTGTTAGATCGCCGAACCATGTTCCGTGTTATGGAAGAAGAGCGTCAAAAGGCTACTGAGTATCTTAATAGATCATCGTAGGAAATGTGTCTATTTTGCAAGTAATAAGTGTTAAATAATGTAAATCCTAGTGTTAAGTAACCATGGGATATGAGAATGATGATGTTGTCCTGTAACTTTTGTAGTTCAGGAAAGGAATGTAAATAGCAGTGATGCTATTATTGTTATGTTTTTCAAAGTTATGATGAATAAATAAAAAGCTATTATTTTATTCAAAAGTGTTATGTGGTTAATTCTTTTATGGAGGCAAGATAATTAGAAAATACTTAACGAAGTTGGGTAATAGTCTAATAGATGTTTTTTTTAACATAAAATGCCTCCCAGACGTGAACCACCCCGTCAGAGAACCAATGCGAGAACTAACAATAACGATGTTGAGGATAATTTTGTCCAACAACTAGTGACATTACTAACAGGAGCGTTGCAGAATCAACCTCAAAACCAAGGCACAACGTTTAAGGAGTTTAAGGCGGTCGGACCACCTGAATTCCGTGGGTCAACGAATCCGGTCGAGGCACAGACCTGGATTATGGAGATTGATAAGATATTTGAAGTCGCTAGGGTAGTGGATGAATAGAAGACTGCTTTTGCAACATTTATGTTGAAAGAAGAAGCTAGTTATTGGTGGCAAGCCAATAAAACCCGGGAAGGACCAGGAGTGATGACTTGGGATAGGTTTAAGGAGTTATTCTTCGAGACCTACTTCCCAGAGAGTTCGAAGAGTCAGTTAGAGGTTCAATTTTTGGAACTGAAGCAGGGAGCGATGACGGTGTCTGAGTATGCCATGAAATTCAACGAATTGGCGAGGTTTGCGCCATATCAAGTCAGCACAGACGAGCATAAGGCAAAGAGGTTCAACAGGATGAAGCCCTGGTCAGAAAGAAGTTTCTGTTCCATTGAAGACGCTTGCAGAAGATGATGGAGAAGGTCAGTACTCCGAAGGTGGATGCGAGGCAGTGACAAAATTCAATCAAGAGCAGAAGAAGAAGAGGAATGAGGTGGAAGTGAAGAATGGTAGTGGAGGCAATGGAAATGGCAGCAACAACAACAACTTGAAGAGGAAGTGGAACGGAAATGGGGGTACTGGAAACTAGCAGAGTAACCAACAGTTTAGGAAGTTTGAAGCATGTGCTACATACGGGAGGTTTCATAAGGGTGTGTGCTTGATGGGGAAACGTGCATGTTTTAACTGTGGCCAGGAGTGTCACATCGCTTTAAATTGCACCCAACCCAAGAAGAATGTTTGTTTCACATGTGGATCCAATGATCATTTTGCTCGTGAATGCCCTTAGAAGAAGGTCGAAGAAACAGTAAGAAGTAAGGGAGGCAGCAGTGGAGATACTTGGGCCATTCTTTGGACCCACAACACAAATAAACCCACAACCGTAACTTTCAAACATGGACTGCAATCAAAAGATGTGGTGTCGTATTATCCCAATCAACGATATTAATGCTTATGTATTATTTGATTCGGGTGCTACTTGCTCGTTTATATCTGATGAATTTGCTAAGAGGTTAGAATTGCCTAGAGAAGAACTGAATTTCCTTTTGAACATAGAAATTGCGAATATGGAGGTGATTCTTGTTAGGTTCATATACAAGAACTGTAGAGCGAACATAAAAGGGAATATAGTGATGGTAGATTTAATTTCGATTAGACTCGGGGAATTTGATGTAATTTTGGGAATGGATTGGCTGTTCAAATATGGAGCAGTAATTTATTGTCACAAGAAGTGTGTAAACCTTATGACTCTGTCAAAGGTAGTTTTCCATGGTAGCAAATCGCCTAGACAAATGAAATGTTTGACCATTATGCAGGCCAAGAAGTTGTTGAGTCAAGGCTGTGTGGGTTATTTAGCTTACATAGTCGATACTCAGAAGAAGGGTGTAAAACTGGAGGAGATACCAGTGGTTAGAGAATTCGTAGATGTATTTCCGGAAGATTTGCCAGGACTTCCGTCTGATAGAGAGATTAAGTTAATAATCGATTTAGCGTCAGGAACTGCACCGATATCGAAGGCCCCGTACAGAATGGCTCCGGTAGAAATGAAGGAACTGATGGTGCAATTACAAGAACTGCTGGACAAGAAGTATATTCAACCAAGCGTATCACCGTGGGGAGCGCCGGTATTATTTGTGAAGAAGAAGGACGGATCAATGCGTCTTTGCATTGATTATAGGGAGTTAAACAAGGTCACTATTAAGAATAGGTATCCGTTACCTAGAATAGATGACTTGTTTGATCAGTTGAAGGGTGCTAAATACTTCTCGAAAATAGATTTGAGAAGTGGGTATCACCAATTGAAAGTAAGAAAAGAGGATATACCTAGAACGGCATTCAGAACTCGGTACGGACATTACGAGTTTCTGGTGATGTCTTTTGGTTTAACAAATGCCCCTGCCGCGTTCATGGATTTGATGAACAGGGTATTTAAACCATTCTTAGACAAGTTCATAGTGGTGTTTATCGACGACATTTTGGTGTATTTCAAAACTCAAGAAGAACACGTGGAACATTTACGTCTGACATTGGAGACACTAAGAAAGGAAAAGTTGTACGCGAAATTCTCTAAGTGTGAATTTTGGCTCGATCGTACAATTTTTGGGTCATGTGATCGACAAAGATGGGATTTCAAAGAGATCCATCGAAAGTGGAAGTCAGAATCAATTGGGAACAACCAAGGACACCTTCTGGAGGTGAGGAGTTTCTTCAATGGCCGCTTATTATAGAAGATTTATACAAGATTTTCCCAAGATAGCTACTTCGTTAACAAATTTGACACTAAAGTCGTGGAAATTCGTTTGGACGGAAAAGTGTGAAGAGAGCTTCCAAGATTTGAAGAAGAAGTAAGTATGGCACTGTGTTAACCTCACGGATAATACAGGAAATTTTGTGGTGTATAGTGATGCCTCACACAAAGGATTGGGTTGTGTTTTATGCAAAACGGCAAAGTTATTGCCTATGCATCAAGACAATCAAGGATTATAAGAAAGGTTATCCGACTCATGATTTAGAATTGGTTGCAGTGGTATTTGCTCTCAAGATATGGAGACACTATCTCAGATGGAGAGAAATGTGAGATCTACATGCACCACAAAAAGTCTCAAGTATATTTTCACTCGTAAGGACCTGAAATGCGTCGAGAAGCGAGAATGATGGAATTAATAAAGGATTACGATTGTGAGATCTTTTATCATCCGCAAAAGCGAATGTGGTTGCAGATGCTTTAAGCGGAAAGGTTGGAGAAATTAATGCTGATAACAACTCAGGAGGAGCTCATTTCAGCAATGACAAAGTTAGAGCTGGAAATCAAATTTCCACAGGAATCCGATGAACAACTATTTCAGTTAGAAGCAGGTCCAACTTTACTGGACAAGGTGAAAAACACTCAGTTACAAGATGAAGAATGTGGAAAGATAAAAGAGAATATGGGTGATGGTAGCGATACGAAATACAAGGTCGATACCGAAGGATTAATACGGTACGAGGGAAGAATCTGGGTTCTAGCAACACCAGAACTGAAAGACGAAATCTTGACCGAAGCTCATAGCTCAAGATATTCGATTCATCCAGGAAGCACGAAGATGTATCAAGATTTACGCCGACATTTTTGGTGGCCGAATATGAAAAGGGATGTTGCAGAATGCATGGCTAAATGTTTGACATGTCAAAGAGTAAAAGCCGAACATCAAAGATCCAGCGGATTACTTCAACCGTTGGAAATACCAGAATGGAAATGGGAGCATATCACGATGGATTTTGTGGTGGGTCTTCCAACTACTCAGAGAGGATGCGATGCAATTTGGGTGATAGTGGACAGACTGACAAAATCAGCGCACTTTTTACCAATAAAGATTAGGTTCAATCTTGATCAGTTGGCAAGATTGTACATTCAAGAGATCGTTTCGAGACATAGAGTGCCAGTGTCAATTGTGTCCGATAGAGACCCGTGATTCACGTCAAACTTCTGGAAGAGACTACAAGAATGCATGGGAACTCAATTGCGAATGAGTACGGCTTATCATCCATAAATAGATGGCCAAAGCGAACGAACGATCCAGATATTGGAAGATATGCTGAGAGCATGCGTCATGGATTTCAAAGGAAGCTGGGAAGAGCAATTACCGTTGGTGGAATTCACCTACAATAATAGTTATCACGCGAGCATCGACAAGATGCCTTTTACGTTAAGCGTTATCTGGCAGAAAAGTGCGTAACTCCATTTGTCTTTGGGATGAAGTTGGTGAACGCCAACTACTAGGACCGTAATTAGTGCAACAAACTGCAGAGGTTATCAAACTCATCAGGACAAGATTAGTAGTAGCTCAAGACCGACAGAAGAAGTATGTTGATCAACACAGGCAAGATCGTGCATTTGACGTAGGAAGCTATGTATTCCTAAAAGTTTCTCCTTGGAAGGGGAAAATTCGCTTCGGTAAGAAGGAAAAACTAAGCCCGAGGTTTATTGGACCCTTTGAAGTGCTGCGAAAAGTTGGAGAGGTAGCTTACGAGGTAGCTCTACCTCCAGAGTTGGAAAACATTCATAATGTTTTTCATATTTCGGTGTTACGACCATATAAACCCGATTACAATCACGTGATCGAGTACGAACCGTTGCAGTTTGAGAAAGATTTGTCTTATGAAGAGGTTCCTATCCAGATAGTCGACAGGAAAGAACAAGTGCTCAGGAATAAAGTGATACCTTCTGTGAAGGTGATATGGAGAAACCACAATGCTGAAGAAGCAACGTGGGAACTCGAAGAGAAAATGATGAAAGAGTACCCTGAGTTATTTGTTTAATCTGTGTCTTCGATTCTGGGGACAAAATCTTTATAAGTAGGGAAGAATGTAACGAATGTGTTGTTTGAGTTGTGATTCTGGGGACAGAATCCTTATAAGAGGGGAATGATGTAACATTCCAGATTTTTTAATGTAAGTTATAAATATTTATTGATTTATATAAATATTTATTGGATGTGTTTATTATTGAATAAGTAATTGTTCAAATTGATTGAGTTGATTTAGTTAATTATTTATTTGCTAAATAATTAATGTGATTAGTTAATTATTTATTTGTTAAATAGTTAATGTGTTATGTGGATTGAGTTATGTGATTAAGTAATTTATTTAATAAATTTTTATTTCATAAAGAGTGACAAATAACTATGTTATAAAGAGTTATTAAAATAAATTAAAGTAATTTTAATTTAGTTTTACCCAAACAAAGCTTAAGGATATAAACTATTTTATTTTAAAGGATTTGCCAAACAAAGCCCGCATGGCTTTTGGATTTTTGAAATTTAAATTGTTTATAAAATAAACTAAATATATATATATATATATATATATATATATATATATATATATATTTATAAATGGTACGTTATATATTTTTATAATCGATGTTATTATTGATTAAGCATTATTATGGGCATGTCCGTCTTTTTATGTTACGCGTATTGGATATCGATTGAGTTACGTGGTTAGTAGTCTAAATTATTAATGAGAAAAGAAAGAAGGGCTAGAGAGAGTTTTGAGAAAAGATAGAAGTTCGTGAGTTTGAGAGAGAGAACGTGATTTTCAAAGCAAGTCCGTTAACAAAGATTCGTAAGCAAGCAAAAAAAAGGTGGGTTTTTCTAACCTTAATTTATATATATATATATATATATATATATATTTGTGGATTCATGATGCCTAGTGTCTCTCGTGTTCTTCAACTTTTACTTGTATAAGATTTTTACAAAACTCTCTCAGAAAACTATGTTTGTATAATTGGTTAGAGAAGCATGTATATGTATACTGTAATTGTTATCACTTAGTATCATATATATATATATATATATATATATATATATATATATATATATATATATATGATGTATGCTAATTATAGGCTAAAGGAAGAAATTGATTTGTTCAAATTGAAGTATATATATACGAATATATGTTTTGTAGAAATATCAAAAGTTATGTATGTTAACCGAGGAATTGAACTATACATGTTAATTTGTTATATGTTGGTATACTTGTATTTCAAAGGAATCAAATTTGGTTGATAACAAAGTGAAAATTTCGCTCAATCGTACTTTAGATATCAACAATGGAGTTTTGAAGTTTTAACCAAATATTATTTTAGTGATGTAAGTCTTTTAAATTTGTTGTTCAATTGTTGGAAATTGGTATATGGATAATTGTTAGCAATTATGTGTAGTTTATATTAGTTATACATGTTGTTTGGGGGTTAATTTTTGTTACAAATTTAAGACAAGAGCTTTGCTCTGTTTCTTCGTTTTGGTTCTGTGAGTTTTGCTACCAAACGTCAAAATTCACGCCTAAGCATCAAATTTCGCGCCCAAATACCAAAAAAGGTAAGTTCGTGCCCCAAAGTCGAATTCATGCCCTTGTTTCAATTCGCTCCCCGAGTTAATCGTCTCTCGCCCAAATACCGAAAAGTGGTATGGGATGGACAGTTTTGACCTCCTGTAGTAAAACGGCCATAACATTCTCATACGAACTCCGATTGAGTTGATTAAAGATGATCCGGAACGAGGAAGAATAGACCTACAACTTTCATGCTTTAAGTCTTTTTATTTGAGGTCTATAACAATAGTCAAAATGGCCATCGTTAGGACTGTTGTGTATTTGGAGCCAATCGGAGGGCGTCGGGATGCACGAATGCAAGTGCAACCCTTTGTGTATTAGTATAACTTAATGATAACATGTTGAACATGTAATAGGATGTTGTATCAAGTTTTTAATGTGCATGTGGTGCAATGACATGATCACTTAAGTAGTTGTAATAAAGCTAAAAAGTAATGTTCATGAAAAGATGTGATGTTGTTTAAACTTAAACTTAGTTAGTAGTTATACTAAGAGTAATAAAGTAACTCATAAAGGTAATGTTAGTGTAACTAATGTGTATTGTCAATACATATGGTATGTGTAGGACTTGGGGTGAACGTGAATAGTAATTGTTTAACCTACGCACGAGGCAAGTTCTCTAACTCTACTTTTATAATTGTGCAAGTTTCTAAACCTATCTTTTTACATTAAACAAGTTCTTTAACTCCATACTCTCGTTGAGTTAGTTTGTTGTGTTTAAGCAAGTTTTCTAATTCTAAAGCTTCGTTATGCAAATTTCATATGCTATACTTTATTGAGTAAAGTATTTCCATTAAGCAACTTCATTGTATCCAGTTATTCATGATGATACAAGTTTCCCATCTCCACACTTTCATTGAGATAGTTATTATGATTATGCAAGTTTTCTTAACTCTAAACTTGTTATATTAGCATGCAAGTACCTTTAGTTTATCGTTCAAGTTATTATTTGTTGTGCATGCTTGATATTAAATTCTAAGATGTAACCTTAGCTTAATGTTATTCAAAGCAAGGTATGATGTGTTATTCAATAGTTATGCTATTAGATTATCCCTAAATCATGAACTTAGAATGAAATATTTATTCAGTTATGATTATTCAATAACATAGTGTTATTATCTTTCATTCAACTAATCCTTAGTTGATGTCCAGATTGAATTCCAAATTATCTTGAAGTGTATCCAAACCAAACTATCTTTGGGGCGGACTTGTACTCAAAATATTGAGATGAACAACCCTATTTATATGGGTTACGCTTAGTTTTGTACTTTGCACTGAAATGTTTGTATACAATACATGTACGAAGGGTTGATCCCCCAAGTACCTTAAAGTCATTATGGTCGTATTTATCGTAAAAGTTTAAGTTGAAAGATTACTTATAATCTGTGGACAAGGTTCGTGGTCATTAGACCCTCAGTGAATGTTAAGATGTTAATAGGATTATTATTTAGTTCTATTGAGCCCCTGAATGGGCAAGGAATGTTTAAGATGTTAATATAACCTATTATTCAGTTCTATTGAGCCCCTGAATGGGCAGAGAATGTAAAAGTTATTCATTGTTATTTCAAGTGAGCCTTGTTTGCTCACTCTTGCCTGTAAAATCCTTACAGCTAAAGATGGAAAGGGTGACGTACCTAGCACCATTAAAGGAAAGGGAAAGATGAACAAGTACTAAAGACTTGTAATAGTTTTGATAGTTTTATTATCAGACTTTGGTTTAAAGAATGTAATGAAGTTTATTTAAATTTTCCGCATGAATGATTGTTTGTAAAGGTTAGATAACCTGGGAGATTTTATTTTATGTAATTCCTGTATGGGCAGGTTTATTATTCAATTTTATTTATGATTGGGTAGTTATAAATGAATGTTTTGATTACGTGAACACCAAATCTTGAGGTAATGAAGTACCGAGATTTGGGGGTGTCACATATCAGCCAGTATCTTTTCATAGAAATATTCTTCTGAGCATTCTTGAATTTTACTCCACAAAACAGTATTATGTTGACAATATTGAATTCTGGATAAATTAAATTATAAATCTTTAAAAATTTATCCTTGAACTTGTTTTATTGAATTCTTATATCATTGTCATCATCCTCATATTTATATTATGTTGAAAGTCATTTGTGGCCTGTAGTGCATAGATTGACTTGGTATGATTATGACCAAGGATTATTCGGTATAATCATGACCGTAAGGTTACAAATGATGTGGTAAAAGTCCTCATTGGCATGTAGTTCATTAATAGACAGTTGTTGGTATGATTATGACCAGGGATTATTTGGTATAATCATGACCATTGATGATTACATGAATATCCTTGGCCGTGGTGCAGGGATGATTCAATTTTATTTATTAAGTTGAGTCTCAGCGATAAAGTTGATGAAAAACTTTTTAAATCATAGAAGATATTAGATTTTATGCTCTAGACTCTTCTAATGGATTGCTTATTTCGCTGCAGTTGTTGATCTAAAACTTGGTGTCTATTGTATTCTATTAGTTGTTATACTGTTGAAGGCTAAGGATAATTTATTCTACATTATCTTAGTCATAATATTTCTTACTGGGCTAGTTGAGCTCACCCTTTTCTTTCATTGTTCTCTTCAGAAAATGAGAATATAGCTGTGACTAGTCAGGGAACGGAGTGATGATAAGTGGGTTTTTTACCTACTTATTGGATATCAATTCACGCGAACTATGCCCATCTCAAGTAAATTTTAGTGTGTTTTTAGTTGTATTTCAGAATATTTTGCATTGCATGTACTGAGAACTCCTTTGGTGCAAAAGTGTAGGAAATGGCACGAGATGGGCATTGGTAGATGGCATGGGATAAATGACGGCACAACATGAGGATAAGTGGACAAAAGAAGCTAAGAAGTGGTGAGAATAGAGTAAAAGTTATATGTCAAATCATCAGTAGCAGCTTGGCAAGGAAGAAGCAGTAGTAGAACTTGAGGTTGCACATTTCAGAAGCTACGCGGCCGCGCGACCAACAAAGCTTTAACACGCGCGCCCGCGTCATCACTCGGACTGCACTGACTTTGCATTCGCATGCCCACGCGAGAATTACATAGGGATCATGATCGGTCATGGCTATTGGATCGAGGTTCTTGATTTTTTTAATTTTTGAAATTCAAGTGTTTGAGTTTGTATAAACGATTATGGTTGGCACCAGATGCAATTATCTTCAGTTTTTACGTATTTTTCATAGTAGAGAACTAGGGTTTACACTTGGAGAGAATTCCAACGTTAAACCAATCATAGATTTCTTATTTTCTACTTCTTCTTTGGAATCCAGTCATTGTGGATGATTTACTTTTATGTTGTTGGATATTATTGAGGATTTAAACGTTACGTTGGGATTGTAATCAGCAATTTGGTTTGATCAATTCTATCTATTCTCTTTCAATTATTTGTTTATTTTCCATGCGTTGCTTTGATCCCATAATGGCTTTTGGTTCAGTCATGAACTAAACTCCATTATGGGATTCTAACGGAGTTTAATATGTAGTCTAACTTATTGCCTAATTGCTGGACTATTTTGCGTATCATAAGGAATTTCTATCATGGTTGATTTACATGTATGAATGATTGATCATCATTCTTTTTATGTGCTTGTATGGAATTGAAAAATAACATGCGGGTATGGTTGTAATCATGATAGCATGCGTATATGGGGCTGTTTTGCTTGGCTTTGTATTTCGTGAATCAGATAGACATATACTGTTTCACCGTATGAGTTAAATAAGGGCTTGTGCTTAAATTTAATATTACTGCAATCTCACATAGAAATATAGTGAGATTGGTTTTATTGATGATTACATGGTGTCTATTGCATGTGGATGTTATGTAAGTAGGTCATGATATATTGAAAAATGGTTATGTCTATATTAGTGCTCTTAGCTACTTTTCTGTGATACGTGAACAATTTTGCATGACGGTGGTGGTTAGATGACCTATTAAATGAAGTTAGGATCCCATTATCTCCATATTTGATTTAATACATTATTATTCTTATTTTAGTTATTATTTGCATTTAGAGTAATTCACAATTATAAGCATTAGTTTAAGTATATAAAAATAGTGATTTAGTTGATGCATAATAGTTTAATTTAGACAACTTTCTCCGTGGATCAATACTCGACTTACTCTGTATTTCTTGTTGACACATGTATACTTGCATGAGTTAGAGCTCTTTTATTAGAACTAAAAAAGAGGCAACAAGTTTTTGGCGCAATTCTTACGGGAAAAAGGTATAAATTTAAATAGTTATCATCAGTTTTAAGCTATATTGTATGACTTAGATAAATCTAATCTTATCTCATTTCTATTTTTGTTTTTGTTTTTGTTTTTGTTTCAGGAACTTGTCTAAATTTTTTATAAGACGCATGTCATCTAAATCCGACTTAACACCGCTCTTCAGACAACATAAGCGGAGAGGTTGGAAAGCGAGAGTTCGTAGAAATTTATAAGCAGAATTAGAGGTAACTAAATCTAATATGACAGCCGAAGGACAAGGAGAAGAGCAAAGAGAGGAGCATAGGGCTCTGAGAGAATATTCCATGTCTAATATTAATGGATTATAGTCTAGCATAGTCAGACTAGCGATAGCAGCTAATACATTCGAGATAAAAACGGGCACTATTCAGATGGTGCAAAATTCGGTACAGTTTGGGGGTGCCGCTACAGATGATCCGAATGAACACCTGTTGATTTTTATCGAGATATATGATACTTTCATATATAACGGGGTGACGGAGGATGCTATCAGACTTAGGCTGTTTTCGTTCTCATTGAGGGATAAAGCGAGAAGTTGGCTTCATTCTTTGCCAGCAGGATCTATAACTACATGGGAGGACTTAGCACAGAAGTTCTTAGCCAAGTTTTTCCCAATAGCTAAGACTGCGAAAATGAGGACATCAATCTCTCAGTTCGAGCAACAACAGGGTGAATCCTTATATGAGGTCTGGGAGAGATACAAAGAGATTCTACAGAAGTGTCCGCACCATGGTATGCCAGATTGGATGTTGATCAACACATTCTATAATGGATTGGTATGGCAGTCTAGGACGATTGTAGATGCAGCTGCAGGAGGAGAATTATGGGCAAAGAGTTATGAGGAGGCCTATAACCTCATCGAAACAATGGCAGCAAATGATTTTCAGAACCCTACATCTCGAATGCCACAGCCCAAGGTTGCAGGTTTGTTGGAAGTGGATGCTATTACTCAGTTGTCGGCACAGATGGCAGGTATGGCGAAGAAAATAGATTCATTAGCAGAAAGCAAAACGAAATCAGTTGCCTTCATATGTGAAATTTGTGCCGGGTCACACTCGACAGATCAATGTGTTATCAGCTCGGAAACGGTACAGTATGTGAGCAATTACAGGAAAGACCAATGACAGTTTCAGAACACATACAACTCCAACAACCACAATCATCCTAACTTCAGTTGGTCAAATAATTAAGGAAATCAACAGAATCAGTTTCAGCCGAATAATCAATTTTAGTCACAGCCAGCGCAGCAACAGTTTACTCCAAGACCACCTTTTCCACCAGGATTTTCTCAACAACAACAACATCACACTCCAGTTACACCTCAGCAAGAAAAGAAATCAGAAATGGAGGAGATGATGGTGAAGTACATGGCAAACACGGAGGTTATGATCAAGAGCCAAGCAGTGGCTATTAAGAATCTGGAAACTAAGATGGGGCAAATGGCGAGCATGCTTAACAACAGGCCCCAAGGTTCATTGCCAAGTAATACAGAAGCAAATCCACGAAGAGAAGGGAAGGAACAGTGCCAGGTTATAACACTCGTGTCCGGAAAGCAAGATCGTAAAATTCACACGTGTTCTACCGCTACCGATTTACAAAAGGAGGTCATGACCGCCATGATGTAGAAAGCGATCGAAAGCAGTAAAGAAAATCATGAGGATTCTGAATTGCAGCAATTAGAGAAGGATAAAGCAGGGTCAGATGAGAAGCCTAAGAGTATAGTACCATTAGTTCACCCTCCGGTTCCGTATCCACAGAGATTGAATAAGCAGAGGGAAGATAAATAGTTCAGCAAGTTTTTGGAGGTCTTTAAAAAGCTGCAGATCAACATACCTTTCACGGAGGCATTGGAACAGATGCCAAGTTATGAAAAGTTCATGAAGGGTATATTGTCAAGGAAGAGGAGATTAGACGAGTTTGAGATAGTAGCCTTGACAGAGGAATGCATTGTAGTGCTTCAGCGTAAACTACCTCCAAAGCTAAAAGATCCGGGCAGTTTCACAATTCAATGCACGATCGGAAAGATGAACTTTGAAAAATGTTTATATGATCTTGGGGCAAGTATCAATCTGATGCCCTTGTCAGTGTTTAATCAGTTGGGATTGCCGGCTCCAAGGCCAACAAACATTTCTTTGCAGCTAGCTGACAGATCCATCACATATCCACGGGGAATAGTTGAGGATGTACTAGTGAAAGTGGACAAATTTATCTTTCCGGTTGACTTCATCATTTTCGATTACGAGGAAGATAAAAGTATACCAATCATACTGGGGAGACCATTCTTAGCCACAGAAAGGACTTTGATAGACGTGCAGAAAGGGGAACTCACGATGCGTGTACATGATCAGGAGGTTATTGATAAGTAGGTTTTATACCTACTTATCTGGTATCTATTACTTGAATTAGTTATTTAAACCTATGTTTTTTAGTTACTTTTCATACATTTTATGTTATTTTGTAGGCTATGACGTAAAATTGGCATGAAGAAGCAAAGAAAAGCAATTTGGACATCTTTTGGACCAAAATACGAAAGTAAATGAAAGGAGGGAAGATTGAAGTACTTTTAACACCACGTTGGATGCATATTCTTGGCTTGGAACTTGGATTATACTGTAGAGCTTCTTCTTAACTTTTTGGAACATTTTGAATCGTCCCAATCGGAGCTCGGATGCGAAAGTTATGGCCTTTTTATCAACCAAGATCAAAGCTAAGAGTTGTCATGCTTGCCATTTACATAGCATCTACTTCAAGGTTGATATTCGCCTTGAAGCAGCCTGAATCTGTCAATTGTTAAAGAATTAAAGTTGTAGATCTCGTCGATATCTTCGATTTGATAGGTGGCAGGCCCCGTAACTCCTAGCGAATCAAACCTTATGCCTGTTTTACCAAAGGACGTTGCAGCAGAAAACAGCGTAGCGCGGACCGCGCTATAAATGAACTACGCATAGCGTGGGGCGCGCTACTACGCCAGCATCTACTACTCTCCCAGCACGGGTCGTGCCCAAAATAGCATAGGGACAGCACGGGGCGCGCTAGGCGGCGGGGAAACAGCTGATTTGGGTTATTTGATGTCCAATTTGAGCTAGAATAGGATTCTTAGTTGCCTAACTTGCTTGGGTGTCCATTAGAACTATAAATACATGATGAAGACATAAAAGAGAGGATATGGAGATAGGCTAGTTTTGGAGTATTCCATTAGATTATATTAGAGTAAATTAGATCAAAACCCTAGTTCTTATTAGATTTTGGGATTCAAGCAACTTGGAGACCATTGGAGATTCAAAGTAGGAGCAAGAAGGGAGCATCAAATCTACAGACAAGAAAGATTCTATCTTCTCATCTTCTTCTATCTTTTTCTTTTAATGATTATTCAAGTGTGGATTCTTAGTTTTAATTCAATGAACTAATTCTTTGTTTGAGATTACAATGGATCTTATTATGTAGTTTATTTTAATATGCTTCGCTATCAATTATTATGTTCTATCGTGAGGATTGTCTATTATGATTTGGACTTAATTGCTTAATTGCCTAGCTAACAATTACTGTGATAATCTATATGAACTCGAGAGATGAAGTATAGATTTAGATCTGATCATGATGGCATGTGTTTGTGATTTCTGCATAGATAGAATTCATGATTCGTGTTTAGGATAGAGATATACTTTTACGCCATATGTAGTCTTATAGAGAACTTGTGCTTTAAATCCTTTTTAATTGTAATTCACACAGAGATATAGTGGATTAGTTAATTAGGGTGTCTTCCTTAATTCAATCATCTGTGGATTTAAGTGAGTATGTGTATTATGCATCGAGAGGTGGTTTTATCTGCTTTAGTGTTCTTGATTAACAATTCATGATAGAGAATAATTGATGAGAAGTGTGTTAACTTAAATGAAGCAATAAGTGAAGTTGTGATCTTAAAACTCCGTAATCTAAATTTAACTAGTAGTAATTAGAATTAGTTTACTTATAAATTGAAATTCGTTCGTTTAAATAAGATTGAGTTGGTTACGGATTAGTACTTGGTGATTTTTATTAAACAATTCCTCATTGGAACGATACTCTACTTTCACTTTATTACTTGTTGACCACGTATACTTGCGTGTTGTGCATAATTAGATTTTACCCAACAAGTTTTTGGCGCCATTGCCGGGGAATTAGTTAATATATTTTTGCCAATATTATCTTCAATCAAATTAGTCGTAAACGAGAATGACTCAGCCAAGGGGAGCAGGGTGGATGATCTCAATGACTTTTCTGCATTATCAGCGCAACTTGAGACACTTTCGAGGAGGTTGGACGTTGTTGCAGCCCAACATAATCGAAGGATAGCAGTTAATTGCAATTATTATGCTGGTAATCATCTGAGTCATCAATGCACCGTTAGTTTTGGGCTTGGACAACACGGTGGTGAATACCTCAATGAATATAGATATGCTAATTATCATCAAGTTTGTGGGTATCACCCGGATTCGTCATGGAGCGATACTTATGAAGACCAATAGTACGCTCCAAATCCAACATACACACTGGAATTTCATGTCCACCTCCATTGCCACAAGAAGAAAAGCCAAATCCGAGGGATGTAATATTGAAGGGCATAGCAAACCTAGAGGAGATGAGGATTTTCCAAGAGTTTTCAACCCAAAATTTTAATAATCGGATGGAACAACTCGTCACTACCTCAACCAATGGTCCTCAATAGATGGCTTCCGAGACTAAGACATATAATTCAAGGTTGGAGGAATTGTTGTCCAAGTTCGTAGCATCAAGTGAGGAGATGAGGATTAATCAAGAGCGATCAATTCAGAATCAAGAGAAATCAATTCAAAATATGCTAAACCAGATGGATCAAATGCTCAAAGCCTTGAACAACTGTCCTCAAAACAATTGGTGTTATGACGAGGATTCTAAGGTTGATGAAGTGCCCGAGCCTAATCTACAACTGGATGAGACACGAGATGTTGAAAAAGAGGAGACAAGTGGGGATAATGAAAATAAAGTCGGTAAAGAACTAACTAGGAGTACCAACGAGGATGAGCCGATGTTATTAGTGCCCCAAGTTCCTTCTCCGCCAAAGATCAAGGGTCCAGTTTGATTTGCAAAACAATTGCTCAGCTTGGTAGTCATAAGTGTCTTAAGAAGGCTCTTTTTATGACATGAGAGCTAGTACAAATGTAAAGCCATGGTGGGATAAGGAGGAGAAGATAGAAGAATAGCTCGTTGTTCTTGCCAAGCCTCAAAGCCCCAATCGAATCATAGGCTCAACGGACAAAAAAGCACCTAGTTATTCAACATTCTCAATTGGGCACATATTTAAACAAAGCATGCTAGGTGACTTTAATTCGATAGCCAACACAAATGGGAACCTACCAAAAGCTATATTATTTCCGAAGGATGGAGGGTTCCTCAATTATCGAAGAGGAATTGGATAGCGTTGACCAGCCAAAGTCAGGATGAAAGACTATAATTCAAGCGCTAACTGGGAGGCAACCCAGGAATTTTTCAATTTATTTTCTTTACTAGTTTATTTAGTAGATAGGAAGTAATTTGCTTATTAAGTTCCTTTACCAATCTAAGTGCTATTCTAATCCATGTTGTCTCTCTTCAGTGTAGGTATTGGAGGTTCAATGGACAGGCAAAAGATTATGAAAAGGTTATTCAAGTCAAATCAAGTGTGGTGCACAATTTGTTCCATGCGCCTAATCTATTCTCCAAACTTAGCGGACAAGGAAGAGGATTGCTATATTTTCAGGGAAGTCCTCTGCTTTACTTTTTTCTATTTCAGCCATTGAGGACAATGTCTAGTTTAAGTTTGGGGGCATTTTAGCGTATTGCATATATTTAGTTATTTACATTGTAGTTCATATAGTTATATTTAGTTTTTGCATTCACTTTCTTAAAAAAAATTCAAAAAAAAAATTCAAAAATATTAGTTAGTTACTATGTGCATTTGCATGAATCAAGTTATTAGATAGTTTAAGTTTAGTTTGGCCAATGATGAGATTGGAATTGGGTAGACAAGTATAGTATTAATTATTATAGCTTTGACATGATTTTTTTTGTTATGAATTGGATCTTTTCCTGTTTGAAACTGGGATAAATTTGGGATATATAAGTTTCAAAAAGAAAAAAAAGAAGAAAAAAAAAATATTGTGGCTAGTTTTGTTTCGGGACCTTTGTTACTTGAACAAGTACGCCCGAGGGAGTATCTTTACACCTAGCGCCCTAAGGTCTTATATGGTCTGGGAGTCGTTGGTCGAAAGCTCGCTAAGGGGTAGCACTGTTAGCCTAATGGAATGAGACATTGCACAGTCATGGTTAAAAAAATGGAAAAAGAGCAAAAAGCCCCCGTAATGAAAAGTAACGCATAAGTATCCCAAATTGGACTCTTGAACTTGGTGGATGTTTGAATTTTGTTGGATTTAGCTTGTTCATGAATTTTGTGATTTTTCACTGTATGATGCCTTTAAAGAGATCTATTATGTGTTGTATTTAGCATTATATCAGTTAGCATGGATGTTGAGCACACACGCACTATATCAGTAATAACTGTTTAAGATTTGATGATTGATTGAGAAATTACTGATGAGTTTTGATATGATGTATTATCATGTTTACTTGAGTTTACTAAGGCCGGTTGAATAGACTTATTTCTGTCATTACTGCTGGATTCGTAGGCATTTAGATTAGTTGCATTGCATAGCATTGTTGTTCTGTGTTTTGCTTGAGGACAAGCAAATGTTTAATTTTGGGGGTATTTGATAAATAGGTTTTATACCTACTTATCCGGTATCTATTACTTGAATTAGTTGTTTAAACCTATGTTTCTTAGTTACTTTTCATATATTTTATGTTATTTTATAGGCTATGACATAACATTGGCATGAAGAAGCAAGGGAAAGAAATTCGGACATCTTTTGGACCAATATACGAAAGAAAATGAAAGGAGGGAAGATTGAAGGACTTTTAACACCAAGTTGGATGCATGTTCTTAGCTTGAAACTTAGATTATACTGTAGATCTTCTTCTTATCTTTCCGAAACATCTTGAATCGTCCCAATCGGAGCATGGATGTGAAAGTTATGGCCTTTTTATCAACAAAGATCAAAGCTAAGAGTTGTCATGCTTGCCATTTACACAACATCTATGTCAAGCTCGTTTCTACCATGATCCAGCCTGAATCTGTCAATTATTAAAGAATGAAAGTTGTAGATCTCGTCGATATCTTCGATTTGATAGGTGGTAGGCCCTGTAACTCCTAGTGGATCAAACGTTATACCAATTTTACCAAAGGATGTCGCAGTAGAAAATAGCGTAGCGTGGACCGCGCTATGAATGAACTACGATAGTCTTGGGCGCACTACTATGCCAAAGATCTACTATTCTCCTGTATGGGCCATACCAAAATAGTATAAGGATAGCCGCTGAAGCGCTAAGTAGTGAGGGAACGATTGGTTTGGGTTATTTGATGTCCAACTTGAGCTAGAATAGGATTCTTAGTTGCCTAACTTGCTTGGGTGTCCATTAGAACTATAAATACATGATGAGAGACATAAAAGAGAGGATATGGAGATATGCTATTTTTGGAGGATTCCATTAGATTATATTAGAGTAAATTAGATCAAAACCCTAATTCTTATTAGATTTGGGGATTCAAGAAACTTGGAGACCATTGAAGATTCAAAGTAGGAGCAAGGAGGGAGCATCAAATCTACAGACAAGAGATTCTATCTTTTCATCTTCTTCTATCTTTGTCTTTTAATGTTTATTCAAGTGTGGATTCTTAGTTTTAATTCAATGAACTAATTCTTTGTTTGAGATTACAATGGATCTTATTGTGTAGTTTATTTTAATATGCTTCGCTATCAATTATTATGTTCTATCGTGAGGATTATCTATTGTGATTTGAACTTAATTACTTAATTGCCTAGCTAACAATTACTGTGATAATCTATATGAACTCGAGAGATGAAGTATAGATTTAGATCTGATCATGATGGCATGTGTTTGTGATTTCTGCATAGATAGAATTCATGATTCGTGTTTAGGATAGAGATATACCTTTACGCCATATGTAATCTTATAGAGAACTTGTGTTTTAAATCCTTTTTAATTGTAATTCACATAGAGATATAGTGGATTAGTTAATTAGGGTGTCTTGCTTAATTCTATCATCTGTGGATTTAAGTGAGTATGGGTATTATGCATCGAGAGATGGTTTTATCTGCTTTAGTGTTCTTGATTAACAATTCATGATAGAGAATAATTGATGAGAAGTGTGTTAACTTAAATGAAGCAATAAGTGAAGTTGTGATCTTAAATCTTCGTAATCTTAATTTAACTAGTAGTAATTAGAATTAGTTTACTTATGAATTGAAATTCATTCATTTAAATAAGATTGAGTTGGTTACGGGTTAGTACTTGTTGATTTTTATTAAACAATTCCTCGTGGGAACGATACTCTACTTTCACTTTATTACTTGTTGACCACGTATACTTGCGTGTTGTGCGTAATTACATTTTTCCCAACAGTTACCTTTAATGTCTTCAAGGCAATGAAGTTCCCAACAGATGAAGAAGAATGTTTCAGAGTTGATTTGGTGGACCATGTATTAAATGATGAAGTTGAGAGTCTGTTGGATTATGAACCATTGAGGAGTGTCATTGCTGAAAATTCAGAATTAGAGGATGAGGATTTCGCCGAACTTGTGCAATATCTGGATACCACTCCACAATTCAGAAAATTCAGAACACCTATCGAGCCATTGACAAAAGCTGGAGAGACATCGGTAAAATTAAAGCCATCTCTTGAGACACCTCCAGAACTTGAATTAAAACCACTTTCAGATCATCTCAGGTACGCATTTTTAAATAAAGATTCAAAGCTACCGTGATTATTTCATCGCACTAACATCGCTTCAGAAGAAAACCGCTACGGTGCTTAGAGAGTTCAAATCAGCTATTGGATGGACCATAGCAGATATCAAAGGGATCAGCCCTTCTTTTTGCATGCATAAGATCCTGTTAGAAGTTGATAGTAAGCCATCGGTGGAACATCAAAGAAGGCTTAATCCGATAATGAAAGAGGTGGTCAAGAAAGAGGTACTAAAATGGTGGATGATGTGCATAATCTATCCGATTTGATGCATGACTCATGGGTGAGCCCAAAGGCAGTGTGTAATCAAGAAGGGTGGTATGACCGTGGTTTCAAATGAGAATAATGAGCTAATTCCAACACGAACAGTGATAGGGTGGAGAGTCTGCATGGACTACAAGGAAAGATCATTTTCCACTACCATTTATTGATCAGATGTTGGACAGATTAGCAAGTCATGAGTACTATTGCCTTCTGGATGGATATTCGGGCTACAATCAGATTATGATATCTCCAGAAGACCAGGAAAAGACTACATTCACATGTCCATACGACACTTTTACCTTTAGAAGGATGTCTTTTGGGTTGTGCAATGCTCCAGCCACCTTTCAGAGATGCATGATGGCTATATTTTCAGACATGGTGGAACAGAACGTGGAGGTATTTATGGATGATTTCTCAGTCTTCGGGGACTCGTTTGATTTATGTCTTTAAAATTTTGTAATGGTTTTGAAGAGGTGCGTTGAGACGAATCTAGTGATGAACTGGGAAAAGTGTCACTTCATGGTACAAGAAGGAATCATACTGGGACACAATATTTCGAAGAAAGGACTCGAGGTGGATAGGGCTAAGCTGGAAACTATTGAGAAATTGCCACCACATACTTCATGTTTGCAGTTTTCTGGGACATGCAGGTTCCTACCGCAGATTCATCAAAGACTTCTCCAAGATAACTAAACCACTATGCAGTTTATTGGAGAAGGATGCACAGTTCAATTTTGATGAGGCTTGCGTGTCGGCATTTGAGCACTTAAAGGGGAAATTAACATCATCACCAATTATTACTGCACCAGATTGGGATTTGCCATTTGAGCTGATGTGTGATGCTGCCAGTGATTACGCTGTAAGGGCTGTTTTGGGGAAGAGGAAAAAGAAGATGTTTCATGTGATTTATTATGCCAGCAAGACCCTTACAGATGCACAGTTGAACTACACCACCACAGAGAAAGAATTATTAGCAGTGGTGTATGCCTTTAATAAATTTCGAGCATATCAGATAGGTACAAAGGTGATATTGTATCTGATGGATTTTATTGCTGCAGGAATTTGATTTGGAGATCAAGGACAGAAAGGGCACTGAAAACCAAGTGGCGGACCACTTATCTCGACTACAGAATCCGGAAAGGGAGGCAGACGACAAAGTTGTGATTAATGAATCCTTTCCAGATAAACAGTTGTTTGTGGTGAAAGGGGAAGTGCCATGGTTTGCAGACTACGCGAACTATTTGGTGAATAAGATGGTACCTTCTGACTTGGTGGGTTATCAAAAGAAATTTTTTTTTCATGATGTCAAATGGTTTATATGGGATGAGCCATACTTGTTTAAACAGTGTGCTGATCAAATGATAAGAAGGTGTATCCTGTATAGCGAGATCGAGGGGATTTTACAAGATTGTCATTCTTCGGTGTATGGAGGTCACTATGGTGGAGAACGAACAGCGGCCAGAGTACTACAAGCAGGATTCTACTGGCCGACAATCTTCAAGGATGCATATAGTTTCATCCAGCAGTGTGATAGATGTCAGAGAGTGGGGAACATCTCAAAAAGAAATGAAATGTCGTTGAATATGATCCTCGAAGTAGAAAATTTTTATGTGTGGGGGGATGATTTCATGGGCCATTTTGTTTCTTCTTGCGGAAATCTCTACATCCTGCTCGTAGTGGATTATGTGTCGAAGTGGGTAGAAGTGGAAGCTCTTCCAATAAATGATGCCAAGGAAGTCCTCAGGTTTTTACACAGAAGTATCTTCACGAGATTTGGGACTCCTAGGGCCATCATTAGTGATGAAGGCAGTCATTTCTGCAACAGGCAGTTTACAACTTTGTTGGCTAAATATGGGGTGAACCATCGTATTGCTATAGCTTATCACCCACAAACGAATGGCCAAGCGGAAGTGTCGAATCGAGAAGTCAAAAGAATCCTTGAAAAAGTTATGAATCCCACGAGGAAGGACTGGTAGTTAAAATTGGATGATGCAGTATAGGCATATAGGACTGCATACAAAACACCATTGGGCATGTCACCTTTTCAGCTCATGTATGGAAAAGCCTATCACCTTTCTATGGAGCTAGAGCATAAGGCATATTGGGCAATTCGAAAGCTCAATTTTGATTTGAAAGCTACAGGGGAAAAACGCCTACTCCAACTCAATGAGTTGGATGAAGAAATGGGTTTTGGATGAAGCTGTACAAGGAGAAGGTGAAGAAATGGCATGATCGCAAGATCATAGAGAGGACATTTGAACCGGGACAAAGGGTTTTACTTTACAATTCCAGACTTAAACTTTTTCCCAAGAAGCTGAAATCAAGATGGTCAGGGCCATTTACAGTGAAGACTGTCTTCCCACATGGTGCGATAGAAGTGTTTGATAAATTCCCATATCAGCCTTTTAAAGGGAATGGACAGCGATTGAAGCATTATTTTGGTGGCGAGGTGGACAGACAGAAAGGCACCTCAATTCTTTCTTCGGCATGAGATTAAGAGACAGTCAAGCTAATTGACTATAACTTAGCGCTTGATGGGAGGCAACCCATTATTTCTATCTCAACTTTTTACTTATTCAGTTTAGGTTGTTTTTGTTAGTCATTTGCAATTTTTTTTATTATTGTGATAGTCGATTAGCTTTGTATATTTATCATAGTAGATGCACTTGAAAAGGAATATGTTTGTGCATAGCATCAAAATTAGGGTGGTAAAATAGACACTCATGTTTATTTGGTAAATCATGCCTTGATAGTGTTTATTTATGTCTATGTAGGTATCTTGGACTGAATTCATCACTGATTTGAAGTACTGGAAATGAAAACTGGAATTGCAGGATTCAGGGTCGTGCGACCGCGCAATGATAACTACACAAGACCACGCGCCCGCACGCATGCATGCCAGACTAAAAAATTACACTCATGGCGCGCGCTACCGATCTTTATGAAAAGGTTATGGCCACAAGGCCAATAACACCTGACAAAGTGAAATTTTTTAAGTTTAAAAAATGTGTTGTGGCTCATTTGGTCTCTCAATTGAAATAACAGAAGGCGTATCTTGATCTCCATTACTCGCACGATTCCTTTCCTCCCAACCGTTACAAATTAAAGCACCACGTCTCACGCTCATCTCAGCCCAGTTAGTGCGCATCAGTTACTATACCCACGATCAATATCACTTTAACACTAGGGTTTCAGATTAGGTTGTACAGAATACAGTGTGGGGGTACTCCATCTTCGGCTACCACTCTCATTCACTGCAAGGCAAAGAATCCTCCTTTTTTCTCTCTCAACATTCAAAGCAAATGGATCCGAAAAGAGCACGCTCTTCTTCTTCATCATCGTCGTCCTCTAGCAGTCAGGGGGAAGACGTTGTGGATCATACCAAATTCTTGAGTCTAGACGTCTAAATGGAATATTACAGAATTGTGGCAAAAAATTTTGTGAAGGAGAGGGGACTCAGGCCTGAGCAACAAGATGGTCAATTGTGGAACATGATTCGTGAAAGGGGATGGCTTGGATTGACTGCCACGCCCATGCCTGCCCCCATGGGTATTGTCAGAGAATTCTATGCGAATGCAAAGGAGACGATGAGTGGGTTATCCGTGATTTACGGAGTTCAAGTGGATTTCAGACCTCCCGCAATCAGGGAAGTTTTCAGGTTACTTGACGCACCCCCGACTGGGTCTGCTAATTGGGTAGAAGGTGTACACTTGGAAATAGATTTGGAAATGGTCATTACTGAGTTGTGCGTGCCAGGAACGAAGTGGACTTACAAGGCCAGCACGAATCAGCCGCGAATATTCCCAGCATCAGCCTTGAATCGATATGCCAAGGCGTGGAATTTATTTATATGTAAAAAGCTCGTTCCGTCGTCTCATCAGCATGAAATCACAGCGGAGAGGGCAATCACTCTGTGGGGCATAATCACAAGGAAGTACATTGGTGTAGCCCACCTGATACATCAGAATATGTTGCGGTATATCAAGGGGAGCACAACTGGGAGTATCCCACATGCATTTGTTGTAGCTGGCCTGTGTGCCCAGTAAAGAGTTCAGTGGGATAATGAACAAATACAGAATCCGAGTAAAGATATCACACATGAAACCATTGCAAAATTCGAGGATTGGGCAGGTGGTGCACCGCACCCGCGAGGAAAATGCTTCATTATCCAGCCCACATTCCCAAAGCCATAACTGCAGCCCTCCCAGACAGATGAAGTGGCCCATCAACTCAAGCACCTGCTGCCACTGGGGATCGATAGCTCCAAAGGTTAGAGCGAAAGGTCGACGCGATGTACAACAATTCGCAGCATTTGCTATGGGTCTCACGAGGTCATTGGCGGAGGCATTTGCACAACAAGGGACCATAGTTGAGTGGCCACAGTTCGAGACTACCATGCCATATCCACCACCGGATTCACCACCCGACGAGGGTGGTTCAGCTGAGCACTAGGGGAGTTTTCTCTAACCCTATACCTTCATTCATTGGGGCAATGAATATTATAAGTTTGGGGGTATTGGGGTAGTAGTGTAGTTTCATATAGTATGTGCATGTTAGTTTAGCATGTTTAGTTTAAATTTTCATATAATATGTGCATGTTTAATTTATATTTTGCATGTTTGGTTTTTAGTCATTATTAACTATGTTAGTATATGTTTAGTTGCATTTTATGTTTAATGCGTGTCTCACAAATTTTAGCTTTATGGAAATTTTGTCTAGCCTATGATGAATGTGAATTTTGAAGGATTATTGAATATATTGGATAACATATGCTTAGATATAATGTTTTACATGATGTAATTCATGATGCTGTCTAAATGCTTTCGGTTTGCACTGCCGTGACCACAATTGCTTGTAGGCATAAGAATGATGTGTTGCATTGCTCAATTGAAAATGTGGTTTTAAAAAGAGAAATATGTGGAAAATGAACTTAGACTGTGCAAAACATCGATATTCAAACTTTGGGAAAACATGGGTATGCTATGTATAAAAAAAATAGCAATAACATGGCTAGTCTTATTTTGGGGCCCTAGCTACTTGAGTAAGTATGCAGTAGGGGTGTCTTAACACCTAAGCGTACCCCTAAGGTCTTTCATGGATGGGAGTCGTTGGTTGAAAGCTTGCTAAGGGGTAGCAAAGATGTTTGCCTAATGGAATGAGGCATTGCGATCCACGTGAAAAAAGAGAGAAAGAAAAGAAAAATAGCAATAAACACATGCATGGAAAGAGCGAAAAAAATCGCCTCGTGAGTAGCAATAAAAAGTTAAGCCCATTGTTGAACCTTAGTTTATTTTGATATGTTGGAACAGTCTTTTTTGCATAAGTATACATGAGTCTTGATTTAGAATGTAAGTTTCTGTTTTGAGCAATTTAGCATGCATATTCTTTACTTAAATCAAGTTTTGGTGAACACAACACACACACACACAACATCTTTATAGCATATATGAATTATTTGAGTGTATGATATTATGCCTATAGTTTGGTTTGAATTTGTATTCTTGACTCTGGATAATTTGCTGAGGCATTTTAGATTGAAATTCTGTTAGAGCTGGAACAATGTGAGACTAGTTTGCATCATGATTTAGTTGCATAGCATGTAGTTGTATTTTCAGTGTTTATTAGTATGCATTGCTTGGGGGCAAGAAATAGTTCAAGTTTGGGGGTATTTGATAAGTGGATTTTATACCTACTTATTGGATATCAATTCACGTGAACTATGCCCATCTCAAGTATATTTTAGTGTGTTTTTAGTTGCATTTCATAATATTTTGCATTGCATGTACTGAGAACTCCTTGGGTGAAAAAGTGCAGGAAATGGCATGAGTTGGGCATTGCTAGATGGCATGGGATAAATGATGGCACAACATGAGGATCAATGGACAAAAGAAGCTAAGAAGTGGTGAACAATAGAGCAAAAGTTATATGTCAAAGCATCGAGAGCGACTTAGCAAGGAAGAAAAGATGAGAACACGAGGTTGCCAGTTCAGAAGTCGCGCTGACTAATAAAGTTTTAATACGCTAGCGCCTACCGCCGCCATCACTTTGATCGCACTAACTTTGCATCCATGGCTACCACATGAGAATTACATTAGGATCAAGGCATGTGCCATGAAATATTGATCGAGGTCGCTAACTTTATTTTAATTTTTGAAATTCAAGTGTTTGAGTTTGTATAAACGATTATGGTTGGCACCAGATGCGATTATCTTCGGGTTTTACGTACTTTTCATAGGAGAGAACTAGGGTTTACACTTGGAGAGAATTCTAACGTTAAACTAAGCATAAATTTCTTATTTTCTACTTCTTCTTTGGAATTCAGTAATTGTGGATGCTTTACTTTTATGTTGCTGGATATTATTGAGGATTTGAACGTTACGTTGGGATTGTAATTAACAACTGGGTTTGATCAATTCTATCTACTTTCTTTTAGTTGTTTGTTTATTTTCCATGCGTTGCTTTGATCCCATAATGGTTTTTGGTTCAGTCATGAACTAAACTCCATTATGGGATTCTAACAGAGTTTAATACGTAGTCTAACTTATGGCCTGATTGCTGGACTATTTTGCGTATCATAAGGAATTTCTATCATGGTTGATTTACATGTATGAATGATTGATCATCATTCGTTTTATGTGCTTGTATGGAATTGAAAAATAACATGCGGGTATGGTTGTAATCATGATAGCATGCGTACATGGGGCTTTTTTGCTTAGCTTTGTATTTCGAGAATCAGATAGACATATACTATTTCACCGTATGAGTTAAATACGGGCTTGTGCTTAAATTCAATATTGCTGCAATCTCACATAGAAATATAGTGAGATTGGTTTTATTGATGATTACATGGTGTCTATTGCATGTGGATGTTATGTAAATAGGTCATGATACATTGAAAAATGGTTATGTCTACATTAGTGCTCTTAGCTACTTTTCTGTGATACGTGAACAATTTTGAATGACGGTGGTGGTTAGATGACCTATTAAATGAAGTTAAGGATCCCATTATCTCCAAATTTGATTTATTACATTATTATTCTTATTTTAGTTATTATTTGCATTTAGAGTAATTCACAATTATAAGCATTAGTTTAAGCATATAAAAATTGTGATTTAGTTGATGCATAATAGTTTAATTTAGACAACTTTCTCCGTGGATCGATACTCGACTTACTCTGTATTGCTTGTTGACACATGTATACTTGCATGAGTTAGAACTCTTTTATTAAAACTAAAAAAGAGGCAACAAATGACGATCCAGATGATAGCATTAGTAGTCCTCACTATTCTGTTAAATAGTGTGACAATAAATGTAATGAGGACTCCATTGAGTGTGAATATTGTCTAGAAGGCAATATTCTTATTTAAACTCTCAGCTATGTTTTGACGTATATTACCCGATAGTTGTATAATTAAGTTTGTATTTGATTTATGTACCATGTATTTGGCGACTCAGAATGGGTGATGTATACCTATTTTGGGGGTGTCACAGTAACTTTGCATTTACTTTATGCAATGGACATGAGTAAGTAAGTTTCAAAATTATATTACCATTGTGCCAGATTATTAACTCTATTGTTATCGATTTTGTATCCAATCATTTGTATTCATACAAGCTCTTAAATTATTCGATCATTGTTTATCAACATAGTATTATTGTATAATCCAAATATTTATTCTTTTCGTTAATTTCTAAATATGGTTAGACAAGTGTCCTCACTTGGATAATCATTGTATTTAATCACATGTTGATACATACTTAAGGGTTTCCAGTATGTATACACTAGTTAAAGATCGTCTAAGTTATTTGACCCGGCTAGACACAAACTTTATAATATTATTAAATAAGAGAACTTTATTGTATCTAACCAGATTGTTTTGGTTCGGATTCCCGACTAAGTATAAACATCCCGATTATGGAAAACTTTTGTGCACCAAAGGCGGATAAGATAAACGATAATCTCGTTCTTGTATGTAGTATTGATCAATACAGGGATAACAGGCTAATCACCCCCTAGTGCCTGTAAGTTATGACGGTTTGAAAATGAATTTCTGTTTAACCTTTTCGAAAATAGAAAACAATGTTCATAGTCTGTCTACTGATCTCCAGTTATAGTCAGTACTGTAATACCCGAGAATTTCTACGTATTATTAAATGAATATATTAATGGAAATACTATATGAGTGTTATTATTTTATGAGTTGGTTAATACAATTGATTCGTATTAGATCAATACGTATTAAGAAATGTAGAGTGACAATGGGATTTATGAAATGCCTTGTGTGGCCTAATGCAAAACGAGAAACTTCACTAAGTAAGTTAAACCGGGAATTAGGAAGGTTAATCGTATATGATCATGAGATTTTATATAAGTAATCAATACACTCATAGACTCGTAGTAACACTCTTGTGAACACTAATTCATGTCGTGTAAGACAAGTGTGGCGATAGAGGTTGACACTGGCTTAAGCTAAATCGATCTTGGCATCCTTTGTCGAGGCATAATAAGCAATTTCTTGTAGTCAATGATACTAAAGCGCAAAATTGCGCAAAGGGTCGATTGGAGAAAAATTATTTCTTCTATCTTGAAAATTAAATGGAACAATTATGTGATATGTGGGACATTAATAAACCATGAAATAAAGTGCGCAATTAAGTAATATTAATTGTTAATTGTTATATTTAATTAATTGTTAATGGTTGTGGTAGAATATTGAATTCTTAGTAATTAACTAATAATATGTGATTACTATTAATTGCAATATATTATAAAAAGGGAATAATGTTTATGGGGATCCATAATTACATTAATCAATGGTTGGATTAATTAATATTGGTGTTAATTAATTAAGGAAGAACATGGTTATTTATTTAGCATAAATAAGTAAGTTATTAATATAATAATATTATATTGATAGTTATGTGCATGTGAACAATAATACAAATATAACTATATAGTGTAGTGTGACATTACGTGACTATATATTAAGCTATATGAGTGAAGCAATGTGATTATGCATATTGTAACTATATAGTATATATATCATGAAATATGTAAGTAGCCATATACATGTGAATAGACCTTAAAATAGAATGTACATAGATTATATGTATATTACATAGCACCTACTAACTTGAAATGTTTAGTCATATGGTGACATTAAGTTATATTATATGGTTGATATAGCATAAGAGTAAAAATGTGTACAAGTCTGTAGACTAAGTGTTGCTGAGAATTTCTTTTGTCCCAAAATGAGTGGCACAAGGACATGAACAGTGACTACAAGCTATAATACGTATGTTTTCAAAAGGCTAAGCCTATTTCTTCCAAGCTTCTAGCTAATGATTATGGGGGGGGGGGAGTGGTGCTCATGATGCAAACCAACCACTAATTACCAACTCCTCCATAACCTTCATGCAATCCTACAATCCATGGGTTTGATTCAATGGGAAAATTCAATGTCTGGTTTTGTCGTCTTCTATAAACAGCAACCATGTTTATCAGTATATGTTCTTGAAGTTGTCTGAGATTTTTCGAAGTAAAAGTTTAAAGCATACAAGCATTCTTAGAGTTTGAGAGTTCAGTTAGAGCAAGTTCATTTCACATTACAAAGGTATAATTCCATTCCTTTCTTTCCATTTCCGTTTCTGTTAAACAGAGTTAGTATGTATGGAAATTCAAATTCTTGATTATGTGGGAATCAATGTTAATGAGGATGGATATGAGTTATATAGATGTTATATGATCATATAAGCATGTTGCAATTGATAAATGAGTGTTTAGGAATGATTTCGTTAGTAATTTATGTGACACCCCCAAAACAGGTATACAACACCCATTCTGAGTCGCCAACTACATGGTACAGAAACAACTACAACTTTATTAATACAACATAAAAACTGTGAGTTTAAATACAAATATTGTCATCTAGACAATATCCACACTCAAATAAGTCCTCATTCCAATTATTGATACATTATTTTACAAAAATGGTGAGTACTACTAAAATAACTTCTAGAACCATCATTCCATACCCCGACTAGTACTCTCTACATTCTCGCCTCCTGAGAAGAAAAATGGAACAAAAAGGAAAAGGGTGAGCTCAACTAGCCCAGTAAAGAACATTATGACTAAGATAATACAGAACAAATTATCGTTAGTCTTCAACAGGGAAAAATCTAATAGAATACAATAGACAACAAGTTTTAAATCAATATTCGTAGCGGAAATAATAATTCATTAGAAGAGTTAAGTAGAGAATGCAAACTACTATCTTCTATATATGAATTTAAAAGTTCATCGTCTATCTTTTATCCCTGTAACATCAATCAATATATATCTGGAATCAAATATTCATCTTTGCACCACCTACCAAAGATATTCATCGATTGGTCATGTTCATCTAAACACTGCTCATCTTTGCACTACGGGCCAAAGATATTCATCGAAAATCATTAATCTTTTGCACTGCAGCCAAAGATATTCAATTATATCATCATTTAGGACCGAGGATGATGAAAATATTTTAAAAAACGAATCCGGTGAAACAAAAGAACAAATATTAAGGATTCGTACATTAAATAATCCAAGTTTAAAAATACTTCATAAATAACCAGAGTGGAGTAAAATTCAAGAATGATCAAAAGATGGACACAATCAAAGCTAATATCCATAATAGATATTTTGGAAAAAAAAACGAAAATTTAATTTTTACGTGAATAGTTAGTGATTCGTGAATAAGTGTCGTATACGTGAATAGTGCCGTATACATGAATAGTGACTCCGACACTAAAAGATAGAAATTTCACAAAAAAGATCATCATGCTTCGTGAATAGTAACTCATGAATAGTAACTCATGAATAGTAACTCATGAATAGTAACTCATAAATAGTAACTCATGAATAGTAACCCCGACATGAAAAAGTTCCAAATTTGATAAAAAGTTTCAACCAATATTTCGGCATAATGATATTGAAGAAATAATATCATTATTTAAAAAAAAAAATATCCCTTACCTTGTAAAGACAATACTTCTAGTTGAAACACCGGATATAAGCTATGACTTGAACTTACACCGTATAGCAATACTCAAAGTATTAAAATACTCACAAGAATACGCTAAATATATCGAGAGAGAAAGAGAGAGAAATCTGTAGTTTCTGGTGTGATTTTCAATTCTAACCTAAGCACCCTATTTATAGGAAAATGCTTAGAACACCGAAGTAGAAAATTTAATAAAATATTAATATATATATTAAAATTTTCTACGCACTTATACCAGCTGATTTCCAACTCTTAACACATGCCTATAAATAACAAAAACGTTTTTCTAACTAAAAATAATTAAAACTTCCAAAATCAATTATTTCGGAACTTCAGAACTTCTATAATTCATAATAAATATCCCTTTTATTAGAAAATTCGAATCTCGCGACTTTTTATAGAAAATTCCATTATCTACAACTTTGCAGAAGAAAGTTTTTCCAAATTCCAAACAGAAATTGAACGAAATCCACAAACGGGCGATTTTAAATGTTATAATCAAATTTCAGTCAAGAAATGGGCCCACAGACATGTTTAACATGTTTTAAACAACTTTTGCAACAAAAATACTCTTCCTCATCATATACTCATATATCCCACATTCATTGTAAAAATATCATCATTATTATATTATAATAATATAATAAAATATTATTTTATCAGAAAAGATAAAATATCGATTTTCAACAATTGTCACTTTAAAAATTTTCTCCATTTATATCCACATAAAATGAATATTTTCCTCATCATATAAATCAATAACTAATTATTCACAAATAATATTACAGAATCGCAGATCTTGGCAACTGTGTAGTTCCAAAGAAAGAGGGGCTTTCAATAAGAATTTCTCCTTTGGCAAGCAATTAGGTGATCAAACCTCTCCTTAGACTGAACTTTCTAGACATTGCCAATAATATTTTCTAATAATATTATTCAGATAATATGAATTATTGCTTCGATAATGGAAAATATTGTGTAGTGACAATGATTGAAACAACGATGTAATATAAAATATCAACGCAAAGAATTATTGAATCAATAAAATAAAATATCGAGCAAGAATTCACATGTAACAATTATTGAGTAGTGCCTTCTTACGTAAGGATCAATAATTGGTGCAATACCGCGTGCTACTATGCAACAACGCGTATTACTGTGGTTTAACCACCGGGTATTCCAACAGTGTTAACGGTAACAACTACGCCGTTATTTATAAACAACTTATACTTGTCATTTTCTTCATCCAATCGCTTTCCGTTATGGGGCCCACAAAAGACTGCGCCGTCGTACGAATATTCCCCGATAGCAAGAATATTCCATGACCAAACGAATATTCCCCGACAACAATGAATATTTTATAACCACCTGCTTATTTAAAATATTTGCGCATTTTACCCATAACTAACCACATTAATCAAATCAACCCTTACTATTTTAAAATGATAAATAGAGGAAACTAAATTTCATTTATTAATAATTTGGGGTCTTACAACCTCCCCTCCTTATGAAATTTCGTCCTCAAAATTGACGTACGTACCTGGTGTTTCGAAAAGATGAGGATACCTCGCTTTCATTTCCGTTTCCAACTCCCAGGTCATTTCCTTAATAGCATGGTTTCTCCACAAAACTTTAACTTGTGGTATGACCTTCGTGCGTAGGACATGCTCTTTCCTATCCAAGATTTTGACAGGTACCTCCTCGTACGTTAAATCTTCGGCTATCTCGTCCGGTTCTAACTCAATAACGTGGTTCGGGTCTTTCACATATTTACGAAGCACGGATACGTGAAAAACGTTATGAACTCGAGACATGCTTGGAGGTAACGCGAGTCTATAGGCCACCTTTCCTACTCGATCAAGAATCTGAAATGGACCAATAAATCATGGATTGAGCTTTCCTCTCTTCCCGAATCTTGTAACTCCCTTCCATGGAGCCACACGCAACAATACATGATCCCCAATACTAAATTCCACGTCTTTTAGATGAAGATCCGCATAACTCTTTTGTCGATCCTGTGCCATTTGTATACGTTGTCGAATCGTTTGGATTTTTTCCGTAGTCATACGTACCAACTCGGGTCCCAACAATGTTGCTTCACCTACCTCATCCCAATATATTGGAGAGTGACACTTTCGTCCATACAATGCTTCGAATGGAGCCACACCTATACTTTCCTGATAACTGTTGTTGTAGGAGAATTCCACCAATGGTAAATAATTATCCCAACTGCCTTTGAAGTCTAGGACATAGAGTCTTAATAGATCTTCAAGAGTTTAAATAGTCCTCTCTGATTGTCCGTCCGTTTGAGGATGGTATGCCGAACTAAATCGTAAATCAGTGCCCATAGCTTTTTGCAAGCTAACCCAAAATCTTGAAGTGAATCTTGGGTCACGATCCGAAACTATGGATATTGGCATGCCATGCAATCTCACAATCTCATCTACGTATATACGAGCAAGACGTTCAAGGGAATAAGTCTCCCGTATCAGCAAAAAATGAGCAGACTTGGTTAATCTGTTAACAATAACCCAAATAGCATTTATGCCTTGAGAAACCGTGGGAAGACCCGTAACGAAATCCATGGTAATGTGTTCCCACTTCCATTTCGGAATCTCAAGTGGTTGCAATGGATCCTTAGGCACTTGATGCTCCGCCTTTATACGTTGACAAGTTAAACACATCGAGATAAACTTCGCGATCTCTCTCTTCATATTGTTCCACCAAAATTTATGTCGAAGATCATGATACATTTTGGTACTCCCAAGATGGATTGCAAATGGTGTGTTGTGTGCCTCCATCATGATTCTATGCTTTAAGTCAGAATCGTTAGGAACACAAAGTCTGGAGTGGACTCGAAGTATTCCTTCTTCATCGATTCTTGCTTCTGAAATAACACCTTCTTGCACTTTCTTCTTCATACGCATCAGCTCCGGGTCTGTGGCTTGAGCAACTTTAACTTTTTCGATTAAAGTCGGTTCTATGCGTTTATTTGACATCATCGCACCCATTCCTGCATATGATCTTCTACTCAACGCGTCAGCTACCACGTTTGCTTTTCCAGGATGGTATTGAATAGTGTGGTCATAATCTTTCAACAACTCGAGCCAACGTCGTTGTCGCATGTTGAGTTCTTTTTGAGTGAAAAAATATTTGAGGCTTTTATTGTCTGAATATATCTCCACTTTCTCCCCATATAGATAGTGCCTCCGGATCTTTAAGCTTGAAAAAATGATTCTTACTTAACTCTAGATCATGAGTAGGATAATTCCTCTCATATTCTTTTAAGTTTTCGCGAGGCATAGGCTATGACTTTCCCACGTTGCATGAGAACACATCCCAACCCTTTGCTCGAAGCATCATCATGAGATAACAAATCCATCCCAACCGGATGGTATTGTCAAAAGCAGTGCGAAATGAGTCTCCTCTTGAGATCTTGGAAACTCTTCTCGCATTCCTCGCTCCATACTGAATTTTTTATCTTTACTGAGTCGGTGAGTTAAGCAGAGTAGCGATTCTAGAAAATCCTTCCACAAATCTTCGATAATAACCAATAAGCCCAAAAAGCTACGTACTTCGGTCACCGTCTTTGGTTGCTCCCAACTTTGTATTGCTTCAATCTTCGCCGGGTCAACAGACACTCCATGTTTTGACACCATGTGCCTAAGGAATGCTACTTCCTCAAGCCAGAACTCGCATTTCTTCAGCTTGGCATATAGCTTGTTAGCACGAAGCCTTTGCAGTACCAGCTTCAAATGGCGCTCATGATCTTCACGACTTTTGGAATAGATGAGGATGTCATTAATAAAGACAACAACGAACTGATCCAAATATTCCTTGAATACTTGGTTCATCATATCCATGAAAGCAGTAGGAGCATTAGTCAATCCAAAAGACATGACTAGGAATTCATAATGCCGGTACCTAGTTCTGAAAGCAGTCTTTGGAATATCCTCAGTTCTAACCTTCAGCTGATGATATCCAAAATGAAGATCGATCTTTGAAAAGAATTATGCTCCTTGCAACTGGTCAAACAGGTCATCAATACGAGGTAGCGGATACCTATTCTTGATAGTGACATGGTTCAATTCCCGATAGTCAATACAAAGTCGCATACTCCCGTCTTTCTTCTTTACAAATAAAATAGGAGCACCCCAAGGAGAAGTACTTGGGACCGAATGAAACCAGATGTCCAACAAATCCTCGTAGTTGAACCTTTAACTCCACGAAGTTCAATAGGAGCCATTCGATATGGGGTTTTAGAAATGGGCTTTGTACTGGGTTCAAGGTCAATAAAGAATTTAATTTCACGTTACGGGGTAGGCCGAGAAGTTCTTTAGGAAATCGTCGGGGAAAGTCAATAACAACAGAATATTATTCAAATCGGCGTGTCTTTATTCAAATCCATAACATGGGCTAAGAAAGCTTGACATCCATTTTTTTAATAAGCGAATAGCTTTATGACTTGATATGAGCGGTGATTGATTTTAATGGTTTAGTTGCTTGAATTCGCACAACAAAAGTTGATTAGGAATATGAAAACTAACAACCTTACGAAAATAATCAATTTTGGCATGATGAGTAGTTAACCAATCAATCCCTAAAATCACATCAAAAGCAAGTATCTTTAAAGAGATAAGGTCACGGGTAAGGTGATGGTGCCAACTTGGATCAAACAAGATTTATAAGCGTGGATGTGATGAAAGTTTCTCTAACGAGTTTTCACGAGATAGGTCAAAGTCTAATTTCTCTCGAGTCAAGTTTAAGCGTTGAGCACAAGCGGGAGAGATAAATGAATGGGTAGCACCCGGTATCTAATAAGGTATAAACTTTGCATGAATTTATGATTAGTTTACCCGTGATCACCTCGTTTGGGTTCCTCGCATGTAGACCGATCCACGACAAATGCTCTTCCGAGGCCGATTGACTTTGACTTTCGAGGGGATGACCTTTTGAGTCACCATCCCATTGGACTTGGTTTCATTCTGATGCAATATCGAGCGATATGTCCTTCCTTTCCACAATTATAGCATACCTTGAACTGTTGTGGGACGGTTTTAATGATATGTCCCTCTTTCCACATTTATAGCATCGATTGGTGGTCGCGTTCTCCTTCCTTAAAACCGATTCTTCTTTGGTGCCGACGTCTTCACATTGTCATTGTTGAATCTCCTCTTTTTAAAATCTCCCCAAGTCGCTTCTTTTATTTTCATGGCCACGATTACCACGAGTGGTTACCGCTTTTGTTCGAATGTTTTCCTCCCATTGGTTTTCGTTGTTCGATGATCGCCGCCACCCGGTATGACCACAGTTGCGGTCCCTTGGTTGAACGTACTTTCATTATCTCGTTCTAATAATTGAGCCTGTTGACAACATCATCGAATATAAAGCAAATTTATGAGAGATAAGATATTTAGAATCTGGGTTTTAAACCTCTCGAGAAACATCCTCGTCATTCGTTCCTCATTTTCTACCAAATGAGGTGCAAACCTGGATAACTCTGCGAACTTCGCCTCGTATTGGGACACCGTCATGTTATTTTGTTCTAGTCTAATAAACTCTACCTCCTTCATATGGCGAATACTTTCAGGAAAGTATTTTTCGTTGAAAAGTTTCTGAAACGTTTCCCAAGACATGCTGAGTGCGGCAGGCTGGGTCCGTTTCACAGACTCCCACCAGTAGTCTGCCTCGCCACGGAACATAAAGGTGGCGAATGGAACCTTCTGTTCCTCCGTGCATCCCAAGACATCGAATATCTTGGTAATTTGCTTGACCCATGTTTCCGCCATGATCGGATCCGGCTTTCCCTTAAATTTGGTGGTCCCAATTGTTTGAACGCTTGGTAGTGACAAGTCAGCGTTCTTATCATTTCCACTCAGATAATACATACACGAGTCTCCTCAAATGCGGTTTTGCATGAAGCGCAAAAAGCTCCTAAACATCCCGCTGCGTTCATCGCTCGCTTTCAATTGGTGTTATTTATGGGAGGAATATTGCCTTCCTGTTGCACGTTCCCCTGGGTGGTGATTAAAGGTGTTTCCACGGTCTCATTAACTCCACCGTTAATATTCTCAGCTGTCATTCTTAAATACTGCCATAAAACAAGGGTTAATTAAACAAATTAACATATCACATATTAACCATATACTTAATTGACCAACAAATAAGCATAGGTAGGACACCTTAGCGAAGGATTACTCGTCTTTCCCCTCCTAAGATACTATTCCCCGATCTCGCTTGAGAGACCATATCCCTAAGCTCGATACCAACTGTGACACCCCAAAAGCGGTATACAACACCCATTACGAGTCGCCAAATACATGTGATACGAAACAACTATAACTTTATTAATACAACATAAAAGCGTGAGTTTAAATACAAATATTGTCATCTAGACAATATCCACACTCAAATAAGTCCTCATTCCAATTATTGATACATTATTTTACAAAAATCTTTGAGAACTACTAAAATAACTTCTAGAACCATCATTCCATACCCCCACTAGTAGTACTATTTACATTCTCGCCTCCACGAGAAGAAAAATGGAAAAAAAAGGAAAAGGGTGAGCTCAACTGTAGCGATAAAGAACATTATGACTAAGATAATATATAACAAATTATCGTTAGTCTTCAACAAGGAAAAATCTAATAGAATACAATAGACAACAAGTTTTAAATCAATATTCAAGTGAAATAATAATTCATTAGAAGAGTTAAGTAGAGAATGCAAACTACTATCTTCTATATATGAATTTAAAAGTTCATCGTCTATCTTTTATCCCCTGTAACATCAATCAATATATATATACGGAATCAAATATTCATCTTTGCACCTCTACCAAAGATATTCATCGATTGATCATGTTCATCTAAACACACATTCATCTTTGCACTACGGCCAAAAATATTCATCGAAATCATTAATCTTTCCACTACAGGCCAAAGATATTCAATTATATCATCATTTAGGACTAAGGATGATGAAAAATATTTTAAAAAAACGAATCCAGTGAAACAAAAGAATAAATATTAAGGATTCATACTTTAAATAATCCAAGTTTAAAAATACTTCATAAATAACCAGAGTGGAGTAAAATTCAAGAATGATCAAAACATGGATACAATCAAAGCTAGTATCCATAATAGATATTTTGGACGAAAAACAGAAATTTAATTTTTCTGTGAATTCGTATTCGTGAATAGTCAGATATACATGAATAGTGACTCGACACTAAAAGATAGAAATTTCACAAAAAAAAGATCATCATGCTTCGTGAATAGTACGTGAATAATAGTAACTTTCGTGAATAGTAACTCATGAATAGTAACTCATAAATAGTAACTCATGAATAGTAACCCCGACATGAAAAAGTTCCAAATTTGATAAAAAGTTCCAACCAATATTTCGGCATAATGATATTGAAGAAACAATATCATTATTTAAAAAAAAAAATATCCCTTACCTTGTAAAGACAGTACTTCTAGTTGAAACACCGGATATAAGCTATGACTTGAACTTACACCGTATAGCAACACTCAAAGTATTAAAATACTCACAAGAATACGCTCAATATATCGAGAGAGAAAGAGAGAGAAATCTGTAGTTTCTGGTGTGATTTTCAATTCTAACCTAAGCACCCTATTTATAGGAAAATGCTTAGAACACCGAAGTAGAAAATTTAATAAAATATTAATATATATATATTAAAATTTTCTACACACTCATACCAGCTGATTTCCAACTCTTAACACATGCCTATAAATAGCAAAAATGTTTTTCTAACTAAAAATAATTAAAACTTCCAAAATCAATTATTTCAGAACTTCAGAACTTCTATAATTCATAATAAATAGCCCTTTTATCAGAAAATTCGAATCTCACTTTTTTTATAGGAAATTCCATTATTTACAACTTTACAGAAGAAAGTTTTTCCAAATTCCAAACAGAAATTGACCGAAATTCACAAACGGGCGATTTTACAAGCTATAATCAAATTTCAGTCAAGAAATGGGCCCACAGACATGTTTAACATGTTTTAAACAACTTTTGCAACAAAAATACTCTTCCTCCTCATATACTCATATATCCCACATTCATTGTAAAAATATCATCATTATTATATTATAATAATATAATAAAATATTATTTTATCGAGAAAAGATAAAATATCGATTTTCAACAATTGTCACTTTAAAATTTTCTCCATCTATATCCACATAAAATAAATATTTTCCTCATCATATAAATCAATAATTAATTATTCATAAATAATATTATAGAATCACGATCTTGTGTGCCGGTAGTTCAGGAAGAGGGGCTTTCAATAAGAATTTCTCCTTCTTGGCAAGCAATGATTAGGTGACCAAACCTCTCCTTGATGAGAACTTTCTAGACATTGCCAATAATGTTTTCTAATAATATTATTAGGATAATATGAATTATTAGCCGATAATGGAAAATACAGGTGTAATGACAATTATTGAAACAACGATAATATAAAATATCAACTTGACAATTATTGAATCAATAAAATAAAATCTTTGAGCGATAACTCGTAACAATTATTGAGTAGTGCCTTCTTACGTAAGAATCAATAATTGGTGCAATCTGGTGTCTATCTTGTGCAACAACGCATATTATTTGTGTTTTAAACCAATAGGATATTCCAACGGTGTTAAGCAGGTAACAACTATGCCGTTATTTATAAACAACTTATACTTGTCATTTTCTTCATCCATTCGCTTTCCGTTATGGGGCCCATAAAGAGGCTGTCAGTCATGCGAATATTCCCTGAGCCAAAGAAGAATATTCCACGACCAAACGAATATTCCCCAACAACAATGAATATTTTATAACCACCTGTTTATTTAAAATATTTGCGTATTTTACCCATAACTAACCACATTAATCAAATCAACCCTTACTATTTCAAAATGATAAATAGAGGAAACTAAATTTCATTTATTAATAATTTGGGGTCTTACAATTTATGTGTTTGGGCTAAATAGTTGTCGAGTTTTCCTGTTCCTGGCTCGAACTAGGTACAGTGCAGTTGCGCCGGATTTACACTAAGGCGTAGCGCAGCTGCGTCGGCCTCTGAATTTTGTTTTGAGTTCTGTATTGAAATTCTGTTATAGTATCATGACTTAGGATAACATGCAAGCATATTTAAGGAGTGTGTAGCTTAAAATTGGTTTAAGGACTTATGAATGAACTTATTGTGTATGTATGCCATGTATGTATACTAACTTTGCAAGCATGTTAGTATGACTTAGAAATGCATGAATAAACCTTTAACTTGTGTTTATGTGATTAGTAAGCAAGCGTGAACATGTTGAGCTTACTAGTAAGCTTGGAATGTGAATATTGTCAAGCTACCATGAGGACTAAAATCTGATAGTTGTGATCATGTTTGATGACACTTTTAGACTCATTCATGTAGCATAAACGTGAATACACCATACTTGTGTATCATATTTCAAACAAAGCATATTTTCAACTAAAGCGGTGTTAGTATCACACATGTGTTATGAATACTCACAAGCATGTCTAATATGAGAGTTATAACTATGTTTAGAGAGTAAACATGATAGACTTTATGGTTTTATGACCCTGAATGGCCTTAACTTATTTAAATATTTAAATTAGAATTCTATTATGTAAAAAGGAAACTAGATTAACTTAAAGAGCATGAAAGGACCCTTAACATGACAAATATATCATGTATGACTGTTTTGGTCAAGCTGAAGAAGCGCAAAACAACAACTAAGTCATGGTTTGGCGAGGGGGGACCAGCAATTTCTGTAGATCCCTAGGCTGAACGAGGAGCATTTGCTGGCCGTGCAGTGATCACAAATGAGTTCTATTTTTGAATTGATGTTTGACGCATGCCTATTGATGTCTTTAACTTGTAATATATGATCAACATGCTATATAATGTGTTAAGGAACATGCTACGTGATAGAGATAAAGGTTATTCATAACTTTGGATTAATAAGTCCAAAAAGGGTGTTGACATAATATCAAAACAAAGATACGTGAGTTAAGCTTATGATGCCTTATGAACTGATTTTGTGCCTTATGTGCATACTTGAATCGTGTCAAACTTGTTTAAAGACCGTGTTAGCTAATGAATATCTTGATCATATAATACGCTATAAATAGGATTCGAAAGTGTTGAGTTATTAACGTGGATAAACTACACGTAAGGCAAGTATCTGAACCCTACTTTACATTGTGCAAGTATTTTAAACTCTTGCATTACTTTATTCCTGTGAATATCGTAAACTTATCTCTTTAAAAGTAAGTTATCCTACTTATTTATTTAATCGAGCTAGTATTCTTAAACTCTTGTGTAAACTATTATTCATGATGAACTTGGTATTATTCTTGAATATTGTGAAAGAGTCGATGTCATTTGATTCAGCTATACTATATGCATGTTTATAAAATTGTCCAAACCAATTGATTGGTGCAGAGATCTTAAAACTGAGTTGAACAACACTTATTGTGACGCCCCCAAAATAGGTATACATCACCCATCTTGATTCGCCAAATACATGGTACAAAATTCAAATACAACTTAATTATACAACAGTCGTGTAAAATACGACAAAACATAATCTAAGAGTTTTAATAAGAATATTGTCATCTAGACAATATCCACACTCAATGGAGTCCTCATTACATTTATTGTCACACTATTTAACAGAATAGTGAGGACTACTAATGCTATCATCTAGTCCGTCACTCCGTTCCCCGACTAGTCCCGGCTACGTTCTCATTTCCTGAAGAGAATAGTGAAAGAAAAGGTGAGTTCAACTAGCCCAGTAAGAAATATTATGACTAAGATAATGCAGAATAATTATCATTAGCCTTCAACAGTGTTAAACTGATAAAATATAATAAACGTCAAGTTTAACTGCAGCAGAACAAGCAATCCATTAGAAGAGTCAAGTAGAGAATAAAATCTACTATCTTCTATGATATTCAATTGTATCACTGAGACTCAGCTTAATAAATAAACCACATCATCCCTGCACTACGACCAATGATATTTAATTGTATCACGACCACAAATTATCCATGCACTACGGGCCAAGGATATTCGTGTATTCATCAATGGTCATGATCATGCCAACAACTGTCCATCAATGCACTACGGCCAATGAGGACTTTTATCATATCATTTGTAATATTATGATCATGATTATACCGAATAATCCCTGGTCATAATCATACCAAGTCCATCTAAGCACTACAGGCCACAGATGACTTTCAACAAATTATAAACATGAGGATGATGACAATGATATAAGAATTCAATAAAACAAGTTCAAGGATAGATTTATAAAGATTTATAATTTAATTTATCCAAAAATCAATAACGTCCAAAATGTCAACATGATACTGCTTTATGGAGTAAAATTCAAGAATGCTCAGAAGAATATTTCCATGAAAAGATACTGGATGAAGCATAAATTTCAAGGATATTCCACTAATTTCATGGAGTATAGAAGCCAAAACTTTAATCAACTGAGTATAATAGAATATATTAAACCGCAAATGGATTTTTGCCGCCATGCGGTAATCCACGTAGATAGATTATTTCAGCAGAATAATAAAGAATGGAACCAGGTCATGCGTAATTCGCATAGACAGGATATTCCAACAGAATAATAAAGAATGGAACTAGGTCATGCGTAATTCGCATAGACAGGATGTTCCAACAGAATAATAAAGAATGGAACCAGGCCATGCGTAATCCGCACAGACAGGTTATTCCAACAGAATAATAAAGAATGGAATAATAAAAGAATTTCATCATGTATGTGGTACTTCGCATAGACAGGTTATTCTAACATAATAATAAAGAATGGAATAACAACCCTTACAAATATTGAAAGAAAATAACTCTCTTCATGAATACGAAAGAATAATACCCATTACCTTAGAAAAATTGGATATTGGAATAGTGATGTAGCAGACTTCTCTTCTTCTTTCTCCCTATAATTTCTCTCTATAATAATTACTCTAAAGGTTTTGTGAATTGGTGAGAAATGAAGGAAGAATGAGCTTCTAGTTATAGGAAAATATAGTTTCGGTAATTGCACGTTTTGGGGTTCGAAATATTACAGTATAATACATTCCTTTTTTCTTCATTTTAAATTTAGTCTTGCAAGTATTATCAAACTTGCATCACCTCCCCTAATAGTAAATATTGTGAATTAATAGTTCATTCATGTGACTCAATAGTATAATCATGTGAAAAAACTAATTACAGTATAGTACCTTCAACTATACCTCCATTTTTAATTTAGTCATGCAAGTATTATCAATCTTACACCACCTCCCCTAATAGTACATGAATGTGAATCAATAGTACACACATGTGAACAAATAGTTATAAGCATGTGAAATAATAGCAATTAATTTCTCATTTATCTGATTGATTACCCAATTGGTCAATATAACCTCCAGACATCAATTATTACTAAAATAAATGTCGATTTTCACTAACACTAATAATTCTAACATAACGGAACTATCCATTTCATCTTTAATCAACACGAACTTATTCATCATTAATATTATAACTCATAATATTTAACAACCAGGTCGTTCCCAGGAAAGAGGGGGCTTTCCGATAAGGATTTCTCCTTATTGGCGCGCAATTAGATGACCAAACCTCTCCTTGATAGAACTTCTAGACATTGTAAATATTGCAATTTAATAATATAAATAACTTTGTCGTCTCAATTATTGATTATAATGCAGATGATACTGTAACAATAATCGAATCAATAATATGAGAGATATGATGCAACAATTACTGTAGCAATAATTGAGTATAACTGAGTGACTTCTTACGTAAGCATCAATAATCAATACCGTGTGCTACTATGAAACCACGCGTATTACTATACTTTTACTACCGGGTAGTTCAACAGTTTTAACGGTAACACTTTTGTCGTTATTATTATAAAATGATAATTCTGTCGTTTTTTAATTACGACAATACTTACATTAATGGGGTCCACTAATGATTGTCTTAGTCGTCACGGATATTCCCCGACAAAAAGAATATTCCCCGACCAAACGAATATTTTATAACAACTTGCATACTTTGCAAAATTTATAAATATTACCCACAACTATAGCATTATATCAAATCCACACCATAATATTCAAAAAAAATATTTTGAGAAATTTAAATCTTTATTCATAAAATTTGGGGTCTCACAATCTCCCCTCCTTATGAAATTTCTCCCTCAAAATTTACGTCACGCACTGGTATCTTAGAAGAGATGAGGATACCTTGACTTCATTTCAGATTCTAACTCTTGAGGTATAACCTTTGAGTGTTGAATACGATTCTTCTATGATTTTAACATGTATCTCCTTATACGTTAAATCTTTTGCTATCTCGTCTAGTTCTAATTTAATAACGTGGTTCGGGTCATCCACATACTTTCGTAACATAGATATACGAAAAATGTTATGAACACGCGACATACTTGGCGTTAAAACGAGTCTATAGGTCACAGTTCCTACTCAATCGAGGATTTCAAATGGGCCAATAAAATCGAGGGTTGAGATTTCCTCTCTTCATTGATTCTTGCTTCTAGAATAACGCCCTCTTGAACCTTCTTCTTCACATTATCAGCTTTGAGTATGTAGCTTGCACGGCTTTAACTTTATCGATTGAAGTCGATTCTACTCGTATATTTGATATCACCACATGGGTCCTTAGAGTCTTTAACTCTATTTCCATCATTTGTAAGTTATACGAAATGGATTTTTTTTTGTGTGTGTTAACAACATCGCACTCGTAAACACATACGATCTTCTACTCAACACGTCAACTACCATGTTCGCGCTTCCACGATGATATTTAATGGTATAGTCATAATCTTCAACAGCTCGAGCCAACGTCTTTGGTGCATTATACGTTCGTTTTGGTTGAAGAAATATTTAAGGGTTTTGTACTGGGGTCAATACAAAATTCAATTTCATGTTCTAGGGGTAGGCTAAGAAGTCTTCAAGAATACGTCAGGAAATTTATTAATAATAGAAATATCATTCAAAACTGTGACTCTCATCCAAGACTTGGATAATACGTCACATTGATACCTATCAACTTGCAATTGTTATTCACGACGTCCCCTACGGATATTCTAGCTTCGGTGTATTCCAAGACTTGGAAGTCACCAGCGAAAGGCTCAGGGCTCTTTACTTATGGCTTAATATAACAGTGATTGACTTTAGTGGCTTGGTTGCTTAAATTCGCATAATAGGTTGGTTAAAAATATGAAAGCTAACAATCTTACGAAAAGTATGATGAGTAGTTAACCAATCGATTCCTAAAATCACATCAAGGGCAGGTATTTTCAAATAAATAAGATCAACAGGTAACGTGAAAGTGTCGATTTGAATCAACATGATTTATAAACAGTGGAGGTAACGAAGGTTTCTACTAACGAAGTTTCAACCAATAAGTCAAAGTCTAACTTCTCTGGGGTCAAATTTAAACGCTGAGCGCAAATAAGAGAGATAAAATAATGGGTAGAACCGGTATCTAATAAGGTATAGACTTTGCAAGAATTTATAATTAACTAACCCGTGCTAACTTCGTTCGGGTTACCCGCTTATTGGGAAGTTATGACAACCGCTCTCCCTTGAACTACCCGGCTTTGACTTGTCTGGGGCAGCATTTGGTGTCATCATTACCGTTGAAATTTACTTTTTTATAGGGCATATTCCACCCTCAACTGCTTCATCGTACTCCTGGTTCATGATCTGAATCATTAATCTTCGATCCATATCACATTGGGGTTGACCGTAATGTATAGGGTAATTCAAAACTCGATGTTGGGTTCTCTCAATTGCTGTCCAAAAAGAGAAATACATATCATCTATTTTATCCTTCTTAGATCGGACATCTCTTTCCATATATCAACGCGTCGTGCGGCTTTTACCCATGCATCACTCATTCTCACTCATTCAGTTGTTTCTTCTTTCAGCTCAGATTCCATCTTTATCATCTTATACTCTGCCAAAGAGTGCTTCTGTTCAAGCATCACATATCGGGTAACATAAACTTGAATTGTTATATCCTTTTGCTCCACGACCACCTGTCGTTCTTCAGCCTTCTCTTTTAACTCATGAATATGATTTTGCAATTCTAAATTTCGATCATAAAATTCTTCTAATAAATTCTCCTCAGGTTCCTCTTCTTCCTCACCCTCAACTGCAACCTCTGCGACTATCTCGGGTGCAACTATCAATTCTTCATTCACCACATGGATGTCTCTAATTCCTTCTTTGCCTAACATCACATTATCCTAGTTGGTGATTAGATGTGTCTCCACGATTTCATTCACTCCATTATTAACGTTCTCAGCTGCCATTCTTAAATACTGCCTTAAAACAAGGGTTAATTAATATATCACATATTATCCTTATACTCTGACCGACCAATTAAATTCTAGATAAACTTAGGTAGGTCATACTAACGAAGGAATTCCCCATCTCTTCCCTCCTAGTTCTTGTCTCACATCTCAGCCAGGGATCATATCCCTAAGCTTTGATACCAACTATGACGCCCCCAAAATAGGTATACATCACCCATCTTGAGTCGTCAAATACATGGTACAAAATTCAAATACAACTTAATTATACAACAATCGTGTAAAATACGACAAAATATAATCTAAGAGTTTTAATAAGAATATTGTCATCTAGACAATATCCACACTCAATGGAGTCCTTATTACATTTATTGTCACACTATTTCACAGAATAGTGAGGACTACTAATGCTATCATCATCTGGGTCCGCCACTCTCGTTTCTCGACTAGTCCGCCACGCGTTCTCATTTCCTAAAGAGAACAATGAAAGAAAGGGTGAGCTCAACTAGCCCAGTAAGAAATATTATGACTAAGATAATGCAGAATAATTATCATTAGCCTTCAACAGTGTTAAATTGATAAAATATAATAAACGTCAAGTTTAACTGCAGCGGAACAAGCAATCCATTAGAAAAGTCAAGTAGAGAATAAAATCTACTATCTTCTATGATTTAAAAGATTTTTCATCACTTTTATCGCTGAGACTCAGCTTAATAAATAAAACACATCATCCCTGCACTACGACCAAGGATATTCATTAGTATCACGACCACAAATTATCCATGCACTACGGGCCAAGGATATTCGTGTATTCATCAATGGTCATTATCATGCCAACAACTGTCCATCAATGCACTACGGCCAATGATGACTTTTACCATATCATTTGTAACATTACGGTCATGTTTATACCTAATAATCCCTGGTCATAATCATACCAAGTCCATCTATGCACTACAGGCCACAAATGACTTTCAACATATTATAAACATGAGGATGATGACAATGATATAAGAATTCAATAAAATAAGTTCAATGATAAATTTGTAAAGATTTATAATTTAATTTATCCAGAAATCAATAACGTCTAAATTGTCAACATGATACTGCTTTGTGGAGTAAAATTCAAGAATTCTTAGAAGAATATTTCCATGAAAAGATACTGGATGAAGCGCTAATTTCAAGTATATTCCACTAATTTCATGGAGTATAGAAGCCAAAACTTTAATCAACTGAGTATAATAGAATATATGAAACCGCAAATGGATTTTTGCCGCCATGCGGTAATCCACGTAGACAGATTATTCCAACAGAATAATAAATAATGGAACCAGGTCATGCGTACACTACTACAAAATACTAAATAGACAACACTTAAATCATAACATTTTTTATAAAAATGTTGTGGTATTTTTTTTCACAACGTTTTTAAAAAAACATTATAAATATATATACAAAAATGTTATCTATTTAAAAGAGTATTTTTTTGATTTTAATTAGATAACATTTTTTTAAAACGTTGTCTATCTAAAAAAACACGGAGCTCTAATTGAACCCTTAAAATGAGTTTCGTTCGTTCGCTCTTCAATTTCCTTTCATTCCTTCTCTCTTCAGTTCCTTCTCTTTCAGTTTTCTTCTATCGTTACGTAGTTTTGGTTGTGTTCTGATTACTGAACTTGGAAAAGCTGGAGAAGATTATGAGCGACGTCTGCACTGGCCGATCTGCCGTAACATCGCTCAAGCCCTAATTTACAAGGCACCGGTCGATCTGCCTGGCATGTCGGTAACATCGCTCAAGCCCTAATTTACAAGGCAGCCTCTTCTCTCTCTTTCTCGAGTTCTTGCTGTAAGGAACGATTTAGCAAAATTACAACTTACATCTCCGGTATGCACCAGCAAAGGGGAGAAAATTGCATTAAGCCGGCGGGTTGAAAAACATTGGCGTCTTATTGGTTGGGGCCAGATTCAAGCAGGTACAACCCTTGATGTTCCTCCCAGTCCAATCTGAGGAATCCTGAAACAATCTGAGGAATAATTAAGATAACCATGTCCCTCTCTTACGAGGACGTGTTTTTAAGCAGGAGGATTTTGGGCCTCAATTTGAATTTGGCATCATCAATTTCTTCTCCAAAACATAATCTCATCTCCTCCAGGTACCTATAACTCAAATTTCAGCTTCCACACTTTTATAATTATGTGTCTTCTGCCGATTATTATCACTTGTGTTTGTGTTTTTCTATTGCCAAATTCAAACTTCATTTTAGCACTGGTATTAATATCAATAAAATTTTGACATTCGTATGGTCAATCAATTAACAGCAGTGGTAAAGTTGTTTTTTCTTATTTTCAGGTACTTGAAAAAATGTTGCATTAACATGTGTCATGGGAGGTTCACTCCCTTTTTACATAAAGATTCACAGAATTATCATACCATTGTATGTTTTCTGGCTACTCAGACTCCTCTTTTTTGCTTCTATTACCATGTATGATGTTAAAAACAATTCTTACAACTGGTTATGTATTATAGTTACTCACTTCTCTCTAGTTTAAAGCAGCTAATCAGGCTTCACTCTATATATACTTCTGTTGAACTAATCAATTTTTTTTCTTTTGCATCTCTGCCAATATGTCAGTATTGGCGTGCACGTTGTGTATATGCAACTGTTTGTTCAAACTATGAGCATGTTTAAGGGGGCAACATATATCCTTATAGTAAAATGAGAAAATTTGAGTAGGAGAATAAAAAAACAGTATAATGTTTTCCTTTTTCTTGCAGCTTAGATAGCCCAGTAGAGTGTTTTCTAAAAGGAACGCCCAGATGTACAACTTAAACTTTGCTAACTAAGAACTACATAGCAATTAAAAGCGTATAATTAAACGGTTAGAAAAAGTATTTGTTTTCTAGGGGTTGTATAAGTTTTCCTCTGTAATACGATAACTGTAGGTTTTTATAGTTCCATAATTTGTCTTCATAAAGTCTTGCATTTGTTATTGACGAAAAATTGGAACTTGTGCTCTCTAAAATTTTGTAATCTTGCTCAGGAGTTCAGGTTCCCTAACTCCAGCAGTCTCAGTGCTAAGAACCTTCGAATGAAGGAAAAGCGAACTAGAATTGAGCAAATCAGAGTCAGTCTTGGCCTTTCTAATGCACAGAGGACACCAATGGTACTCCTAATCTTCCTATATACGCTTCTGGATTTTTGATTATTTAATCAGTTATAAGTGATGTTACATCATTTGTGCACTATATAAATGAACAAATCTTGCTTGCATATGCTGATTATTAGTATATTTGCATTTAAATACTTGTAGCACTAAGTTCAGTTTCAGTCGTTTTTTTCTCATTACTAAATTCAATCTAGTTTAGGTGCCATATATATTTTTGCAAATCTATGTTCTTCTCTGTAAACGCTGCCTTCATTAAAACACGAGTGATATGTGAATCATGTAGTCATTTGTGGCGTGGCCTAAATTACTCTCCATGTCTAATAAATTGCAGGTTGGCTTTGTAACAGGAATTTGCTGCACTTTTTTCTTGATAAGATGCTTTGTGGTGAGTTTCTTCTGATTCTGTTTATGCTCCAGCAGTTCTAGTGACCCCTCTTGGTGCATTGAGTATAATTGTCAGGTAATAATTCAGAATAGTTTAATGTTATGAATTCTGAAGAAAGGATTTGAATAAACTTGTAAGCTAACCTTTGTGACTATCTAAATACTGATGTTTTGGCACATTTTATGTTGAAGGAACAACTGCAGCGGATGAGTGTTTTGGGATATTTGTCATGCATTGTAGGGTCAGTTGTGATTGTACTGCAGCAGAGCAAGTTTTTTTGGGTGTTTGGGCAGGGCCTGGTTTGCTGGTGGCTTTGGCTGATTTGTCTGCCTCTGCTGCATGCGGTATGCTCTGAAGTCTGCTGCACGTGGTTGGCCTGTCGCTATTGTATGTACGTTTGCCTGTTGATGCTGCTGTTGCTCCTAGTTTTCTTATTGTGGCTGAAAAGCTTTGTTGATACAATTGCTCATTTGGTGCTTCGGCTGCAACTATGTGCCTATGCAGTTGTGTGGGAGTTGATGCAGCTGGGCTTCTCTTGTGTGCAATTGTAGCTGAACAAAATGGTGATGACCCTTGGGAGTGAGTCCACTATCTTAGTCTGTCATTTGCAGTTAAGACATAACAGACTCTTCACATCTTTAGCAGTAGTAATGCAACATAATATTGCTATTTATCTTCTTCAATAACAATAATTAATTTTTCTATTAGATGTTTATAGATTATTAGATTTTCTTATCAAGAATTGGTTGTTCGATTACTGAAGTATGAGTATCAAATTTTAGACACTATCATAGTGAAACATGGTAGCAGCAGTCATGTGTATCAGTATCACAGATTTTATCAGGAGCGGTTTCCTTTACTTCTAACTAGTGATATTTTTTAATTTACCCAAGTTAGAGCCTGCTTTTGCAATGAGGAATTCATATTCTAAAATGTACTTGTTTGTGACTGTAGGATCATTTTTAGTAATTATTTTCTGTCTTGGCTTAAATTGTACTTCAGAAATAGCTTGCTGCCAGATTCTAATGTTATCTTCTGACTACTGCAGTGAATTTTTACATTTCATTGATATATTTATATATTCCCCTTGTTTGTGTTGCTTTGAGTTCATGAAAGCTGGAAAAAGGCTGACAATTCTAATGGATTCAAGCATCACTATTATTGGAAGGTAAACTAAATCTTTTGTTTAACATTATTTACTGATAATTAAACATTAAGATATAATTTGGAGCCTTATGACCCAACTTTTGATTTTTGAATAATAGCATATTTAGAAACCTGGCTTTGGTGTTTTGACCATTAGGCTATAATTTGGTGGTGCAAAATTGTCTGCATGCCTAAAGACTATTTTTTGTTCAAGCAAGCTACTGTGAATAAAATTTTGAACTTTGTATCTTTATTTCCCCTTGGTCAGGAAATGGATTATAGGTATGCGAAATGTTGATCATGGTCTAGATTCTTCGAACCAGACAGGCCCCTTGAGCATATTTGGTTAGTTACAACTATGAGCTATGTAAGCATGGGATCAAATTGGTATATATTTGGTTATATTGAAAAGTGAATTTGAGATGTATATATGGATAATTTGATATATATTTTGTGGATGTAGTAATTTGAAATTGTAAACGAATGATATTGTTGGGATGTATTTTGAATAGTTCATACATTTTGGCTTTAAATTTAAATGAGAATTTAGACCTTTTAGTTATATATCATGGCATTAGTATATTGCAGGTGCATTGGTAAATGTAGGTGAACCACAACTTTTTTTTTTCTTATTTTTTTTTAATCTACAACATTTTAAAAACGTTGTGTAAATATGCCTAAACGTTGTCTGATATACTAAACAACAATATTTTTATCCAAAAAACGTTGTAGAATCATACATTCTACAACGTTTTTAAGCATCTGCTAATTTTTGAAAAATAAATCTACAACGTTTTTTTCCTAAAAAACGTTGTGTATTGTGCTTAATTACAACATTTTAAAAACGTTGTGTAAGGGTGTCAAATATATGACATCCTTAACCACGAAATTTTTCGATCAAACCACAAGCTTTTTTTCTGCGTTATCTATTCTTTTTTTTATAGTAATCCGCATGCAGACGGGATGTTCTAACGAGAATAATAAAGAATGGAACCGGTCATGCGTAATTCGCATGCAGACGGGATGTTCCAACAGAATAATAAAGAATGAAATAACAATGAGAATTCACCGGGCATGCGATGATCGCATTGCAGACGAGTTATTCCAACAGAATAATAAAGAATGGAATAATGAAGAATTTCACCATGTATGCGATACGCATGCAGTAAGTTATTCCAACATAATAATAAATAATGGAATAATAAACTTACATACGAATATTGAAAGAAAATAACTCTCTTCATGAATACGAAAGAATAATACCCTTACCTTAGAAAAACTAGAATCTTTGGAATAGTGAGGCACTGACTTCTCTTCTCCTTCTCTCTATAATTTCTCTCTATAATAATTGCTCTAAAGCTTTTGTGAATTGGTGAGAAAAAAAAGAAGAAGAATAAGCTTCTATTTATAAGAAAATATAGTTTAGATAATTGCATGTTTTGGGGCTCGAAATATTATAGTATAATACCTTCCTCTTTTTCTTCATTTTTTATTTAGTCCTGCAAGTATTATCAAACTTGCACCACCTCCCCTAATAGTAAATAATGTGAATTAATAGTTCATTCATGTGACTCAATAGTATAATCATGTGAAAAAACTAATTACAATATACTACCTTCAACTATACCTCCATTTTTACTTTAGTCATGCAAGTATTATCAATCTTGCACTACCTCCCCTAATAGTACATGAATATGAATCAATAGTACACACATGTGAACAAATAGTTACAAGCATGTGAAATAATAGCAATTAATTGCTTATTTATCCGATTAATTACCCGATTGGTCAATATAACCTCCAGACATCAATTATTATTGAAATAAATGTCGATTTTAACTAACACTAATAATTCCAACACAATGGAACTATCCATTTTATCTTTAATCAACACGAACTTATTCATCATTAATATTATAACTCACAATATTTAACAACCAGGTCGTTCCTAGGAAAGAGGGGGTTTCCGATAAGGATTTCTCCTTATTGGCGTGCAATTAGATGACCAAACCTCTCCTTGATAGAACTTCTAGACATTGTAAATATTATAATTTAATAATATAAATAAATTTGTCGTCTTAATTATTGATTTAATAACATATAATGCAGATGATACTGTAACAATAATCGAATCAATAATATGAGAGATATGATACAACAATTACTGTAACAATAATTGAGTATAACTGAGTGACTTCTTACGTAAGCATTAATAATCAATACTGTGTTATTATGCAACCACGCGTATTACTGTACTTTTACTACCTGATAGTTCAACAGTTTTAACGGTAACACTTTCGCCGTTATTTTTATAAAATGATGATTCTGTCGTTTTCTAATTACGACAATACTTATGTTGTGGGGTCACCAATGATATTGCCGTCGTACGGATATTCCCCGATAAAAAGAATATTCCCCAACCAAACGAATATTTTATAACAACTTGCATACTTTGCAAAATTTATAAATATTATCTACAACTATAGCATTATATCAAATCCACACCATAATATTCAAAAAAATATTTCGAGAAATTTAAATCTTTATTCATAAAATTTGGGGTTTCACACTTATGGTAAGGGGAATGTATGTTGTTGAAAACCCCGACACATGAGTATATTATTACTGTGGTGTTATGCATAACTTAAAGTATTTTAGACTGATCATCTATAATACTTGATTCTTTTGGGTTATCAGTTTAATGTTGGTAATTCTATTTAATGTTCAATAGTCCTTAATGACTTCTCAGTATAAATTGTGATCCAGATGGATACCTTGATAGCCTTTGAATTCATATATATCAGTTGATTATATTGAATTATAGATCTTACTCCAAGGATTGTTGATATTCATTATTTATGATATTATTCTGAAACTCTGAACTATCTTAGAGATGATATTTCGATATTTCAAACTCGTGTTATAAAACTCTTTACCCTTGTTGTATATTACTTGCTAGGCAATTTGTGCTCATTCTTGCTTATTTAAAACCTTTCAGTTAAGGCGGAACAGGGAGGTGTATCTGGAAAAGACAAGGGCAATGGCAAGGCTACCGACTAGCTTGTCCCTTTAGGTTTAAATTAATCATGTTGTAATAAGACTATTTACAAACTATTTTTAAACTTAAGTAGAATTATGTAATAAGTCTCTATTCGATATTATTATGTAATCTATTAAATACTGTAGGTTGCGAGACTTGGGGGAATACTTATAATAAATCGTTGTATATTATTCTAAATTAGATCTTTCGTTGTAAATATATGATTTTAGTTATTATAGTAATACTTTGAGAACGTGATGAACCGAATTCGGGTGACCAAGTGGAGGTCAGAATTTGGGGGCGTCACATGTGACAACCCGAGAATTTGAATATTTTTAAAAAATTTAAAAATTGAATTAAGGTTCAAAATTAGAACGTAGACAGAAAATAAGTGTATGTGTTTGATATTTTTAAGATGGAATTTTGAGGATTTCAAAATTCTGTGAAGGATTTAAGTAAATTATTCAGGATTAAGTATTTATGTGATTATGTTCTGTGTATATGTGTACAGTTTGTGGTTAAGGATCAAGGGTTGACCAGATAAACGATATCTGTAACAAACCCTAAGTATATATTAAGAATGTCAACGTTCGGTTAGAAAACCCTAACGATTAATAAGAAACCCTGAAAGCAGGTTACGAAAATCCTAATTTTGATTAGATAATTGAAACCCTAATTTGGTGCATGAAACCCTAAATCGGGAACTTAATGACGTAAGTGTAAATAATTATAGGATTAATTAGGGTTAATCTTAACAAATTAGTTACAAAACCCTAATTCCAAATTTGAAACCCTAATTTGTAAATAGGGACAAACCTAAGTGTTAATTTAATAATTTTAATGTTAATTAGGATATATTAATCCTAATTTTCAAGTTATTAGTAATTAGAAAACACTAATCTAATTACGAAATCTAATTTCTATTTTAGAAAATTAATTTTCTATTAGAAACCCTAATTTTGGGTTATAAACACTAACCCGTGATTTTGACCATAATTGCTAAATTAACGATTTTAATTAGGAAATACTAATCCTAATTAACGAGATTTAAATGATGATTAAGAAATTTTAATATAATTAGTAAGTCCTAATTATAATTTAGAAATGTTAATTTTCTATTTTTGAAAAATCTAATTTGAAAATTTTAGAAATCAAATTGCCAAACCCTAAACCCTAAGGGTTTGCAACAAATGGAAATTCTAGAAATAAAAGGAAATGACTATTTTTCCCTTTTTATATTTTAATAAGTTGGAGTATAGGCTTTGACTTTAGGAGAGTGGTTCACCAAAACCTAACTCTTGCCATGTGATAAAATCTCCCAAGATCAGATTTTAAGTGCCAACTTGCAACATTAGATACATTGTATACAAGAAATCAAAGATTTAAAATAAGACAAGCTTACTTTACTTTTTCATTTCTCCAAACCCATTCTCTCTCTTCATTTTCAGAAATTAGAGATAGAGTGTTTGAGAATCAAAGCTAGAATCAATCCATAACTTACCAAGAACAGATCATGAAGTCAAAATCAAAGATCAAAACTCTAGAGAGGTATAAACCATAATTTTTGAAATTCTTAGATCTGATGTTAAAAGTTGTAATTTGTTGGCTAGATATGTGTTATAAGGTGTCAATTAGAGATCTGGGTTGTTGAATTATAGATCCATAACATCTAGATGCTCGAATCTAGCATTTTGTAAAATCTGGAAATGTTGGAAAAAATGGTTTGACAGTCTAAAGTCAGAGGCCTTAGATCTTTATGTGTTAACTATTTTGTGTATTTTATGTTTTGGATATGATCTATGATATGTGGTCTTTACTCTGCAACTCGAATCGGGGTCAATTCATGTTTGGATTAAGAGTTATTGTTGGTCAAACAGTGTTGACCGGTAACGAAATTTTGTTTCTGGGCAAACCCAGAATCTCCAGAACGTCTGACAAGCTATTGCAAGCCCTTGATCTTGCTTGTCTTTGATTGTTAGGTTATGTTATTGTTTTAAACTTGTAGAATGGTATAGATACTACATAATCATGCTTCTATCACTACACCAAAAATGGCCTCTAGTGAAGGACAAATCCTTCACTAGAGGCCCTATATCTCTCACAAGTGATTTATTGCGAAGAAATATTTCCTTCATACGAGTGCTCGCATTAGACCTCCTCGCAATTGGGTATCCTTCGCTAAGTAGTAACTAAATGTTTTTTGTGAAGGATATATTGTGAATAACTTATTCCTTCACAAATTGTATTTAGTAATGGAATATTGTTATTTAGTGAAAGATTGATTTCCTTCACAAATAATATTTTAAGAAGGACTATTTGAAATTAGTGAATAACTTTATTCCCTCACAAATAATATATTGTGAAGAACAAATTTATTTAATGAGAGAAAAGTTTCCTTCACTAATTATAAATTGAGAATGTATCTTCAAATTAGTGAGGGAAATAATCCTTCATTGATAACTAACTAATTAACTAGAAAAGATTTAGTGAGAAAAATAATCCTTCATTAAAATCCATTTCTCAAGTAAAATATTTCACAAATTATAAATTTGTAAAAAAAAATTAATTGATAAATAATCAAAATTCATTGCAAATTATAATTAATTTTCAAATCACTAATTTCATATTTTATTATTATTATTATTATTATTAAATGCTATAAATCATTTCATATTTTATTATTATTATAAATATTACATTTAATATTCCAAGTTAATATAAATCATGTCATATATATACTTGTTTCAAACTGCATAAAGAGCCAAAAATTAAAACTAATACTCCATATATAAATAGAGAATGCTCAAGTCACAATAAGTACAGAATTTGTTATTGTATCTTGATCTCCCAAGGATCATATTACTTACAATATTTAATAACTAACATAAGAAAACTAAAAAAATAACAACGAGCTAGAAGGAATGAAGTGTACATCATGTTAGGTCCACTTCATCATCATTTTCTTCAAGAAAATCAAGGTTGGGCCTGTAAAGTTCCTCCTGCAAAAAAAACACCAAAATTCAATTTCAACAAGGTGAAGAATAAGAAAAAATTACATCTGTCTTGTGTACAAAAGTGTAAAAAGAACCACAATAATAATAATGAAGCCTGATTCATTCTAAAACCAACCTCTGTCCACATCTCTCTAACATTTTCCGAACCATATCGCGATTATGTCGATCAAAAGCTCTAACACGGCCCAAAAGTTTTTTGTTGTTCCTACGGTTGATAAGTACCTGGACGCATGCACAAAATTAGACACGGTCATCAACAGCCAGTGAGATAATTAATCAATCCATGTCAATAACTTAATATGTATAATGAGCCAAAACTGGAAAATAATCTTGATTTATCATCAAAATTCAAGATCTATGGAACTGTAAACTAGAATTATAGAAGATTCTATCATCAATACAGAAAGAGGCCCTGTGTTAAACTCCTCTTCTTCATTCTTTGTCTACAAGAACAAGCTCAGTTAGATATATTAACTTAACAGCATAAGAAAGGTATATTATGCAAAAAAATAGAAATATAAAGATACATCACATAAACAGATTATAGAGAACTATGGCATCAAAGAATATGATGCATAAGCAACTTTCCTCCTACAACCAAAAGTAAACAATGTAATTGAAATTACAGAATATCCAAGTTTGATGTGTATGTGTACAGCGTACACAAAGAGAATGTAACATACTTTTAAAGTTATATCATACAAAATGAGATGGCACTATTGCATAAAAAAGCAACAAGTTAACTTGAAATAAGAGGACAAAGCAAAAAGAACTTAAATCCAAAACCTCTAACTCATCCTGTGAACCACCTTCGAGATCGGCCATCATTGTACACCCATCATTTCGTAAGTTAACTCTGAATCGCTTTCACAAGAATCAGTCTGCGAAAATCCATGATTGTTGCTCACAAAAACGCTGCCTAGATTCCCTTCACTGCTTCCTGTTCGTGATGCAGGTCCTGTGTCTTCACATGAACCGACCTCACTTGTAAGGCTAGTGACCACGCTAGAATTTGAGAAACATCCATCATCAACAACTCCTCCATATACAATTTTTTGATCAAATTTAGTTAGCTCTATAATAACCTCCTTGTCACCCTCAACATGATGAACCTGTTCAGTTCCATTTATTTCAGCCATTGTAAGGGAGACTAATCCATATATATATATATATTAATACAAATATAAATCATGTAGTAGTTCTTCGATTGTATAAAATATAAATCATGTCTACAACTATTAAGGCCAATCACCATGTAGCTTAACGCCAACTAGTTTATGTAAACAACAAACCATTTTGTTTTTATATCATGCTACTTAAACTGTAGTGTTCTCCATTCCTACTTAAACTGTTCACATACACACACACACACACACACACACACGTGAATGTACAACTAGAAATACTAAAATTTTCAAAAGAAATGTTTGCATTTTCAGGGACAGCAAAACACAACCTATCAAAAGCGTTCACACCTTTAGAACCAAGTCGCCCAACTGGGAAATTTGGCGTGGCCTTCCCTGCCTCTAGTGCTACCTTTATCATTCATGTCACTGCATCGAATTCCAATTTAAAAAAATATTATATATAATGAGAGATGAGAGAGCAAAGTGTAACTAATTTCCAAATCACAATGCATATAAACTTCTAATTTCAAATTAAGAGTGCAAAAAGAACTTACTTCAATTGCATGGCTAACATTGATAGTAGAATCAAGAAACCTAAATGCATAGATATTGAGCTCTTCTCTAGCAGCTTCAAGCCCAATAAAAGTCAATGTCTGGTCATTGAGAGCTTTACAAGCTTTCTCGAGAATAGATTGCATATATCTCCCTTGTTCTTCGATTCGTAGTTGAAGACGACGCTGATCCTGGTTTTAGTAGAACCACAACAAACAAAGTTATTAAAAATCATTAAAATTCTCCTCAAGTGGACTGTACTGTCTCTGATATGCAGTTTTTCACTTAGCTTGCAAATAAGTAAGAGATCTCCAAGGAGGAAGAGGCATCGATTTCTGCTTAAGAGAAGACCTTGCAGCTTCAACCATAACTTGAAGGAATTGTTTCAGTTTGTTCAAAGAGCCCACATAAACAACAGGAAGGGAATTCAAAATTACGTCATAGGAGTCCTGACTCTAGCTATTTCAAAGTGACTCTAAAGTCGATATCTATGATCAAACGTTCGGGACTTGACTATCATTGTAATTGACCACATCAATATACCCGTGATCCCTCGGATAAGAAGTGAAACAAAAGGAAATCGTTACACATACATTGCTTTGAAAGCGGTGAATCGAGTCTATAGCCCCCACCGAATCCCAAAGTAATGGATGTCATACAATTTTTAGATCTCTATGAAAATGCACACATATAGTTTCTTATGATTCAGCAATTGCAATTAAACTTGCAACAATATAATTTAATGGAAACAAGTTTACGATTCCTCTCCAACAAATAATGGCCAAGTCTAAGAAAATAGAAAAGGGTTCAGTATCTCTGCACACAAACGATCTAGTAATTACAAATAATAACATGCCGCCCTTTGAGAATATCATATTTTTCGTTGATGATATAAATATTATACACAGTTTGTTAAGTAACTCTAGGTAATATGGTTTCATACAAGTGAAAAAGTAAAATGAATTCAATAGCATACCTTCAGAACCTTGCCACTACCTGACCACTTGGATGCACACACACAGCATCATCATAACGAGAAAAGTCTCGAAACTTCACCAACGAAAACACGACATGACTAGCATTACATGGACCTAGCTTGACAAGTTGAAGGTCTATTTCATTGATTGATAGCATCAGAGAATTCTGGTTGATGACAAGTCGCTAAATATGGAATCTTGGTCAAATATATGGAATGAATGCATGCTAAACATAAGACCAAGACAATGATTCAATTCTATGAATAAACATGATCAGAGGCATTCAATGAGAAATAAAAATTCAAGTAAAAAACAAAGACTGACTCATTCCTAGCAACGATATATAGATTGAAAACATCAAAGGTTACATTTTTGTGTGATTTTTTACAAAATTGGGGTGATGGATCATCATCCACAATAAGGGGTTTTCTTACCCATGAGAATTAGCGCAAATAATTGAAATTACGCTAGATTTTCCGGAAGAAAGGCAAAAGGAACAAGTAATCTACGAACTCCAAACACTGGTTGACAAATTAATACCTTACCAAGATCCCCAAAAAATGACAGATTGATTTGAGTTTTCCTCAAGACAATAAATATCCCCAAGTCGAGAATTCACCCACATTCACGATTCCCCACTTTGAATGCCAAATTTAGCTAGACAAATCAAATGTAACCCATGTCCAATCGGTAAAATTGGAAAATTAGCAAATTTTAGGCAATAAAAGAACCTAGCATATCAAATGCCTTTTATGATGACGATGAAGTGCGACTTTAAGTATCAATCAACTTAATTAATTCAAGCTCTCTCGAGCCGTAAATATAGGCTATTATCTCTCGTATCGGGTTTTATTTTGTACTTCTTTGGAATTAATTTAAGCGAGATTGAAATTGGGATGACTTCTCCAAAATCATCATCACCATTGTTGAATTGGATAGGGACAATGGCGACATAAAGTGACCTGGCGCCGAAAAAATTAATCAAACGGGTATAACCCACATGATTCTATGAGGTAAGACACTGTAAATGAGTGTTGTTTTATATCTTTTTCTTGTCTTTGAAGATTTTGATTTTCTTTCGGATGAGAAATATTTGGTGGGCAATACTGATAATATTCGAGTCTTTTGAACAAAACACGGATCGAAATTAGCTGAAATTGTTGAATTCAAGGCAAACCCATTACGGATTAACAATCTGTGCTTGCAACAAAAAGCATACATGATGATGGAGTATTAAAGTAGGCAGATAACTCACCAATTTTGGAGAGGCAATTACATTGTTATAGCCGCCTGTAAAACCCTCGTCTCGTTTCCCCAATATCTCTCCTCTCTTATATGGAGGGGTAAAACCCGAGAAGTTAACTAATGAAATATGAGTATTAAACAAGACCACAAATTCAACTAAAGAAATTAAATTTCACAAAGAGCATGGCCGGGTACTAGGAACTAATTATTATAAGTTAAATTTAATTATTATTTTAAATAAATTTAATGTATTTATATTTACCACAATTAATTCAAAAAAAATTATTTAGAACAAGATAGCGACCAATTTTATCCCTCACAAAAAACTTCTGAATAATGATATATGGTGAGTAATAATTCCTTCACTAAATAGATTTTTTCCTCGCAAATTTTCATCATAAATTGGCTCCAAAAATCTTTCTATCGCCCCAATTTTGCGAGGGAAAAAATATAAATTGTGAAGGATGTTTCTTTCGCTAATAAATATATTGTCACTATACTTTTTTCCTTCACCGTTCCTTCGCTAAACAACTCCTCATGTGAAGGAATAAATTCCTTCACAAAATTTCCTTCGCTAGAGGCCATTTTTGGTGTAGTGTATATTACACAGATCAATAACAGAACCCAAGATTTAAGTGATCAAACTACAGATGAATTAAGCCGCTTTCAAGAACATTTACGGTTTTCCAAAATGTTCAAAACGATCTTTGACCCTACTTTTTAATGGCTCAAATATTACTTTATTGTTGTTGTTATATTGATATAATGATATATTATGACACCTGGACATCCGGACTACAATCTCGAACCATTAAATATCACAAAACAAACCCAGGACACATGATATGAGGATTCAAAGTAGCCTCCTCGTTCTTTGCTTTCGAGTTTACGGGCAACCTGGAAACTCAAATGTGTCGACAACGACTTGCGCAGAACTTGGATCTCACGACTGTGTTATGATTTGGCCAAGAAACTTGTTTAAAGTTGTAGTACTACATTAGTACCACACGATTAAGTCAATTACAAGCCCAGAATACATCAGAAACTTAGATAACATCATGGTCAAACCTCCGACCTTAGTGTTTGACATGAATGCTCAAGAACAGCTGAAGAACACCTATAGCGACGGTTCTGTCGCTATAGGGCCCTTTAGCGACGGTTTCCATTTAAATTATTTTCTGATTTTCCAGAAATTAATTAAAAATAGAAAAAAATAGATTTTAATTATTAAAAATATTAAATAAATTCTGAAAAATTATTTTAAATTCTGAAAAATAGTTTTTAATTATTTAGAGTATATTTCATAAATATTTAATATTTTTGGAATAAAATGGTATTTAATTTATTTAATTATAATATTAAATAAATGATTTAAAAATGATTTTAATTCATGAAAAATTATATTATGGTAAAAGAAAATATTTTAAGTGACTTTTTATATTTTAGGATGAAATTCATTAATTAATCAATATTAATGATAATTAGTTTATTTAATAAGCGTATTAAATAAATTATGGAAAAATAAATTAATGATTTAAAATCATATAAAAATAATTTAAGTGATATAAAATATTTTAAGTTATAAATTATAACTTTTGATATTTTGTCATGAAAATATTAATATTTTAATATTAATAAGTAATTATCGGATAATGAATTTAATTGTTTAAAATTCATATAAAGGTGATTTTAAAGTATTAAAAATACTTTGATATATTATAAATATATTATAATATTATTGTGACGCCCCCAAAATAGGTATACATCACCTATTCTGAGTCGTCAAATACATGGTACAGAATACAAATACAACTTAATTATACAAGCGTCGTGTAAAGTATGCGACAAAACATAAGTTTGTGAGTTTTAATACAAATATTGTCGTCTAGACAATATACAAACTCAAATTCAATATTATTACATTTATTTTCTACTATTTCCTTTGAATAGTGAGGACTACTAATCTTATCATCCGGTTAAAGTCACTCCGTTCCTCGACTAGTCCCTCGCTACGTTCTCATTTCTGAAGAGAACAATAAAGTAAAAAGGTGAGCTCAACTAGCCAAAGTAGAAAATATTATGACTAAGATAATGCATAATATATTATCGTTAGCCTTCAACAGTGTTAAACTGATACAATATAACAACCATCAAGTTTAACTGCAGCGGAACAAGCAATCCATTAAAAGAGTCAAGTAGAGAATAAAATCTACTATCTTTTATGATTTAGAAGGTTTTTCATCAATTTTATCGCTGGGACTTAGCTTAATAAATAATCCACATCATCTAATCACCCCTGCACTACGACCAATGATATTCTTTAGTATCACGACCACAATTATCCATGCACTACGGGCCAAGAATATTTGTGTATTCAATAATGGTCATGATCATGCCAACAACTGTCCATCAATGCACTACGGGCCAATGAGGACATTTTCCACATCATTTGTAACATTACGGGCCATGATTACCGAATAATCCACAGGTCATAATCATACCAAGTCCATCATGCACTTTATAGGCCACAGATGACTTTCAACAAAATATAAACATGAGGATGATGACAATGATATAAGAATTCAATAAAACAAGTTCAAGAATTAATTTATCCAGGAACTAATAACGTCAAAAATTGTCAACATGATCTTGCTTTGTAGAGTAAAATTCAAGAATGCTCGGAAGAATATTTCCATGAAAAGATACTGGATGAAGCGCAAATATCAAGGTTATTCCACTAATTTCATTAAGTATAGAAGTCAAAACTTTAACCAAATGAGTATAATAAGGAATGGAATAACAAAAGAAATTACCAGGCATGCGATAGACCGCACAAGCAGGTTATTCCAACAGAATAATAAATAACGAGAATCGGTCCGCCAGTAAAACGTAAAGCGCGGTGAGGATATTCAACAAAATAATAAAAAGCGGAATCGAGTCCACAGATAAAGCGCACTGCATGGATATTCCAACAGAATAATAAAGACGGAATCAGGTCCGGCGTAGAAAGCACAAACAGGATGTTCCAACAGAATGATAAAGAATAGAACAACAGAAGAATTTCACCAAGTATAGGGTAGCTTTCGGCGTATCTGAGTTATTCAGCCGAGAATAATAAAGAATGGAATAATAGAAGTTCTCCTCATGGATAAGAAAGAAAGGGAGAAGGTCCAAAATTGCCCCTAACGTTTACCGCGATGTCTATCGAGCACCCTATACTTTTTTTGTCCAAAAATACCATTAACGTTACACTTTTTGGGTCATCAGGTACCCTACTAGTTAAAAAAGATAAGCGAGGGGTTAAAATTTATTTGACGTAAGGCGAAACATGGAAGCTTAAAGGAGAAGGTTCAAAATGCCTCGACACATATAAATATGTCATTTAATCAAAACAAAAAATAAAAAATTCAAAATAAAAAAAACATAACATATTTACATCATTTAATCAAAATACTAAAATTCAAATTATTTTGTTAACTAATTAAAACAACTAATTAAATTATTAATTTTAAAAAAGCGTTAATTTTTGATATTAAAAAGCGTTAATATTTTATAATATTAATAAGCGTTAATATTTTATTAATATTTTTGATATTAAAAAGCGTTAATATTTTTAATATTAGTTGATATGTTAAAAACGTTAATATTTTTGATGATGTAATTAGTTGAATTTTAAAAATATTATTTAGTTGAATTTTAAAAATATTCAAAAATATAACTAATTCAAAATAATTAACGTTATTTAACTAATTCAAAATAATTAATATTATTCAAAATAATATTATTTTACAAATAACGTTAATTATTTTGAACAAATTAGTTAATAATTAGGATAATAAATAACGTTAATATTATTCAAATTAGTTATCCTAATTTGTGAATTTGTTGAAAATTAGTTATCCTAATTTATATAACTAATTCAAAATAATTAACGTTATTTAACTAATTCAAAATAATATTATTTTACTAAATAACGTTAATTATTTTGAATTAGTTATATTTTGAATATTTTAAAATTCAACTAAATAATAATTTTAAAATTCAACTAATTACATCATCAAAAATATAAACGTTTTTTTTAACATATCAACTAATATTAAAAATATTAACGTTTTTTAATATCAAAAATTAAGGTTTTTAAAAAATTAATTTAATTAGTTGGTTTAATTCGTTAAAAAAATAATTTGAATTTTTATTTTGATTAAATGATGTAAATATGTTATGTTTTTTATTTTGAATTTTTTATTTTTGTATTGATTAAATGACATATTTACATGTGTCAGGCATTTTTGAACCTTCTCCTTTAAGCCTCCATGTTTCGCTTACGTCGTAAATTTTAACCCCGCTTGTCTTTTTTAACGATAAAGTACGGATGACAAAAAAGTGTAACGTTATGGTGTGTTTTTGAACAAAAAAAGTATAGGTGCTTGGTAGACATCATGTAAACGTCAAAATTTTGGACCTTCTCCCTAAGAAAGAAATAATACTCCCTACCTTAGAAAAACTGGATACTAGAATAGTGAAGTAGCAGACTTCTCTTCTTCTTTCTATAATTTCTCTCTATAATAATCGCTCTAAAGCTTTTGTGAATTGTTGAGAAATGAAGGAAGAATGAGCTTCTATTTATAGGAAAATATAGTTTCGATAAATTGCGTTTTGGGGCTCGAAAAATTACAAAGACAATACCTCCAACTTTTCTTTCATTTTTAATTTAGTCATGGAAGTATTATCAAACTTGCACCATCTCCCTAATAGTAAATAATGTGATTCAATAGTAAATTATGTGAATCAATAGTTCTGAACATGTGAAAATCTGAATTACTGATATAGTACCTCCATCTATACCTCCATTTTTAACTTAGTCATGCAAGTATTATCAATCTTGCACCAACTCCCCTAATAGTAACAAGAATGTGAAACAATAGTATACACATGTGAACAAATAGTTATAATCATGTGAAATAATAGCAATCAATTGCTCATTTATCCGGTTAAATACTCGATTGGTCAAAATAACCTCCAGACATCAATTTTTATCGAAATAAATGTCGATTTTCACTAACACAAATAATTCCAACATAATGAAACTATTTTTATCAAAAATATAAAATTTTAAATTTCGAAGTTTTACTTTTCCCGAAAAAGTCAACTGTTGACTTTTTCACCAAATAGTGCATTCCGGAAAAATTTTGTGTTAGACTATTTTTACTAATTTCATCGTTTCGGACTCAAATATCACATCCGCGTCTTTAAATTCAACTCCGAACACAACTTCAATTTTAATAACATTCATCATTAATATTATAACTCACAATATTTATCAATCAGGTCGTTCCCATGAAAGAGGGGGCTTTCCAATAAGAATTTCTCCCTATTGGCGCGCAATTAGGTGACCAAACCTCTCATTGACAGAACTTCTAGATATTGTAAATATTGCAATTTAATAATATGAATAACTTTGTCGTCTCAATTATTGATTTAATAAAATATCATATAATGCAGATGATACTGTGACAATAATCGAATCAATAATATGAGAGATATGATGCAACAACCATCGTGTAGTAATAATTGAGTATAACTAAGTGACTTCTCACGTAAGCATCAATAATCAATCTTAAATGCGCTACTATACAACCACGCCGTACATCGTATTTTTTCTCTACCTAGGGTAGTTCAACAGTTAACGGTAAAACTTCTGCCATTATTTTCATAAAGTATTTTTGTCGTTTTCTCAATCCGAAAATAATTTCGTTGTGGGGGTCCACCAATGATTGTGCCATTGTACGAATATTCCCCGACCAATCGAATATTTTATAACAACTAGCGTACTTTGCAAAATTTGTAAATATTATCCACAACTATAACATTATATCAAATCCACACCATAATATTCAAAAATATATTTTGAGAAAATTTAATCTTTATTCAAAAAGTTGGGGTCTTACAACCTCCCCTTCTTATGAAATTTCGTCCTCGAAATTAGGGGTGCGACTACTGGTATGTCGAAGAGGTAAGGATATCTTGATTTCATCTCAGATTCTAACTCCCAGGTCATTTCTTCCACATCGTGGTTTCTCCACAAAACTTTGACTTGAGGTATAACCTTGGAGCGTAGAATATGATCCTTTTTATCCAAGATTTTAACAGGAACCTCTTCATACGTTAAATCTTCCTCTATCTCGTCTGGTTCTAATTCAATAATGTGGTTCGGGTCTTTCAAATATTTACGTAACATAGATATGTGAAAAATGTTATGAACACGAGACATATTTAGCATGAGATCTATAAAGCCACGAGTTCTACTCGATCGAGGATTAAAAATGGGCCAATGAACCGAGGGTTGAGCTTTCCTCTCTTTCCAAATCTCGTAACTCCCTTCCATGGAGCAACACGTAACAACACATAATCTCCAATATCGAATTCCACGTCCTTTCGATGAAGATCAACATAACTCTTTTGTCGATCTTGTGAGGTTTTTATACGTTGTCGGATCGTTTGAATCTTTTTCGTAGTCATACGTACCAACTCCTGTCCCAACAACGTTGCTTCACCCACTTCATCCCAGCATACTGGAGAACGACACTTTCTTTCATACAACGCCTCAAATGGAGCCATGCCAATACTTACTTGATAACTGTTGTTGTAGGAAAACACCACCAATGGTAGGAACTTATCCCAACTTCCCTTGAAGTCAAGGACACAGAGTCTTAATAGATCTTCAAGAGTTTGAATGGTCCTCTCCACTTGCCCGTCCAAATTCGAGGATGATATCTTTGAGCTAAATCGTAAATCCATGCCCATAGCTTTTTGCAAACTAACCCAAAATCTTGAAGTGAATCTTGGGTCTCGATCAGAAACTATGGATACTGGCATACCATGAAGTCTTACAATCTTGTTTATGTACATACGAGTAAGACGTTCAAGTGTATAAGTTTCTCGTATAGGTAGAAAATGAGCAGACTCGGTCAATCTATCAACAATGACCCAAATTGCATCTATGCCTTGAGAAACCTTGGGAAGAACAGTAACGAAATCCATAGTAATGTGTTCCCACTTCCATTCTGAAATTTCAAGTGGTTGCAATGGACCTTTTGGTACTTGATGCTCTGTCTTGACTCGTTGACAAGTTAAACACCTTGAGATAAACTCTGTAATCTCTCTCTTCATATTGCTCCACCAAAATGTATGTCGAAGATCACGATACATTTTGGTACTCCCAGGATGGATTGCAAACGGTGTGTTGTGCACCTCCATCATGATTTTATACTTTAAATCAGGGTTGTTAGGAACACAAAGTCTGGAGTTCACTCGAAGTATTCCTTCCTCATCGATTCTTGACCGGCATAGCACCTTCTTGCACTTTCTTCTTCATACGCATTAGCTCCAGGTCTGTAGCTTGAGCAGCTTTAACTTTATCGATTAAAGTCGGTTCTACTCGTATGTTTGCCATCATCATGTGGGTCCCTGGAGTCTTTATCTCTAACTCCATCCTTTGCAAGTCATACAAAATGGGCCTTTACATTGACAATATTGCACTCGTACCCGCATATGATCTTCTACTCAGTGCGTCAGCTACCACGTTCGCTTTTCCAGGATGGTATTGGATGGTATGATCATAATCTTTCAATTGTTCAAGGCAACGTCGTTGTCGCATGTTGAGTTCCTTTTGGGTGAAGAAATATTTAAGGCTTTTATGATCCGTGTAGATCTCCACCTTCTCTCCATACAGGTAATGCCTCCAAATCTTAAGCGCAAAAACGACAGCTGCCAACTCTAGATCATGAGTAGGATAATTCCTCTCATATTCTTTGAGTTGCCGTGAGGCATAGGTTATGACTTTCCCATGTTGCATGAGAACACATCCTAACCCTTTACCCGAAGCATCACTGTAGATGACAAATCCCTCCGAGCTAGATGGTATTGTCAGAACAGGTGCTGAAATGAGTCTTCTCTTGAGTTCTTGAAAACTCTTCTCACATTCCTCGCTCCAACCAAACTTTGTATCTTTCCGAGTCAGCTGAGTTAATGGAGTAGCGATTCGAGAAAACCCTTCTACGAATCTCCGATAATAACTTGACTAAAGCCGAGAATGCTACGATACTTGATCATTGATTTAGGTTGCTCCGACTTTGAATAGCTTCAATCTTTGCCGGGTCAACAGATATTCCATGACTTGATACTACGTGCCCAAGGAATGCTACTTCCTCAAGCCAGAACTCACATTTCTTCAACTTGGCATAAAGCTTGTTTTCATGAAGCTTTTGGAGTATCAACCTCAAGTGTTGCTCATGATCTTCACGACTTTTGGAATATATGAGGATGTCATCAATAAAGACGACCACAAAATGATCCAAATATTCCTTGAATACTCAGTTCATCATATTCATGAAGGCAGCAGGAGCATTAATCAATCCAAAAGACATGACTAAGAATTCATAATGCCTGTACCGAGTTTTGAAGGCAGTCTTTGGAATATCCTTAGTTTTAACCTTCAGTTGATGATATCCGAAGCGAAGATCGATCTTTAAAAAAATTGTGCTCCTTGTATGGCGATCAAAGCAGGTCATCAATACGTGGCAATGGGTACCTATTTTTATGGTGACATGATTCAACTCGATAATCAATAAAAAGTCGCATACTCCTATCTTTTCTTCACGAATAGAGCAGAGCACCCCGAGGAGACGCGTCTTGGGGACGAATGAAACCAATGTCTAACAATTCCTGCAATTGGGTTTTTAACTCCTGAAGTTCAATAGGAGCCATTAGATATGGGGCTTTGGAAATGGGTTTTGTACCAGGTTCAAGGTCGATACAAAATTCAACTTCACACTCTAGGGGTAGGCCAGGAAGTTCTTCAGGGAATACGTCAGGAAATTTATTAACAATAGAAATATCCTTCAAATCTGACGTATTTTTGTTTAAATCCGTGACATGAGCTAAGAAAGCTTGACATCCATTTTTCAATAAACGAATAGCTTTATGGCTTGAGATGACCGTGATTGATTTTAATGGTTTGGTCGCTTGAATTCGCATAATAGGTTTATTAGGAATATGAAAGCTAACAACCTTACGAAAATAATCAATTTTAGCATGATGAGTAGTTAACCAATCAATCCCTAGAATCACGTCAAATGCAAGTATTTTTAAGGAGATAAGATCGACGAGTAACGAAAGCGATTCTACCGATTTGAATCAAACAAGACTTATAAGCAAATTGGATGTAATGAAGGTTTCTCCTAATGGAGTTTCAACAGATAAGTCAAAGTCTAATTCTCTCGAGTCAAATTTAAGCGTTGAGCGCAAGTAGGAGAAATAAAAGAATGGGTATCAAATAAGGTATAAACATCACTAGAGTTTATGATAAAGCTTACCGTGATAACCTCGTTCGGGTTCCTTGCTTTACGGGAGGTCACAACAAACGCTCTCCTGCACTTATCGACTTTGACTTTTACAGGATGGCCTTTGGTGCCTCCATCCTATTGAACTTGTCTTGGTGAGCGACAAAATCAAGCTAAGTGACCTTCCTTCCACAATTATAACATGCTTTTGGGCGACATCAGCGATTTGGGTGATGTGTCCTCCCTCCGCATTTTGAAGCATATGATAGGTGGTCGTTCTCCTTCCTTAACAACGGGTGCTGGTGCTGACGTCTTTCCATCATTATTGAATCTCTTTTTTCTTGAAATGTCCATTTTTATTATCTTGGCGATGATTACCACCGAAGTGGTTACCATTTCTAGCATGTTGATTCCCTCCACGCTTGTTGTCACCGTTTCAATGACTATTACCACTTGTATTTTCATTATGTCGGCTGCTTTCTCTTGGTTGTGTTGACTCGTTATCGCGCTCCAATAACTGAGCCCTATTTACAACATCTGAATACAAACACAGTTTATGAGAAATAAGATATTGACGTATCTCCGGTTTCAAACCTCTTAAAAACATTCGCGTCATTCGTTCCTCATTATCGACTAAATGGGATGCAAACCGGGATAACTCTGCAAATTTAGCCTTGTATTGCGACACGGTCATATTGTTTTGCTCCAACTTGATAAACTTCACCTCTTTCATGTGACGAATACTTTCGGGAAAGTACTTGTCGTTGAATAGCTCTTGGAACTTCTCCCAAGACATCTTGAGTCGTCAGTTTGAGTGCGTTTCTGATTCTCACCCGATAATATGCCTCTTCACGCAACATGAAGGTGGCGAAGGAACCTTTGCTCCTCGGAGCATCCTAAGACATCAAATATCTTGGTGATCCGCTTTATCCATGCTTGACCATAAGTGGTTTTGGCTCTCCAATAAACTCCGGTGGTCCCGGCTCCTTGAACTATTTAGCGGTAATCATCAGGAGAGTTTCTAGTGTTTCCACCTACATTTTGGACAGAGCCACTCTCGTCGATGTTGCATGAATTGCATAAAGCCCCTGAACATTCCATCATTCATCATTTGGTCAGTGTTATTGTTTGCATGAGGATTGTCGCCTTCCTGATGCACATTATTCTGATTGTTGATCTGTGGAGACTCAACGGTCTCTTGTGCTCCATTGCTATTCTCAATATTCTCGGATGCCATTTTCAAAATCGCCACAAAACAAGGGTTAATTGACATGCAACATATTATCCATATACTCGACTAACCAATTAAATACCAAATAAACTTAGGTAGGTCATACTAATGAAGGAATTCCCCATCTCTCCCTCCTAGTTCTAGTCTCACATCTTAGCCAGGATCATATCCCTAAGCTTTGATACCAACTATAGCGCCCCAAAAATAGGTATACATCACCTATTACGAGTCATCAAATACATGGTACGAGAATACAAATACAACTTAATTATATAAGCGTAGTGTAAAATGCGACAAAACATAAAAGTCGTGAGTTTTAATACAAATATTGTCGTCTAGACAATATACAAACTCAAATTCAATATTATTACATTTATTTTCCACTATTTCCTTTGAATAGTGAGGACTACTAATGCTATCATCGGTTCGTCACACTCCGTTCCCCGAGCTAGTCCTCGCTACGTTCTCATTTCTGAAGAGAACAATAAAAGTAAAAGGTGAGCTCAACTAGCCCGAAGAGGAAATATTATGACTAAGATAATGCGAGAATATATTATCGTTAGCCTTCAACAATGTTAAAGCGATACAATATAACAACCATCAAGTTTAAGCTGCGGTGAAACAAGCAATCCATTAAAAGAGTCAAGTAGAGAATAAAATCTACTATCTTTTATGATTTAGAAGGTTTTCATCACTTTTATCATTTGGGACTCGACAATAAATAAATAATCCACATCATCGAATCACCCCACTACTTCTGACCAAAGATATATTTTTAGTATCACGACCATAATTATCCATGCACTACGGGCCAAGAATATTTGTGTATTCAATAATGGTCATGATCATGCCAACAATCATCCATCAATGCACTACGGGCCAATGAGGACTTTTTCCACATCATTTGTAACATTACGGTCATGATTACCTTTGAATAATCCCGGTCATAATCATACCAAGTCCATCTATGCACTTTATAGGCCACAAATGACTTTCAACAAAATATAAACATGATGATGATGACAATGATATAAGAATTCAATAAAACAAGTTCAAGAATTAATTTATCCGAGGAACTAATAACGTCCAAATTGTCAACATGATCTTTGCTTTGTAGAGTAAAATTCAAGAATGCTCGGAAGAATATTTCCATGAAAAGATCTTTGGATGAAGCGCATAAATATCAAGGATATTCCACTAATTTCATGGATTATAGAAGTCAAAACTTTAACTTATTTGAGTATAATAAGGAATGGAATAACAAAAGAAATCACCGGGCATGCGATAGACGTACGCAGACGGAGTTATTCAACGAATAATAAATAATGAATCAGTCCGGCAGTAAAATGCATGCAGACAAGATATTCCAACAAAATAATAAAGGCGGAATCAGTGCGGCGTAGAAACGCATGCATGAGGATGTTCCAACAGAATGATAAAGAATGGAACAACGAGAAAAATTTCACCCGGTATAGGGGGTTGGCCGCGTATCTGAGTTATTCAACAGAATAATAAAGAATGGAATAACAGAAGTTCTTTTCATGGATAAGAAAGAAATAATACTCCCTACCTTAGAAAAACTGGATACTGGAATAGTGAGGTAGCAAACTTCTCTTCTTCTTTCTATAATTTCTCTCTATAATAATCGCTCTAAAGCTTTTGTGAATTGTTGGGAAATGAAGGAAGAATGAGCTTCTATTTATAGGAAAATATAGTTTCGATAATTGCACGTTTTGGGGCTCGAAAAATTATAGTACAATTCCTCCAACTTTTCTTTTATTTTTAATTTAGTCATGCAAGTATTATCAATCTTGCACCACCTCCCCTAATAGTAAATAATGTGATTCAATAGTAAATTATGTGAATCAATAGTTCTAGACATGTGAAAATACAAATTACAGTATAGTACCTCCATCTATACCTCCATTTTTAACTTAGTCATGCAAGTATTATCAATCTTGCACCAACTCCCCTAATAGTAACAAGAATGTGAAACAATAGTATACACATGTGAACAAATAGTTATAATCATGTGAAATAATAGCAATCAATTGCTCATTTATCCGGTTAAATACCCGATTGATCAAAATAACCTCTAGATATCAATTTTTATCGAAATAAATGTCGATTTTCACTAACACAAATAATTCCAACATAATGAAACTATTTTTATCAAAAATATAAAATTTTAAATTTCGAAGTTTGACTTTTCCTGAAAAAGTCAACTGTTGACTTTTTCACCAAATTGTGCATTCCGGAAAAATTTTGTGTTCATAGATTATTTTTACTAATTTCATCGTTTCGGACTCAAATATCACGCCCGCGTCTCCAAATTCAACTCCGAACACAACTTCAATTTTAATAACATTCATCATTAATATTATAACTCACAATATTTATCAACCAGGTCGTTCCCATGAAAGATGGGGCTTTCCAATAACGATTTCTCCCTGTTGGCGCGCAATTAGGTGACCAAACCTCTCCTTGACAGAACTTCTAGACATTGTAAATATTGCAATTTAATAATATGAATAACTTTGTCGTCTCAATTATTGATTTAATAAAATAACATATAATGCAGATGATACTGTGATAATAATCGAATATATAATATGAGAGATATGATGCAGCAATTACTGTAGCAATAATTGAGTATAACTGAGTGACTTCTCACGTAAGCATCAATAATCAATACCGTGTGCTACTATCAAACCACGCGTATTCATTGTACTTTTACTCTAGGGTAGTTCAACGATTAATGATATAACTTTCGTAGTTATTTTTATAAAGTATTTTTGTCGTTTTCTCAATCAACAATAATAATTGCGTTAATGGGGTCCACCAATTATTGTGCCATTATACGAATATTCCTGTTAAAACAAATATTCCCGACCAATCGAATATTATATAACAACTTGCGTACTTTACAAAATTTATAAATATTACCCACAACTATAACATTATATCAAATCCACACCATAATATTCAAAATATATTTCAAGAAAATTTAATCTTTATTCAAAAAGTTGGGGTCTTACAATTATTACATGTATTTCATTAATATTTGATAATAAATAAATATGAATGATAAAAGAATTATGTGGTATTTAATTCATTTAAATACGTTATTAATGATTAAAAATACGCGATAAATGGTAATAATTATCCGGAAATTTTTATAAGTCTATGAAAATATTTTGACTAATAATAAAATTATTTAAGTTAATTGTTAACTATTAAGTCGAGTTTAATTGAACTTAGACTTAGATAAAAGTCCGACTAGGCCAATCGGGACGTTAGAATTTTAATCGGATTCAAGTCGGAATTTGAAATAAGTCTATGAAACTATTTTTATCAAAAATATAAATTTTGAAATTCGAAGTTTGACTTTTTCAGAAAAAAGTGGCTCATTGACTTTTTCACCAAATAGTGAATTAGAAAATTTTTGTGTTCATAGACTATTTTACTAATTTCATCGTTAGGACTCAAATATCACGTCCGCATCTCCAAATTCAACTCCGTACACAACTTTAATTTTAATAACATTCATCATTAATATTATAACTCACAATATTTATCAACCAGGTCGTTCCCAGGAAATAGGGGGCTCTCCAATAAGAATTTCTCCCTATTGGCGCGCAATTAGGTAACCAAACCTCTCCTTGACAGAACTTCTAGACATTGTAAATATTGCAATTTAATAATATAAATAACTTTGTCGTCTCAATTATTGATTTAATAAAATAACATATAATGCAGATGATATTGTGACAATAATCGAATCAATAATATGAGAGATATGATGCAGCAATTACTGTAGCAATAATTGAGTATAACTGAGTGACTTCTCACGTAAGCATCAATAATCAATACCGTGTGCTACTATGCAACCACACTTATTCTTTGTACTTTTACTCTGGGTAGTTCAACAGTTAATGGTAAAACTTCCATAATTATTTTTATAAAGTATTTTTGTCGTTTTCTCAATCCGACAATAATTCCGTTGTGGAGGTCCACCAATGATTGTGCCATTGTACGAATATTCTCTGTTAAAACAAATATTCCCCGACCAATCGAATATTATATAACAACTTGCGTAGTTTACAAAATTTGTAAATATTACCCACAACTATAACATTATATCAAATCCACACCATAATATTCAAAAATATATTTCGAGAAAATTTAATCTTTATTCAAAAAGTTGGGGTTTTACAATTATTACATGTATTTCATTAATATTTGATAATAAATAAATATTAACGATAAAAGAATTATGTGGTATTTAATTCATTTAAATCGTTATTAATGATTAAAATACGTGATAAATGGTAATAATTATCTGGAAATTTTTATAAGTCTATGAAAAATATTTTGACTAATAATAAAATTATTTAAGTTAATTGTTAACTATTAAGTCAGAGTTTAATTGAACTTAGACTCGATAAAAGTCCGACTAGACCGTCGGGACGTTAGAATTTTGTTGGATTCAAGTCAGACTGAAAAAGTTTGACATGATACCGTGTCTTATGTGTGTTATAGACTGATAGGATTATGTGTTATGTGTTTAGGTTATTCTATGTATATCTCTATATATAATAGTATTATATTGTGATGATATTATTCTAATATTGGAGATCTATATTACTAATATTAGGTCTTCGGATAAGGCGATATAAATTGCGTAGCGGTAATCAACGGTTCAGGCAAGTTTGTTTTACTTAACTCTACTAAGAGTGTTTCATTTGGATAAGCTTATGGTTAATCATTGTTGGTTGCCATGAATTGTACTCTATACATATTGCATGTATAAGTCGGTATGAAAGGTGATCACCTTCCTTACTAGTTGGTTCGGATATATTTGTTCATGTTAAATATTTGTTCGATCATAAATTTGTTCTCGCTAGTTCACAATTATATTGTTGAATTATAGCCGACCAATTATTCAAACTTTTTCAATTATGATATATCGTTACATTGTTGAATTTAAACTTGTTGGGCAACTTTCATTCTCACCCTTGCTATATATCATGATAAACCATTGCAGATTAAAGCGAATCGTCGGATCTGAGGAAAGGTCCAAGAGCAGTTCCAAACTTTAGTAGGCAGCGTGCGATTAGATTTGTATTATTTGATATTAATGTTGTTATATGTTAGAAAAGTTATGAATTATGTATAAGTTAAGGTTACTCGACCTTGGGGAAAAGTATGTAAGTTTAATGTATAAAAAATTTATGTTTATATCTTCCGCAAATATAGTAATAGTGATAGAATGATCGAATCAGATCCGCGGTGATTCGGGACCTCGGATTCGGGGCCGTCACAGTTAGTATCAGAGCTGTTGGTTATGAAGCTTAGGTAGGAATACCTGAGACCAATAACCGCAGTGATTAGGATAAGTACTAACTCAAATAGAGTTAGTAGGTCGGTAAGATTCAAAGACAAATCTCGGCGAGTTATAAGATACAGAGTTCCCTAACTCTGATGATAAAGTTGAACAGTAGTGATGATTAGATAGAGTCTAAAAGACTAAAAGCAAAGTCATAGAAGATCGTAAAACAAAACGATCAAGATATAGAAATGAATCGTAACATATACGATGAGATCACTCCGTGATCTGATAAAGTGATAGCAGGGATAAGAATCAATCTGATGTTTGAAAAGTTTACAACAACGATTGTTGTGTCAGTTATACTATGAATTGGTACAGATTCAAGAATGGATTATGAATACAGATTAAATGAAATTCTTATTGAGAAGGGTGTTAGTGTTAGGTGGGGATTCAATTGAGGACTCGTGTCAGCAGCTGAGTAGTATGATTCTTCGTATGGGAGCTGAATTGTACATGGTGTAAAAATCACTTAGTTTCTGGCATTGATAATCATTGAAATGTTGTGTCGCGCTATTTGCTATATGCATGTTAAGAGGGTGATTCCTTTCTCACGTGTATAACAAATAGATAGGTCATAGGTAGAGGATATAAGGTTAAGTACGAGTTCTTAAAACTCATACTTATGTGACATACTTGATTCATAGTTATATGAAATGTGTATGAACCCTCGCGAATGGACGCCAAAGGTGTGTCTCAGGAAAGTTCTTAAACTCATATGATTGTGGCAATTTATGGACTCATAAGTGTGGTTTTACGAACTGGGTATAGTTGTGTGTAAATAGAATATTGAGGATAATAGGAACATATAGATTGTTAAGCAAATGATTGTTAGTGGAGACATAAGTTTTCCAAAACTCCTAGCTATGCTAGACTTCGAAATTTTGACATCAAGCTAAATACGCACTATGTGCTTTTAAAAAAAAAATATACTCGTAATCATTTTTGAAACGGTTTAAAGTATAGTCTATGCTACTTATTTCAAACTAAGTATAAATGATTTGAAATATCAAAATTTGTTTTATTTATCACTCATGTACCATGTAACACAAAAAGAGATGATAAAAATTTGATGGAGTTGTAAATACTGGGGAATACTTAGTGTGAATTTGATCTAAAATCGTTATTCCACTATTGTATGATGTGTTATGACAAAGTCATACAATGACGACATCCTCAAAGCAATTTATTATGTCTGATGCGACACATCATGGCGTCATTCTCGAAAATATTTTCAAAAATTTTAATTTTCCAACGGGGTTTGGCTACACTTTAATAATTCGATTGAATTGAATTATTGATATGAGTCTATGCTATTCGATTCAGCTAGACTAATTTTATGAAAACTCTAAAGTGTTCATTAAAAGAAATTTCCCGAACCAAATTGCTTTGGTACGGAATCCTATGATAAGACTGTGGTGAACTATGTTGTTTGGATAAATAATCCAATCAAGTAGCCTAAATATTTGCTATACATAATTAATACGTTATGGATGACGTAAGAGTACGATATGCTGATCACCTAAAGTACTAACAATGGTAGTTTACCTTCTTTGTGATTGTAAACATACCAAGTAATGTATTGTTTTGCGGTATGATCACTACCGTTAAAACTATGTGTTCATGGTCTATATGACCCCTCAGCACAATTTGAAAACATTTACTCTTGTGAGTGGTGTATTGGGAAGTATGTGATGGTGTGTATGTATGGTGTATGGTGTAAGGTGTAAGGTAAATTTCGGGGATGCAATTTTTAGAAGAAGGGGTGAATGTGACAACCCGAGAATTTGAATATTTTTAAAAATTTTAAAAATTGAATTAAGGTTCAAAATTAGAACCTAGATAGAAAATAAGTGTATGTGTTTGATATTTTTAAGATGGAATTTTGAGGATTTCAAAATTCTGTGAAGGATTTAAGTGAATTATTCAGGATTAAGTATTTATGTGATTATGTTCTGTGTATATGTGTACAGTTTGTGGTTAAGGGTCAAGGGTTGACCAGATAAACGATATCTGTAACAAACCCTAAGTATATATTAAGAACGTCAACGTTCGGTTAGAAAACCTAACGATTAACAAGAAACCCTAGAAACCGGTTTTGGAAATCCTAATTTCAGTTCCGGTAATCCGAAACCCTAATTCGGTGCATAAAACCCTAAATCGGGAACTTAATGGCGTAAGTGTAAATAATTATAGGATTAATTAGGGTTAATCTTAACAAATTGGTTACAAAACTCTAATTCCAAATTTGAAGCCCTAATTACGGATTTGAAACCCTAATTTGTAAATAGGGAAAAACCTAAGTGTTAATTTAATAATTTTAATGTTAATTAGGATATATTAATCCTAATTTTTAAGTTATTAGTAATTAGAAAACACTAATCTAATTACGAAATCTAATTTCTATTTTAGAAAATTAATTTTCTATTAGAAACCCTAATTTTTGGTTATAAACCCTAATCAAGTGATTTTGACCATAATTGCTAAATTAGCAGTTTTAATTAGGAAATACTAATCCTAATTAACGAGATTTAAATGATGATTAAGAAATTTTAATATAATTAGTAAATCCTAATTATAATTTAGAAATGTTAATTTTCTATTTTTGAAAAACCTAATTTGGAAATTTTAGAAATCAATTTGCCAAACCCTAAACCCAAAGGGTTCTAAACCCTAAACCCTATGGGTTTGCAACAAATGAAAATTCTAGAAATAAAAAGAAATGACTATTTTGCCCTTTTTATATTTTAATAAGTTGGAGTATAGGCTTTGACTTTAGGAGAGTGGTTCACCAAAACCTAACCCTAGCCATGTGATAAAATCTCCCAAGATCAGATTTTAAGTGCCAACTTGCAACATTAGATACATTGTATACAAGAAATCAAAGATTTAAAATAAGACAAGCTTACTTTACTTTTTCATTTCTCCAAATCCATTCTCTCTCTTCATTTTGGAAATTAGAGAGAGAGTGTGTGAAATCAAAGCTAGAATCAATCCATAACTTACGAGAATGATCATGAAGTCGAGAATCAAAGATCAAAACTCTAGAGAGGTATAAACCGTAATTTTGAAATTCTTAGATCGATGTTAAAAGTTGTAATTTGTTGGCTAGATATGTGTTATAAGGTGTCAATTAGAGAACTGGGTTGTTGGATCATGGATCCATAACATCTAGATGCTCGAATCTAGCATTTTATAAAATCTAGAAATGTTGAAAAATTGGTTACGTGATATTAAGGTCAGAGGCCTTAGATCTTTATGTGTTAACTGTTTTGTGTATTTTATGTTTTGGATATGTTCTATGATATGTGGTCTTTACTTTGCAACTCGAATCGGGGTCAGTTCATGTTTGGATTAAGAGTTATTGTTGGTCAAACAACGTTGACCGATAACGAAATTTTGTTTTTGGGCAAATCCAGAATCTCCAGAACGTCTGACAAGCTATTGCAAGCCCTTGATCTTGCTTATCTTTGATTGTTAGGTTATGTTATTGTTTTAAACTTGTAGAATGGTATAGATACTACATAATCATGCTTCTATATTACACAGATCAATAACAGAACCCATGATTTAAGTGGTCAAACCGTTGATTGACCAAGCTTAAAACATTTACGGGTTTTTCGAAATGTTCAAGAAACGATCTTCTGACCTACTTTGTTGGCTCAAATATTACTTTATTGTTGTTGTTATATTGATATAATGATATATTATGATACGGACATCCGGACTACAATCTAGAACCATTAAATATCAAAAAACAAACCCAGGACACATGATATGAGGATTCAAAAAAGCCTCCTCGTTACTGCTTGAGTTTCGGGCAACCGAAACTCAAAACAAAATCGACAACGACTTCGCAAACTTGGATCTCACGACGTGTTATGATTTGCCAGGAACTTGTTTAACGTTGTAGTACTTTACATTAGTCTTTACACGATTAACTCAATTCTGAAAACTAGAATACATGAGAACTTAGATAACATCATGGTCAAACCTCAGACCTTAGTGTATACGACATGAATGCTCAAGAGCAATTTGAAGAACACCTATATATGACGGTTTCCATTTAAATTATTTTCGATTTTTAGGAAATTAATTAAAATAGAAAAAATAGATTTTAATTATTAAAATACTAAATAAATTACGAAAAATTATTTTAAATTACGAAAAATAGTTTTTAATTATTTAGAGTATATTTCATAAATATTTAATATTTTTGGAATATAAATGGTATTTAATTTATTTAATTATAATATTAAATAAATAATTTAAAAATGATTTTAATCCATGAAAAATTATATTATGGTAAAAGAAAATATTTTAAGTGACTTTTAATATTTTAGGATGAAATTTATTAATTAATCAATATTAATGATAATTAGTTTATTTAATAACTATATTAAATAAATTATGGAGAAATAGAATTAATGATTTAAAAATCATATAAAAATGATTTAAGTGATATAAAAATATTTTAAGTTATAAATTATAACTTTTGATATTTTGTCATAAAAATATTAATATTTTAATATTAATAAACAATTATCGGATAATGAATTTAATTGTTTAAAATTCATATAAAGGTGATTTTAAAGTATTAAAAATACTTTGATATATTATAAATATATTATAATATTATTGTGACGCCCCCAAAATAGGTATACATCATCTATTCTGAGTCGTCAAATACATGGTACAGAATACAAATACAACTTAATTATACAACTGTTGTGTAAAGTACGACAAAACATAAGCTGTGAGTTTTAATACAAATATTATCGTTTAGACAATATACAAACTCAAATTCAATATTATTACATTTATTTTCCACTATTTCAATGAATAATGAGGACTACTAATGCTATCATCTGGTCCGTCACAATTCATAAAGTATTTTTGTCGTTTTCTCAATCCGATAATAATTCCGTTGTGGGGTCCACCAATGATTGTGCCATTGTACGAATATTCTCTGGTTAAAAAAATATTCCCCGACCAATCGAATATTATATAACAACTTGTGTAGTTTACTAAATTTGTAAATATTACCCACAACTATAACATTATATCAAATCCACACCATAATATTCAAAAATATATTTTGAGAAAATTTAATCTTTATTCAAAAAGTTGGGGTCTTACAATTATGACATTTATTTCATTAATATTTGATAATAAATAAATATTAATGATAAAAGAATTATGTGGTCTTTAATTCATTTAAATACGTTATTAATGATTAAAAATACGCGATAAATGGTAATAATTATCTGGAAATTTTTATAAGTCTATGAAAAATATTTTGACTAATAATAAAATTATTTAAGTTAATTGTTAACTATTAAGTCAGAGTTTAATTGAACTTAGACTCGATAAAAGTCCGACTAGACCGTCGGGACGTTAGAATTTTGTCGGATTCAAGTCAGACTGAAATAAGTCTATGAAACTATTTTTATCAAAAATATAAATTTTGAAATTTCGAAGTTTGACTTTTCCCAAAAAAGTCAACTGTTGACTTTTTCACCAAATAGTGAATTCCGAAAAAAATTTGTGTTCATAGACTATTTTTACTAATTTCATCGTTCCGGACTCAAATATCACGTCCGCGTCTCCAAATTCAACTCCGAACACAACTTTAATTTTAATAACATTCATCGTTAATATTATAACTCACAATATTTATCAACCAGGTCGTTCCCAGGAAATAGGGGGCTCTCCAATAAGAATTTCTCCCTATTGGCGCGCAATTAGGTAACCAAACCTCTCCTTGACAGAACTTCTAGACATTGTAAATATTGCAATTTAATAATATAAATAACTTTGTCGTCTCAATTATTGATTTAATAAAATAACATATAATGCAGATGATACTGTGACAATAATCGAATCAATAATATGAGAGATATGATGCAGCAATTACTGTAGCAATAATTGAGTATAACTGAGTGACTTCTCACGTAAGCATCAATAATCAATACCGTGTGCTACTATGCAACCACGCTTATTACTGTACTTTTACTACCGGGTAGTTCAACAGTTAATGGTAAAACTTCCGCCGTTATTTTTATAAAGTATTTTTGTCGTTTTCTCAATCCGACAATAATTCCGTTGTGGGGGTCCACCAATGATTGTGCCATTGTACGAATATTCCCTGTTAAAACAAATATTCCCCGACCAATCGAATATTATATAACAACTTGCGTAGTTTACAAAATTTGTAAATATTACCCACAACTATAACATTATATCAAATCCACACCATAATATTCAAAAATATATTTCGAGAAAATTTAATCTTTATTCAAAAAGTTGGGGTTTTACAATTATTACATGTATTTCATTAATATTTGATAATAAATAAATATTAACGATAAAAGAATTATGTGGTATTTAATTCATTTAAATACGTTATTAATGATTAAAAATACGTGATAAATGGTAATAATTATCTGGAAATTTTTATAAGTCTATGAAAAATATTTTGACTAATAATAAAATTATTTAAGTTAATTGTTAACTATTAAGTCAGAGTTTAATTGAACTTAGACTCGATAAAAGTCCGACTAGACCGTCGGGACGTTAGAATTTTGTTGGATTCAAGTCAGACTGAAAAAGTTTGACTTGATACCGTGTCTTATGTGTGTTATAGACTGATAGGATTATGTGTTATGTGTTATGTGTTTAGGTTATTCTATGTATATCTCTATATATAATAGTATTATATTGTGATGATATTATTCTAATATTGGAGATCTATATTACTAATATTAGGTCTTCGGATAAGGCGATATAAATTGTGTAGCGGTAATCAACGGTTCAGGCAAGTTTGTTTTACTTAACTCTACTAAGAGTGTTTCATTTGGATAAGCTTATGGTTAATCATTGCTGGTTGCCATGAATTGTACTCTGTACATATTGCATGTATAAGTCAGGTATGAAAGGCTGATCACCTTCCTTACTAGTTGGTTCAGATATATTTGTTCATGTTAAATATTTGTTCAGTCATAAATTTGTTCCTGCTAGTTCACAATTATATTGTTGAATTATAGCCAGCCAATTATTCAAATCATTTCAATTATGATATATCGTTACATTGTTGAATTTAAACTTGCTGGGCAACTTTCATTCTCACCCTTGCTATATCATGATAAACCATTGCAGATTAAGGCGAATACGTCGGATACAAGGAAAGGTCCAAGACAGTTCCAGCTTTAGTAGACGCGTGCAGTTAGATTTGTATTATTTGATATTAATGTTGTTATATGTTAGAAAAGTTATGAATTATGTATAAGTTAAGGTTACTCGACCTTGGGGAAAAGTATGTAAGTTTAATGTATAAAAAATTTATGTTTATATCTTCCGCAAATATAGTAATAGTGATAGAATGATCGAATCAGATCCGCGGTGATTCGGGACCTCGGATTCGGGCCGTCGCGAGTTAGTATCGTATTTGTTGGTTATGAAGCTTAGGTAGAATATACGAGACCAATAACCGCAGTGATTAGGATAAGTACTAACTCAAATAGAGTTAGTAGGTCGGTAAGATTCAAAGACGAATCTCGGCGAGTTATAAGATACAGAGTTCCCTAACTCTGATGATAAAGTTGAACAGTAGTGATGATTAGATAGAGTCTAAAAGACTAAAAGCAAAGTCATAGAAGATCGTAAAACAAAACGATCAAGATATAGAAATGAATCGTAACATATACGATGAGATCACTCCGTGATCTGATAAAGTGATAGCAGGGATAAGAATCAATCTGATGTTTGAAAAGTTTACAACAACGATTGTTGTGTCAGTTATACTATGAATTGGTACAGATTCAAGAATGGATTATGAATACAGATTAAATGAAATTCTTATTGAGAAGGGTGTTAGTGTTAGGTGGGGATTCAATTGAGGACTCGTGGTCGATGAAATTGTGAGTAGTATGATTCTTCGTATGGGAGCTGAATTGTACATGGTGTAAAAATCACTTAGTTTCTGGCATTGATAATCATTGAAATGTTGTGTCGCGCTATTTGCTATATGCATGTTAAGAGGGTGATTCCTTTCTCACGTGTATAACAAATAGATAGGTCATAGGTAGAGGATATAAGGTTAAGTACGAGTTCTTAAAACTCATACTTATGTGACATACTTGATTCATAGTTATATGAAATGTGTATGAACCCCTCAGCGAATGGACGCCAAAGGTCTGTCTAGGAAAGTTCTTAAACTCATATGATTGTGGCAATTTATGGACTCATAAGTGTGGTTTTACGAACTGGGTATAGTTGTGTGTAAATAGAATATTGAGGATAATAGGAACATATAGATTGTTAAGCAAATGATTGTTAGTGGAGACATAAGTTTTCCAAAACTCCTAGCTATGCTAGACTTCGAAATTTTGACATCAAGCTAAATACGCACTATGTGCTTTTAAAAAAAAAATATACTCGTAATCATTTTTGAAACGGTTTAAAGTATAGTCTATGCTACTTATTTCAGCTAGACGCAAATGATTTGAAATATCAAAATTTGTTTTATTTATCACTCATGTACCATGTAACTTTAAAAAGAGATGATAAAAATTTGATGGAGTTGTAAATACTGAGGAATACTTAGTGTGAATTTGATCTAAAATCGTTATTCCACTATTGTATGATGTGTTATGACAAAGTCATACAATGGCGACATCCTCAAAGCGAATTTGTTAATGTCTGAGACGACATCATGGCGTCATTCTCGAAAAAAATATTTTCAAAAATTTTAATTTTCCAACTGAGGTTTGGCTACACTTTAATAATTCGATTGAATTGAATTATTGATATGAGTCTATCTTTATTCGATTGAATTTAGACTAATTTTATGAAAACTCTAAAGTGTTCATTAAAGAAATTTCCGAACCAAATTGCTTTGGTATGGAATCCTATGATAAGGCTGTGGTGAACTATGTTGTTTGGATAAATAATCCAATCAAGTAGCCTAAATATTTGCTATACATAATTAATAATCGTTATGGATGGCGTAAAATGCGATATATTTGATCACCTAAAGTACTAACAATGGTAGTTTACCTTCTTTGTGATTGTAAACATACCAAGTAATGTATTGTTTTGCGGTATGATCACTACCGTTAAAACTATGTGTTCATGGTCTATATGACCCCTCAGCACAATTTGAAAACATTTACTCTTGTGAGTGGTGTATTGGGAAGTATGTGATGGTGTGTATGTATGGTGTATGGTGTAAGGTGTAAGGTAAATTTAGGGATGCAATTTTTAGAAGAAGGGTGAATGTGACAACAGAGAATTTGAATATTTTTAAAAATTTTAAAAATTGAATTAAGGTTCAAAATTAGAACCTAGATAGAAAATAAGTGTATGTGTTTGATATTTTTAAGATGGAATTTTGAGGATTTCAAAATTCTGTGAAGGATTTAAGTGAATTATTCAGGATTAAGTATTTATGTGATTATGTTCTGTGTATATGTGTACAGTTTGTGGTTTAAGGTTGAGGTTGACGGATAAGCGATATCTCGTAACAAACCCTAAGTATATATTAAGAACGTCAACGTTAGGTTAGAAAACCTAACGATTAACAAGAAACCCTAGAAACCGGTTTTGGAAATCCTAATTTCAGTTCCGGTAATCCGAAACCCTAATTCGGTGCATAAAACCCTAAATCGGGAACTTAATGGCGTAAGTGTAAATAATTATAGGATTAATTAGGGTTAATCTTAACAAATTGGTTACAAAACTCTAATTCCAAATTTGAAGCCCTAATTACGGATTTGAAACCCTAATTTGTAAATAGGGAAAAACCTAAGTGTTAATTTAATAATTTTAATGTTAATTAGGATATATTAATCCTAATTTTTAAGTTATTAGTAATTAGAAAACACTAATCTAATTACGAAATCTAATTTCTATTTTAGAAAATTAATTTTCTATTAGAAACCCTAATTTTTGGTTATAAACCCTAATCCGTGATTTTGACCATAATTGCTAAATTAGCAGTTTTAATTAGGAAATACTAATCCTAATTAACGAGATTTAAATGATGATTAAGAAATTTTAATATAATTAGTAAATCCTAATTATAATTTAGAAATGTTAATTTTCTATTTTTGAAAAACCTAATTTGGAAATTTTAGAAATCAATTTGCCAAACCCTAAACCCAAAGGGTTCTAAACCCTAAACCCTATGGGTTTGCAACAAATGAAAATTCTAGAAATAAAAAGAAATGACTATTTTGCCCTTTTTATATTTTAATAAGTTGGAGTATAGGCTTTGACTTTAGGAGAGTGGTTCACCAAAACCTAACCCTAGCCATGTGATAAAATCTCCCAAGATCAGATTTTAAGTGCCAACTTGCAACATTAGATACATTGTATACAAGAAATCAAAGATTTAAAATAAGACAAGCTTACTTTACTTTTTCATTTCTCCAAATCCATTCTCTCTCTTCATTTTCGGAAATTAGAGAGAGAGTGTGTGAGAATCAAAGCTAGAATCAATCCATAACTTACCAAGAACAGATCATGAAGTCAGAATCAAAGATCAAAACTCTAGAGAGGTATAAACCGTAATTTTTGAAATTCTTAGATCTGATGTTAAAAGTTGTAATTTGTTGGCTAGATATGTGTTATAAGGTGTCAATTAGAGAACTGGGTTGTTGGATCATGGATCCATAACATCTAGATGCTCGAATCTAGCATTTTATAAAATCTAGAAATGTTGAAAAAATTGGTCTGACAGTCTAAGGTCAGAGGCCTTAGATCTTTATGTGTTAACTGTTTTGTGTATTTTATGTTTTGGATATGTTCTATGATATGTGGTCTTTACTTTGCAACTCGAATCGGGGTCAGTTCATGTTTGGATTAAGAGTTATTGTTGGTCAAACAACGTTGACCGATAACGAAATTTTGTTTTTGGGCAAATCCAGAATCTCCAGAACGTCTGACAAGCTATTGCAAGCCCTTGATCTTGCTTATCTTTGATTGTTAGGTTATGTTATTGTTTTAAACTTGTAGAATGGTATAGATACTACATAATCATGCTTCTATATTACGGATCAATAATGAGAACCCATGATTTAAGTGGTGGAAACCGCCGATTGACCAAAGCTAACTAAGAACATTTCGGTTTTTCGAAATGTTCAAGAAACGATCTTCTGACCTACTTTGACCGGCTCAAATATTACTTTATTGTTGTTGTTATATTGATATAATGATATATTATGATACCTGGACATCCGGACTACAATCTAGAACCATTAAATATCAAAAAACAAACCCAGGACACATGATATGAGGATTCAAAAAAGCCTCCTCGTTACTGCTTGAGTTTCTGGGCAACCCAGAAACTCAAGAACAGGTCTGACAACGACTTCTGCAGCTTGGATCTCACGACTGTGTTATGATTTGCCCAGGGAACTTGTTTAACGTTGTAGTACTACATTAGTACTACACGATTAACTCAATTACAAGCCTAGAATACATCAGGAACTTAGATAACATCATGGTCAAACCTCCGACCTTAGTGTCTGACATGAATGCTCAAGAACAGCTGAAGAACACCTATAGCGACGGTTTCCATTTAAATTATTTTCTGATTTTTCGGAAATTAATTAAAAATAGAAAAAAATAGATTTTAATTATTAAAAATACTAAATAAATTCTGAAAAATTATTTTAAATTACGAAAATAGTTTTAATTATTTAGAGTATATTTCATAAATATTTAATATTTTGGAATATAAATGGTATTTAATTTATTTAATTATAATATTAAATAAATAATTTAAAAATGATTTTAATCCATGAAAAATTATATTATGGTAAAAGAAAATATTTTAAGTGACTTTTAATATTTTAGGATGAAATTTATTAATTAATCAATATTAATGATAATTAGTTTATTTAATAACTATATTAAATAAATTATGGAGAAATAAATTAATGATTTAAAAATCATATAAAAATGATTTAAGTGATATAAAAATATTTTAAGTTATAAATTATAACTTTTGATATTTTGTCATAAAAATATTAATATTTTAATATTAATAAACAATTATCGGATAATGAATTTAATTGTTTAAAATTCATATAAAGGTGATTTTAAAGTATTAAAAATACTTTGATATATTATAAATATATTATAATATTATTGTGCGCCCAAAATAGGTATACATCATCTATTCGAGTAAATCAAATACATGGTATGAGAATACAAATACAACTTAATTATACAACTGTTGTTGTAAAATGCGACAAAACATAAGTGTGAGTTTTAATACAAATATTATCGTTTAGACAATATACAAACTCAAATTCAATATTATTACATTTATTTTCCACTATTTCAATGAATAATGAGGACTACTAATGCTATCATATCCGTCCGTCACAATTCATAAAGTATTTTGTCGTTTTTCAATCCGATAATAATTCCGTTGTGGGGTCCACCAATGATTGTGCCATTGTACGAATATTCTCTGTTAAAAAAAAATATTCCCCGACCAATCGAATATTATATAACAACTTGTGTAGTTTACTAAATTTGTAAATATTACCCACAACTATAACATTATATCAAATCCACACCATAATATTCAAAAATATATTTTGAGAAAATTTAATCTTTATTCAAAAAGTTGGGGTCTTACAATTATGACATTTATTTCATTAATATTTGATAATAAATAAATATTAATGATAAAAGAATTATGTGGTCTTTAATTCATTTAAATACGTTATTAATGATTAAAAATACGCGATAAATGGTAATAATTATCTGGAAATTTTTATAAGTCTATGAAAAATATTTTGACTAATAATAAAATTATTTAAGTTAATTGTTAACTATTAAGTCAGAGTTTAATTGAACTTAGACTCGATAAAAGTCCGACTAGACCGTCGGGACGTTAGAATTTTGTCAGATTCAAGTCAGACTGAAATAAGTCTATGAAACTATTTTTATCAAAAATATAAATTTTGAAATTTCGAAGTTTGACTTTTTCTCAAAAAAGTCAATCGTTGACTTTTTTTTCACCAAATAGTGAATTAGAAAAAATTTGTGTTCATAGACTATTTTTACTAATTTCATCGTTCCGGACTCAAATAGCACGTCCGCGTCTCCAAATTCAACTCCGAACACAACTTTAATTTTAATAACATTCATCGTTAACATTATAACTTACAATATTTATCAACCAGGTCGTTCCCAGGAAATAGGGGGCTCTCCAATAAGGATTTCTCCCTATTAGCGCGCAATTAGGTAACCAAACCTCTCCTTGACAGAACTTCTAGATATTGTAAATATTTCAATTTAATAATATGAATAACTTTGTCGTCTCAATTATTGATTTAATAAAATAACATATAATGCGAGATGATCTTTGTGACAATAATCGAATCAATAATAGAGAGATATGATGCAAAGACAATTACTATAGCAATAATTGAGTATAAATGGTGACTTCTCACGTAAGCATCAATAATCAATACCGTGTGCTACTATGCGACAACAGCGTGCCAGACATTTGTACTTTTACTACTAGGGTAGTTCAACAGTTAATGGTAAAACTTCGCCGTTATTTTCATAAAAAAAGTATTTTTGTCGTTTTCTCAATCCAAACAATAATTACATTATGGGGGTCCACCAATGATTGTGCCATTATACGAATATTCCTGTTAAAACAAATATTCCCCGACCAATCGAATATTATATAACAACTTGCGTACTTTACAAAATTTGTAAATATTACCCACAACTATAACATTATATCAAATCCACACCATAATATTCAAAAATATATTTCGAGAAAATTTAATCTTTATTCAAAAAGTTGGGGTCTTACAATTATGACATGTATTTCATTAATATTTGATAATAAATAAATATTAATGATAAAAGAATTATGTTGTATTTAATTCATTTAAATACGTTATTAATGATTAAAAATACGTGATAAATGGTAATAATTATCTGAAAATTTTTATAAGTCTATGAAAAATATTTTGACTAATAATAAAATTATTTAAGTTAATTGTTAACTATTAAGTCAGAGTTTAATTGAACTTAGACTCGATAAAAGTCCGACTAGACCGTCGGGACGTTAGAATTTTGTCGGATTCAAGTCAGACTGAAATAGTTTGACTTGATACCGTGTCTTATGTGTGTTATAGACTGATAGGATTATGTATTATGTGTTTAGGTTATTCTATGTATATCTATATATATAATAGTATTATATTGTGATGATATTATTCTAATATTGGAGATCTATATTACTAATATTAGGTCTTCGGATAAGGAGATATAAATTGCGTAGCGGTAATCAACGGTTCAGACAAGTTTGTTTTACTTAACTCTACTAAGAGTGTTTCATTTGGATAAGCTTATGGTTAATCATTGCTGGTTGCCATAAATTGTACTCTGTACATTGCATGTATAAGTCAGGTATGAAAGGCTGATCACCTTCATTACCAGTTGGTTCAGATATATTTGTTCATGTTATATACTTGTTCAGTCATAAATTTGTTCCTGCTAGTTCACAATTATATTGTTGAATTATAGCCAGCCAATTATTCAAATCATTTCAATCATGATATATCGTTACATTGTTGAATTTAAACTTGCTGGGCAACTTTCATGCTCACCCTTGCTATATCATGATAAAACATTGCAGATTAAGGCGAATACGTCGGATACAAGGAAAGGTCCAAGACAGTTCCAGCTTTAGTAGACGCGTGCAGTTAGATTTGTATTGTTTGATATTAATGTTGTTATATGTTAGAAAAGTTATGAATTATGTATAAGTTAAGGTTACTCGACCTTGGGGAAAAGTATGTAAGTTTAATGTATAAAAAATTTATGTTTATATCTTCCGCAAATATAGTAATAGTGATAGAATGATCGAACCGGATCCGCGGTGATTCGGGACCTCGGATTCGGGGCCGTCACATCATAGGTTGGTATCAAAGCTATAGTTATAAACTTTAGGAACGAGAATCCTTAGATTATAACTTAGGAAAACTTAGAAGTTAGGAAAGGGGATAAAACTCATGTAGAGTTATCCCTGAGAGACTTAGTGTGTTATAAAATTTAACTTCATTCTATACAATGAACTTATGGTATTTAACATTCTGATGGAGTTGTTGATTGTCTTATCTTATGTTGGTGATTGTAGGATGACTGACATGGGAGGACCTAGACGAGTAGTAGAAGAGGAGCCGCGTGATATCCACGTAGTTTATGAGGCACCCTTCATAGCGGAGCCTATATCGGTAGTTGCCCCTATTGATGATGATGATGAGGAGGAGGAGATGGAGCCTCTACCTGAGGAGTCGAATTCGGAGGAGGAGCCTATGGAGGAGGAACCCATGGAGGAGGAACCCGAGCCCATGAAGGACTTCGACGAGTCTACTTTTGAGGATCGGATGCTAGGAGAGTATGAAGAGTGGATTTTGGAGTTAGGATGTAGAGTCGAGGAGTTAGAGATTGAGACTCTTGAGAAGCAACTAGTGATGAAGGAGATGGAGGTAGAAATTGCTCACCGTAAGGAGGCAGCGATCCAGATGGGTGCCTTATTTCACCGATCGGTGGCAGGGAACGTTGAGTTAGCAGGAAAGCTAGAAGAAATGGAGTAGAAGATTTTGAGTGAGAGGACGGAGAAGGAGGCTCTCCGAACTCAGTTAGAGATGGAAGTGATGAATAGGATCCACTTCGAGGAGAAATGGGAGGATTCTAATGACAGAGTGGGTGATCTTGAAGATGAGGTGCGGTGAAAGAGGAGGAAGATGAACAAGATGGGCTATGCTTTATGCACAGCTATGGAGAGGTTGATTGATGGGGTAAATCACTACCCCGTTGAATAAGGACAGACCCGACATACCATAAGTCGGGATATGGTGGCACACATCACACAGAAAGAATATCAGAGCGCCGTGGAGCGTGGGATGTTAGATTGAGTCTAGAGGGGAAAAGCTTAGTAGTGTAGTAGTTTTATTTATGTGTTGTTAATATGTTGTTGTAATCACAATCTTTTGTGTAAGATGTGAGATAGTGGTAAAACCCCAACTTTTGAAAAATGTTAGAGGGGTAGTAAGCTAGCATTGTCCCCGTCTTTTGTAATATTAGGGGATATGTATTTTCATTTATAGCAATATGCTAGAAAAGAACGTGTATTGTAACCATTTGGCATATGAATATAAATGATCTTATTTTAGAAACGTGTTATAAACTTTTAGTTCTTTTCATTGAGAAATTTCTAAATATAATAGTTAGATAATAAGATGAAAAATTTTGTGATGCAGAAAATGCCGCCCAGACGTAGAATAACTGTCTAAGAAGAGTCAGTTAATGATGAGAGAGGACCAGTAGATCCGATACAGCGACTGGTAGATTTATTGGGAGAAGCTCTAATGGGAAGAAACGAACCTGTACCACCCGTTCCCTAAGCTATCCCAGTAACAACTTTCAAAGACTTTAAGAGTGCAGGACCGTCAGAGTTCACGGGAACTACTGACCCGATAGTTGTGCAAACCTGGATCAAGGAGATCGAGAAGGCCTTCATAATATCATGCATGGGTGAACACCAAAAGACAGTATTTCCCACATACATGATGAGGGGTGAAACGAACTATTGATGGGAAACTAATCAGCAGAGAGCGGGGGAAGGAACGATAACATGGGAGAGGTTTACGACGCTATTTTTTGAGAACTATTTCCTGAAAAGTATGAAGAGTAGGATGGAAGTGAAGTTCCTAGAGTTAAAACAATGTGATATGACGGTGGCGTAATACGCAACTAAGTTTAATGAACTAGCGCGATTTGCGGAGCACCAAGTTGGGGATGAAGAAAGGAAGGTGAGACGCTTCGAGCAAGGATTGAAGCCGTGGTTGTATAATAAGGTATCAGTCTTTCAGATTGATTCCTTTATGACCTTGTTGGAGAAGGCAGTCATTGCGGAAGGTGGCAGTGAGGCCTTAAGTCAATATCATAAGGAGAAGAAGCATAAGAACACTGGTAATGAGCATCGTGGAGGAAGCAACAACGAAGGAAGTAATTCGGGAAAGAGGAAATGGGAAAACAACAACCACAACAACAGAAACAACAACCAAGGTAGGAGTCACCAGGGAAACTTCAAGAAGAGGACCGAAGCTTGCAATAAATGTGGAAGAAGCCATCCGGGAGAATGCTGGAAGGGAAAGACCACTTGCTATAATTGCGGCCAAGAGGGGCACATCTCGCCAAATTACTCAAAGCCAAACAAGATTAGAGGATTTTTTGCTTGTGGATCGACAGAGCACCAGATAAAGGATTGCCCGAGGAAGGGAAACAGTGGAGCTGGCGGAGGCCAGGGAGGAAGAAGCAAGTTAATGATTGGTGGACCTGCACAACCTAACCGATCGAACGTTTAACATGACCGTCTAGGACGCCATAGCTGCGAAGGACGTGGTGTCAGGTATAATCCCAATCAATAATATAAATGCTTATATATTATTTGATTCGGGTGCCACCTGTTCTTTTGTATATGAAGAATTTGCTAGTAAATTTAGTACACCCCGAGAACGTTTAGAAGATTCCTTGAACGTAGAAGTTGCGAATAAGGAAATAATCTCTGTAGAATACGTTTATCAAAATTATCGCGCAAACATTAGAGAACATGAACTGAGTGTGGACTTGATTCCTATTAGACTGGGAGAATTTGACGTAATACTGGGAATGGATTGGTTATATAACCATGCAATGATAATTGACTGTCAGAACAAGTGTGTAACCTTCAGACTCCGAGTAAGTCTAAGTTAGTGTTTCATGGTAGCTCATCGCTTAAGCAATCATGTGGCCTTACGATGATGCAGGCCAAGAAGTTGTTAAGGAAATGATGTGTAGGTTATTTAGCTTACATCGTAGATACTCAGAAAAAGGGAGTAGAAATTAAAGATATAATCGTAGTGAATGAATTTTGAGACGTGTTTCCGGACGATCTGCATGGACTTCTGCCAGATAGAGAAATTGAATTCATAATAGACTTAGCACCGAGAAAAACACCGATTTCGAAAGCTCCATACCGTATGACGCCAGTAGAAATGAAGGAATTAATTATACAACTTAAAGAGTTACTGGATAAGGGGTACATTCGACCAAGTGTGTCTCCTTGGGGAGCACTAGTGTTATTCATGAAGAAAAAGGACGGATCGATGAGTCTCTATATTTATTATCGAGAATTGAACAGAGTAACGATCAAGAACAGATATCCATTGCCAAGGATAGATGACTTGTTTGATCAACTGAAGGCAGCGAAATATTTCTTGAAGATCGACTTATGAACAGGATATCATCAACTGAAAGTGCGGGATGAAGATATACCAAAAACTGCGTTTCGAACCCGTTATGGACATTACAAGTTTTTGGTAATGTCATTCGGTTTAACTAATGCTCCGGCAGCATTCATGGACTTGATGAATCGAGTTTTTAAGCCATACTTGGATAAATTTGTAGTTGTTTTCATCAACGACATTTTGATCTACTCGAAGATAGAGGAAGAACATGCCGAACATCTGAAGATTGTTTTGGAGACACTACGAAAGGAGGAGATGTATGCTAAGTTTTCAAAATATGAATTTTGGATGAAGAAGGTTCAATTCTTAGGCCACATGGTGGATGAGAATGGAATCTCAGTAGACCCCGAAAAGGTCAAAGCAGTAAGTAGTTGGGAACAACCGAGAACACCGACGGAGATATAAAGTTTCTTAGGGTTAGCTGGGTACTATCGAAGATTCATGCAAGATTTTTCTAAGATAGCAACCCCGTTGACTAATCTGATGAGAAAGACGATAAGATTCATATGGACCGAAAAATGCGAGGAGAGTTTTTGAGAGTTGAAGAAGAGATTAAGCGAGGCGTTTGTATTGACCTTACCAGATGATACGGGAGGATTTATAGTATATAGTGATGCATCGCATAGAGGACTGGGCTGTGTGCTGATTCAGCATGGCAAAGTCATCGCGTATGCATCATGACAATTGAAGGATTACAAAAAATGATACCCTACTCATGAATTAGAGTTAGCGGCAATAGTTTTTGCGTTAAAGATCTGGAGACATTATTTGTACGGAGAGAAATGTGAGATATACACGGGCCACAAAAGTCTGAAATATATCTTCACACAGAAGGAGTTGAATATAAGTCAGAGAAGGTGGTTAAAATTTAGCAAGGATTATAACTGTGAGATTCGTTATCACCCGGGGAAGGCAAACGTAGTTGCCGACGCTCTGAGCAGGAAAGGAAAGGAGAAATTGTTTCAATTGACAACTCGGGAGGAGTTAATAAGAGATATGGAGAAGTTTGAAATAGAAGTGAAGGGACCCGAGAGGTCTGAAGAGAAATTATTTGTAATGGAAGCTTGTCCGACATTGTTGGATAGTGTAAAGGAAGCATAGGAGAAAGATGAAGAATGTGAGAAAATCAGGAGAAGGATCACGAAAAATGATGAAGAAAAATTTTGAATAGATAAAGACGGTATCTTAAGATTCGAAGGAAAAGTGTGCGTACCGGCGGTAATTGAGTTGGGAGAGGAGATTTTGCACGAGGCACACAATACGACATATTCTGTTCATCTGGGAGGCACTAAGATGTACCGAGACTTGAGGCAACATTTTTGGTGGCCCAATTTGAAATGGGAAGTCGCAGAGTGTGTTAGTAGGTGTTTAACTTGTCAATGCGTAAAATCAGAGCACCAACAGCCGAGTGGGTTGGTACAACCGTTGGAAATACCAGAGTGGAAATGGGAGCATATTACGATGGATTTCGTAGTAGGACTTTCGGTCACGCAGAAAGGGTTGGATGCCATTTGGGTTATCGTGGATCGACTTACAAAGACCGCACATTTTCTACCAATCAAGATCCGCTACAGTTTGAATCAGTTAGCGAGTCTGTACGTAAAGGAAATTGTTTTATGACATGGAGTGCCGATATCGATTGTTTCTGACCGAGACCCGCGTTTCACGTCAAAATTCTAGAAAAGCTTGCAAGAGAGGATGGGAACACAGTTAAAGTTAAGTACTGCTTATCATCCTCAGACAGACGGACAAAGAGAGCGAACAATATAAACGCTAGAGGATATACTTAAAACTTGCATAATGGACTTCAAGGGGAATTGGGACGACCACCTACCCTTAGTCGAATTTGTGTATAATAATTGTTACCATTCGAGTATCGGCATGCCACCGTACGAAGCTCTTTACGGAAGAAAGTGCAGAACGCCATTATGTTGGGATGAAGTCGAAGAACGACGAATAATCGGACCAGAGTTAGTACAACAAACCATAGACGTGGTGACAGTAATAAGGGCTAGACTAGTGGCAGCTCAAGATCACCAGAAAAGGTATGCAGATTTTCATCGGCAAGAACAAGATTTTGAAATCAGCAGTTTTGTATTCCTGAAGGTATCTCCATGGAAGGGAAAGATCTGTTTCGGCAAGAAAGGGAAACTGAGTCCAAGATTCATAGGACCGTTCAAGATACTCAAGCGAGTGGGCGAAGTAGCATACAAAGTTGCACTACCACCTGAGTTGGAACACATACATAACGTGTTTCACATATCCGTGGTGCGTCCGTATAAGCCTGACTACAAACACGTGATTTCTTATGAACCCATTCAAGTGGAGAAGAATTTAGCGTACGAAGAAATTCCTGTCCAAATTCTTGATAGGAAAGAGCAAACCTTGAGAAATAAAATTATTTCTTCTGTAAAAGTACTTTGGCGTAACCACAAAGTTGAGGAGGCTACGTGGGAGTTAGAAGATAGGATGATGAGGGATTATCCCCATCTATTTGTGTAACCTTGTAACAATTTCGGGACAGAATTTTTATAAGGGGCGGAGGATGTAATACCCGAGAATTTCCACGTATTATTAAATGAATATATTAATGGAAATACTATATAAGTGTTATTGTTTTATGAGGTGGTTAATACAATTGATTCGTATTCGATCAATACGTATTAAGAAATGTGAAGTGACAATGGGATTTATGAAATGCCTTGTGTGGCCTAATGCAAAACGAGAAACTTCACTAATTAAGTTAAACCGTGAATTAGGAAGGTTAATCGTATATGATCATGAGATTTTATATAAGTAATCAATACACTCGTAGACTCGTAGTAACACTCTTGTGAAAACTAATTCATGTCGTGTAAGACAAGTGTGGCGATAGAGGTTGACATTGGCTTAAGCTAAACCAGTCTTTAGCATCGTTGTGGAACGCAATAGCAATTTGCGCCATCCAAATACAAGACAAACGCGTAGTCATGCGCCAATGGTCGATTGAGAAAAATTAATTCTTCTGTCTTGGAAATTAAATTGAACAATTATGTGATATGTGGGACATTAATAAACCATGAAATAAAGTGCGCAATTAAGTAATATTAATTGTTAATTGTTATATTAATTAATTGTTAATGGTTGTGGTAGAATATTGAATTCTTAGTAATTAACTAATAATATGTGATTACTATTAATTACAATATATTATAAAAAAGGAATAATGTTTATGGGGATCCATAATTACATTAATCAATGGTTGGATTAATTAATATTGGTGTTAATTAATTAAGGAAGAACATGGTTATTTATTTAGCATAAATAAGTAAGTTATTAATATAATAATATTATATTGATATTTACGTGCATGTGAACAATAATACAAATATAACTATATAGTGTAGTGTGACATTACGTGACTATATATTAAGCTATAAATGTGATTATGCATATAAAAACTATATAGATATATATATATAGTATATATATATATCATGAAATATATAAGTAGCCATATACATGTGAATAGACCTTAAACTAGAATGTACATGGATAATATGTATATTACATAGCACCTACTAACTTGAAATGTTTAGTCATATGGTGACATTAGGTTATATTATATGGTTGATATAGCATAAGAGTAAAAATGTGTACAAGTGTGTAGACTAAGTGTTGCTGAGAATTTCTGTTGTCCCAAAATGAGTGGTACAAGGACATGAACAGTGACTACAAGCTATAATATATATGTTTTCAAAAGGCTAAGCCTATTTCTTCCAAGCTTCTAGCTAATGATCATGGGGGGGAGTGGTGCTCATGATGCAAACCAACCACTAATTACCAACTCCTCCATAACCTTCATGCAATCCTACAATCCATGGGTTTGATTCAATGGGAAAATACAATGTCTGGTTTTGTGTTCTTCTATAAATAGCAGCCATGTTTATCAGTTGATGTTCTTGAAGTTGTCTGAAATTTTGCTAAGTAAAAGTTGAAAGCATACAAGCATTCTTAGAGTTTGAGAGTTCAGTTAGAGAAAGTTCATTGCACATTACGAAGGTATAATTCCATTCCTTGCTTTCCATTTCCGTTTCTGTTAAACAGAGTTAGCATGTATGGAAATTCAAATTCTTGATTATGTGGGAATAGATGCTAATGAGGATGGGTATGAGTTATATAGATGTTATATGATCATATAAGCATGTTGCAATTGATACATGAGTGTTTAGGAATGATTTCATTTGTAATTTCTATGTTTGGGCTAAAGCAGATTCTTCGAGGTTTTCTTGTTAGAGCTCGAACCTGTATATAGTAGCAATTGCCACGGATTATACTAAGGTCTTGTGTATTCTTTGCTACTGGCCTCTGAATTTTGTTTTGAGTTCTATTTTGAAATTATGTTATAGTACCATGACTTAGGATAGCATGCAAGCATATTTAAGGAGTATATTTAGAGATGTGGACCTAATGTGAGCATGTTAGACTAGCTTAACATGATCAAAAAGAGTGTGTAGCTTCAAATGGATTTAAGGACTTGGGAACAAACTTATTGTGTATGTATGCCATGTATGTATACTGACTTTGCAAGCATGTTAGTATGACTTAGAAATGCATGAATAAACCTTTAACTTGTGTTTATGTGATTAGTAAGCAAGCGTGAACATGTTGAACTTACTAGTAAGCTTGGAATATGAATATTGTCAAGCTACCACGAGGACTAAAATCTGATAGTTGTGATCACGTTTGATGACACTTTTAGACTCATTCATGTAGCATAAACGTGAATACACCATACTTGTGTATCATATTTCAAACAAAGCATATTTTCAACTAAAGCGGTGTTAGTATCACACATGTGTTATGAATACTCACAAACATGTCTAATATGAGAGTTATAACTATGTTTAGAGAGTAAGCATGATAGACTTTGTGGTTTTATGACCTTGAATGGACTTAACTTATTTAAATGTTTAAATTAGAATTCTATTATGTAAAAAGGAAACTAGATTGACTTAAGGAGCATGAAAGGACCCTTAACATGACAACTATATCATGTATGACTTTTTTTTGGTCAAGTTTAACGAAGCGCAAAGGCAACAACTAAGTCTGGTTTGGTCGGGGACAACGCAATTGCTACTAGTCCCCTAAAGTTTAAACAGTATGCGATTCATAAGGCCGCAGCAGCGAGAAACAACCCGAAGTTCTATTTTTGAACTGATGTTTGATGCATGCCTATGTGATGTCTTTAACTTGTTATATATGATCAACATGCTATGTAATGTGTTAAGGAACATGATATGTTATAGAGATGAAGGTTATTCATAACTTTCGATTAATAAGTCCAAAAAGGGTGTTGACATAATATCAAAACAAAGATACGTAAGTTAAGCTTATGATGCCTTATGAACTGATTTTGTGCCTTATGTGCATACTTGAATCGTGTCAAACTTGTTTAAAGACCGTGTTAGCTAATGAATATCTTGATCATATAATACGCTATAAATAGGATTCGAAAGTGTTGAGTTATTAACGTGGATAAAATACGCGTAAGGCAAGTGTCCAAACCCTACTTTACATTGTGCAAGTATTCTAAACTCTTGCATTACTTTATTCCAGCGAATATCGTAAACTTATCTCTTTAAAAGTAAGTTATCCTACTTATTTGTTTAATCGAGCTAGTATGCTTAAACTCTTGTGTAAACTATTATTCATGATGAACTTGGTATTATTCTTGAATATTGTGAAAGAGTTGATGCCATTTGATTCGGCTAGACTATATGCATGTTTATAAAACTATCCAAACCAATTGATTGGTGTGGAGATCTTAAAGTTGAGTTGAACAACCCTTATGGTAAGGGGAATGTATGTTGTTGGAAACCCCAACACATGAGTATATTATTACTGTGGTGTTATGCATAACTTAAAGTATTTTAGACTGATCATCTATAATACTTGATTCTTTTGGGTTATCAGTTTAATATTGGTAATTATAGTAGATGTTCAATAGTCCTTAATGAGTGCTCAGTATAAATTGTGATCCAGATGGATACCTTGATAACCTTTGAATTCATTTATATCGGTTGATTATATTGAATTATTGATCTTATTCCAAGGATTGTTGATATTCATTATTTATGATATTATTCTGAAACTCTGAACTATCTTAGAGATGATACTTCGATATTTCAAACTCGTGTTATAAAACTCTTTACCCTTGTTGTATATTACTTGCTAGGCAATTTGTGCTCATTCTTGCTTATTTAAAACCTTTTAGTTAAGGCGGAAAAGGGAGGTGTATCTGGGAAAGACCAGGGCAAGGGCAATGCTACCGACTAGCTTGTCCCTTTATGTTTAAATTAATCATGTTGTATTAAGACTATTTGCAGACTATGTTTAAACTTAAGTAGAATTATGTAATAAGTCTCTATTCGATATTATTATGTAATCTATTAAGTACTGCAGGTTGCGAGACTTGGGGGAATAATTATAATAAATCGTTGTATATTATTCTAAATTAGATCTTTCATTATAAATATATGATTTTAGTTATTATGGTAATACTTTGAGAACGTGATGAACCGAATTTGGGTGACCAAGTGGAGGTCAGAATTTGGGGGCGTCACAAGTACGTAGTTTCAAAATTTTGGTATAGAATTAATATGTTGTTATTATTAGTTCAGCTTACTTCACAACTGTTGATTCGTTGTAGAAGTGTCGTACAAAGAAAACATTTCCTTCTTTCAGCTAATAATTATTGTTCCTATTACTTGCTGGGTAATCAAATGTTCATCCTTGCTTTAAATTAAAATGTTTTCAGCTAAGCGTGATCAACCAGAAAGCTCTGCCAAGAACAAAGGAAAAGGAAAGGTTGCAGAATATGTTTTATGCTATCATATGTAATAACTAGACTTTTGAAAGACTATGATACTTATTATTATCATGTAATGTAATGTTTTAAAGGTCGCGTACATGGGATTCAAACTCTGATATGTAAATTAAGTTTAAAATATATATTATTGTTATTATTATTAGTGTTATTCCGCTCATAGAAATGGTATCGTGAAGCACCGAGTTCGGGTTTCAAGTACATGAATATGGGGGCGTCACAAACATAACTTGGTTTTAAAGAAGATCCTTGACAACCAAGATCAGTCCAAGAGAAAATTCGCTCCTAACTGGGAAGGCCCGTTTATTGTCAAGGAGGTATTGACAAGAGGCGCTCTCAGATTACAGGAAATGGGTGGCGATGAATTTCCGCAACTCATCAACTCGGACACCGTGAAAAGGTACTATGTCTGAGGTTACCATCAAGAAAACATCCTAGTTTTGGATAATCAGATCACCAGTCATTCCGGTTCTTTAACCCTTCACTACATACAACTCTTCTCCACACTTTGCCACTCAGGGAAATATACTCTTCAAGCCAGTAGCATGGCTTTATTCCGTTCATACAACTTCGGTTCTCCCACTAGGGATTGAACCTTTCACACTTGCAGTTTGTCCCCAAACATGGGATCAAACTTTTTCACACTTGCAGTTTGTCCTGAACTTAGGATTAAACTTTCTTTTTCACCGCAGTCTGACCTGCACATGAGATCAAGTTTTTCAGCTACAAATCATCCTGAGGGGCGAACTATGTCGACCTGATCTCCTCTTCAATAGGAGTACGTAGGCAACCATCTTATATGGCCCGGTCGTAATAAAAAAACAACAACAAAAACATTTCTACACCATTCTCATCGCAATAAAACAAAAACAACAAAAACACTTATACACCCTTCTCATCGCAAAAAAAACAAAAATAACAAAAACATTCCTACACCCTTTCTGCCACATACAACGTTAAACCTCTTACACCAGGTTCAAACTACGCAGACCTGATCTCCTCTTCAATAGGAGTACATAGGCAGCCATTCATGGTTCGGTCTCACCCCCTACCAAAACACAAACACTTGTCATCTGGTACTGGGATCAAACTTCAAATCCCTTACATTTCATCGGCTTCAGACCAAAGGGATGGAACTACCTGAACTCCTCCTAAATAGGAGATTCAGCTACCATCTAAGTTGCGGTTGTACCTTGAAGAGCTATACCAATCCATAAGAGATGGAATTAACTAGGCTCCTCCTAAATAGGAGTACTGGTAACCATCTGTGGTGCGGTCAATCTCAGAGAAGAAAGCCACACTCCTCTCCACATTTCTATACAGAAACCAGTCCCAAGACACCAAAGATGGTAGGGATACACACAGATCAATGATCCATTCTGAACTGTCCAGAGATAACTCAATGTCCATCCATCAAAGAGGGATTCAGAATACATCAAGATCACAAGCCCTGAAGAAGCAGGCAAAATATCAAGCAAGTATCCAGACATATCTAAAAGGGAAGTGATCAAAAATATATTTCCCTGCTATATATATAATGTTGTTTGATATACACAATGTAAACTGTACATGACAAAATGGTTAAGCTAGTCTGTGCAGGAAAATACAAGCCCATCTACAAATCGGTGTATATGCGAGCTATCAAGCCCAACATGGCATCCCTCTCAGCAGAAGGAGGTAACATTGTGGTCTCCTGTACAAGGGTATCCACGGGAGCCAATAGATCTACAGCCATCTGCATGGTGACTCTATGCTCATCAAGGTACGTGCTCATCTCTGCAATCATGTCAGTGGTAAGGGACCTCACTATAGTAATATCTGTGACGGCTACATCCGAGGCGAGATATGGCTATTATTCCTCTCAGCGGTCCACTGCAGATTCAGGTTGATCCGCCTCATCCCGCTCAACAACAGCGACATCTCTATGAGCTAATGTCTCGTCTCTCTTTAACAGAGCTGCATCTCTACCATCAAGAGCAATCAACATCAAGGCTCTAGCATAATCTCTCTCGAAGGTCATCAGATGAAGACTCTACTCAAAGTACAGTGATGAATGTTGTATCACAACAGTGCTAGTAATGGGAGAATCTAAAGGAGATGCTGGCAATCCAGTAGATGGCTCCTCCTCGATGTGGGAATCAATGTCCTCCATGGGTTCTCCATCGTCTGAATCACTACTCGGCACTGTGGATACTTCTGCGGCCGATGAAGTCTCTATATTAATCCACGCAGAATACTCTAGCGAACATCCCGGATGACTAACAGAAAATAGCTATCTCACGCTGATCCCAACATGCATACACCCGGGATCGGTCCTTTGTTGATAGATGTCGAGAAGCTAAATGCTGACCTCGCGCCCCCTCAAAAGGATAGAAGTCCTGGAACTAGTCGAACTGCGACATCATGGCCAGCGGGTGGTAGGTAGTCATGCTCCTCAAACCAGCTAGAGGGAGATAATCCATGCCTAAAGCATGAGTAATAAAGCTGTAGGGTGAGTTTAGCCCTGTACACTGCAGGATGTCAAATGGATCTTTGATCTCCGCCAAAAATACCGACCAAGACATAGAGTCTATACACTTCGATGACTGAAAGGAGTAGGACATAGCTATATCATGGGTAAAGCAATACCCGTGTCGGTGGAAGGTCCCAATCGGTCTCAAGTGGGACATAAACCACATGTACAATATGATTGAACTACCTGTGAATACCCCAGTAGGGTAAGTGCTACAAAATGTGGCCGACCTCAGCATCTCTGCCATAATCATCAGAATGATGGTACGACCCTCCCTGAGGGCTCTCACTTCCATGATAACACTGATATCTAGTTCATCCATATATCATGGCATGTACACATACGCCACTATGCACATCAAGAATGCATCCACTCTGGCCAAATGCCACTGGTCCTCTAGTATAGTGAAATCCCCAGAATGACGAGCATAGCTATCCTTAAAGCCAAATCTGTCAATCAAAAAATGCTGGGATATCACGTAGCCGGATGTGATCTCATCCTGAACAACCCTACGCCTCAGACCGGTGAGGGTCATGAACTATCGACTCATGTCTGCAATAGCCGTGTGTACGCAAGGTCTGTCAAGTGGTAGCATCGTCAAACGTGTATACTCCTCCAGAGTCAGAGTTAACTCTTGGGTCCCAAACTGGAAAACCTGCCTATCCGGTACCCAGTGATCCAGCATGCCCTCCACAAATCCTACGGGAACCTGAAATAGCAAAAGGGTCATAGTATGCTGCAACAGCTGATCTACAATCACCCTGTCTAATGGTGACATACTATCATACCACGATCTAAGACGTGATGCCACCAATAATGGTGGGGTATGCTCTATGCGGTTGACTGTCGAAGAAGACATCTGTGTAAGCCGTATCATAAGACCATCCAGGGGTTAATACTGGATATATATGGACATACATACATATTAATAACATGATACATGCATTACAGATAATAGATGGCAATATGATATAGGGAATGAAAAACTATACATACATTCCTAAGTATATCATCATCTATATACATCATCTCTGTACAGTTAAAAATATGGAGAAATGGGGCGCAGACACCCTACTACTAACAGAGGCCTATCAAAAGATATAGCAAGAATGGAGCACAGCCACCCAATATCTAACAGAGGCCTATCAAAAGAGATAAAGAGAATACACATCAGAAGAAGACAATGGTGTCAATATCTACATCATCAATCCTGTCCACCTGATGTAACTCCTCTTGAGTCATTAGATCTCTATCAACAGGGATGTCATGCCTATACAAAACAAGATCTGCGCCGGCAAAGCCAAATGGATCATCTGAGGGGCCAGCGCCTGAGATGGAAAGATCAAATGAATCTGCCTCTACCGGATCTCTGCCCAAATGTCGGATAAAGAAATATGCCCGGTCCAGTCACTGGTCAAACTGTCAATTTGTATCAAATGAGTCAGATCTCGGACACAGGCTAGCCAATCCGTCATCATCACGGATCCTGGAACCATATCCCCCGTGAACTGAGTGGCACAGGTTTGGGCTCCAATACTACGAGGGGACCACCAATCCAGGAACATCTCCTGAGTACAGGGACCCTCTGACAGTGCAAAATCGTCAACACCCAACAATGTGATATCAATGACGGGTGACTGCGACAACGGTCAATAACACCTGGCAGGAGGTAAGATCGGCATACGGATCTCTCTTGTGGTGTTCCTGATAGCACACTCTCCTAAATAGAGCTCTCATCCTCCATAAGTGAAGAGAGGAACCCTACGGGTGGATATCACGCGCTCGACGCCAGTCAGGTACCCATCCTCAAATCCAATGGCCAACTGCTCCCCAGAATAAGGAATCCATGTGATGATGTCAGCTGTCAACAACTCCAGCTGTAGGCGGCAATGAGTAAAACCTCATTCTGAGGGACCTCCTTGAAGATGGAATGATGCCATCATCGTCCTCGTGGATAGGTATCTAAACCTAACACACTCACAAGATGCAAACATGGAAGCCTCTCATAGGCCCAAAATTGCCAACACGTAGCCAAACATCTGCTGTCAGTAAACATTTTTAACCTACACATGGGAAATTATAAGAGAAATACTCATCAGCAAAAAGGGGTAGAATCCTAACCAAGCCTCGGTTAAGCCCTGTGAACGCATACGCATGCCCATGAGGAAATAGGCAAAGGTGTAAGAACCCCGGTCATACTCTCCTATACGGTTCACATGTCGTGTGGCGCTGATTAAAGCGAACGACACCGTAGAAGAGTTATCTACTATAAAGCAGCCCCTAGTTATCATCAGGAGCAATCGTCGAAGAATGCAATCCCTGACTCTAACGTCAGCTGGTATGGGCTCACTCAACAGCCCACTCATAGCATCCACGCTCAAAGGACCCGTACGGACGGTCCTGCCATTGAGCGCTTCAGCTAGAACTCCTAACAAGGATTTGACGGTAGTAGGGGTGATATCTGCCATTCAAGGCACTGGTGCCCCTCCAAACTCCATACCTGTGATAAACTGCCAATCCATCGGCGTCATCATCACCTAACAGTCCAACAAATGGAGTGACTGAGTCTGGTGAAACCAGCGCTCAGATAATGCCCTTAGGTAACCTAGGGATAACAACGGGGAAGGATGGAAAAGAACTCCCCAAATTCCTAGTCATGCACAATCGCTCTATAGTCAGGATACAGAGCCTGGTACATGGAGTGAATGCTGAACCAGTTCCCTCGAGGCAGTGTAAAGCTGGGAACCTACATGAAATTCAGATCAACATCAAAATCCTTTACTCCACATCAATTGGAAAGAAGGAAGATTAAAGATCTAACTTGATACCTCATTGTCTTGCAAGTACATCGAGGGATGTTGACTCAAATCACCCAGAAGCTCTAGGTGTGACGCCCCAAAATTAGGTATACATCACCCATCTTGAGTCGCCAGATACATGGTACAGAATTCAAATACAACTTAATAATACAACTGTCGTGTACAATACGACAAAACATAAACTGTGAGTTTGAATACAAATATTGTCTACTAGTACAAACTCAAAAGGAGTCCTCATTACAATTATTATCACACTATTTCACAGAATAGTGAGGACTACTAATGCAACATCTAGGACCATCACTCTGTTCCCCGACTAGTCCCAGCTACGTTCTCATTTCTTGAAGAGAATAGTGAAAGAAAGGGTGAGCTCAACTAGACCAGTAAGAAATATTATGACTAAGATAATGCAAAATAATTTATCGTTAGCCTTCAACAGTGTTAAACTAATAAAATATAATAACTATCAAGTTTAACTACAACGGAACAAGCAATCCATTAGAAGAGTCAAGTAGGGAATAAAATCTATTATCTTCAATGATTTAAAAGGTTTTTCATCACTTTTATTGCTGGGACTTAGCTTAATAAATAATCCACATCATCGAATCACCCCTACACTACGGCCAAGGATATTCTTTAGTATCACGACCATGAATTATCCATGCACTACGGCTTAAGATAATCATGTTTTCATCAACGGTCCTGATCATGTCATAAAATAATTCATCTTTGCACTACGGCCAAAGAGAATCCATAGCCATAATCATACCAAAAACTGTCCATCAATGCACTACGGGCCAATGAGGACTTTTTCCACATCATTTATAAAATTACGGTTATGATTATACCGAATAATCCTCGGTCATAATCATACCAAGTCCATCTATGCACTCTGTGCCACGAGATGACTTTCAACATAATATAAACATGAGGATGATGACAATGATATAAGAATTCAATAAAACAAGTTCAAGAATTAATTTATCCAGAACCGATAACGTTCAAATTGTCAACATGATCACATTGCTTTGTAGATTAAAATTCAAGAATGCTCGGAAGAATATTTCCATGAAAAGATCTTTGGATGAAGCGCAAATATCAAGGATATTCCACTAATTTCATGGAGTATAGAAGTCAAAGTTTTAACCAATTGAGTATAATAAAAAATGGAATAACAAAAGAAATCACCATGCATGCGATTGACCGAACAGGTAGGTTATTCCAATAGAATAATAAAGGATGGAACCAGGTCCGGCGTAAACGTACAGACAAGATATTCCGACAGAATAATAAATAATGGAACCGAGTCCAACAGAACGCTTACGAGATAGGATATTAAACAGAATAATAAATAATGGAACCAGGTTAAAAGGCGTAAACACACGCATCGGGATATTACAGCCGAGAATAATAAAGAACGAAATATTAGATGAATGTCACCATGTATAGGGTAGCCAGCGTATCTGAGTTATTCCAACAGAATAATAAATAATAGAATAACATAGGTTCTCTTCATGAGTACAACAAATAACATCCCTTACTTAGTAAAAGAAAGCGAATATAAGAGTAGGGAAGTAGCGAGAATACTTTTCTATAGGTTCTCTTGTAATTCTCTCTAGAGTTTGAGTGAATTGAAAGTAAGAAATAATGAAGGAATGAGCTTCTATTTATAGAAAAATGGAATGAATAGTAACTAATTCATGAACGGTCAGATTGATTTACTATTAAGCTGGATGGCCTATATTGGTTTACTATTAAAACTTAAAATAACGGTCCATCTTGATTTACTATTAAAACTTTAAACCATCGATCCATATTGATTTACTATTATAACTCCACCAGCGGTCCATATTGACTTACTATTATATCTTCAACCAACGGTCTGAACAATTAGCACATCTCCTCATGGAATAATATGGTACCCAAATACCTGAATGCACAATACTAGAGTGAATAGTAACTGGGTGAATAGTAACTCGTGAATAGTAACTCATGAATAGTAACTCGTGAATAGTAACTCCGACACGAAAAGTGTCCCGAATACCCGATTGAACAATATTACAAATAATAATATGAATAACTTTGTCGTCTCAATTATTGATTTAATAATATATCATATTATGCAGATGATACTGTAACAATAATTTAATGAATAATATGAGAGATATGATGCAGCAATTACTATAGCAATAATTGAGTATAACTGAGTGACTTCTCACGTAAGCATCAATAATCAATCTGAGTGTCTTCTACTATGCAACAACGCGTAGACTTGTACTTTTAACACCGGGTGTTTCAACAGTTAACGGTAAAACTTTCGCCATTATTTTCATAAAGTATTTTTGTCGTTTTCTCAATCCGATAATAATTCCGTTGTGGGGTCCTCCAATGATTGTACCATCGTACGGATATTCCCCGACAAAAAGAATATTCCCCGACCAATCGAATATTATATAACAACTTGTGTACATTGCAAAATTTATAAATACTACCCACAACTATAACATTATATCAAATCAACACCATAATATTCAAAAATATAATTCGAGAAAATTAAATATTTATTCATAAAATCTGGGGTCTCACAATCTCCCCTCCTTATGGAATTTCGCCCTCGAAATTTACGTACGACGCACTGGTATGCTTAGAAACGGTGAGGATACATTGACTTCACTTCAAATTCTAACTCTTGAGGTATAACCTTTGAGCGTCGAATATGATCCTTCTTATCCAAGATTTTAACATGTATCTCCTCATACGTTAAATCTTCTGCTATCTCGTCTGGTTCTAAATTAATAATGTAGTTCAGGTCGTCCACATATTTACGTAAAATCGATACGTTAAAAACATTATGAACACGCGACATACTTGGCGGTAAAACGAGTCTATAAGCCACAGTTCCTACTTAATCGAGGATTTCAAATGGGTCAATTAAATCGAGGTTTGAGATTTCCTCTCTTCGTCAATTCTTGCTTCTAGAATAACGCCCTCTTGAACCTTCTTAATTATTCACATTCATCAGCTCCGAGTGTGTAGCTTGAGCGGCTTTAACTTTATCGATTAAAGTCGATTCTACTCGTATATTCATTATCTTCACATGGGTTCATATATTCGCACTTGTAACCGTATATGATCTTTTACTCAACGCGTCAGCTACCACGTTCGTTTTTCCATGATGGTATTGAATGATATGATCGTAATCTTCAACAGCTCGAGCCAACGTCTTTGGCACATGTTACGTTCGTTTTTGGTGAAGAAAATATTTGAGGGTTTAAGAAATGGGTTTTGTACCGGGGTCAATACAAAATTCAATTTCACGCTCTAGGGTAGGCTAAGAAGTCTTCAAGAATACGTCAGGAAATTTATTAACAATAGAAATATCATTCAAAATTGTGACTCTCATCCAAGACTTGGATAACATGTCACATTGATACCTATCAACTTGCCATCGTCATTCACGACGTTGCCTACAGAAAGTCTGGCTTTGGTGCATTACACACAAGAAAGTCAACAACGAAAGGATCGGGGCTCTTTATTTATGGCTTGATATGACAATGATTGACTTTAGTGGTTTGGTTACTTTGAATTCGCATAACAGGTTGATTAGAAGTATGAAAGCTAACAACCTTACGAAAAGCATGATGAGTAGTTAACCAATCGTTTCCAAAAATCACATCAAAGGCAAGTGTTTTCAAAGAGATAAGATCGACAAGTAACGTGAAAGTGTTGATTTGAACAAGATTTATAAATAGTGGAGGTAACGAAGGTTTCTCTCAAATTGAGTTTAAGCAGAGATATATCAAAGTCTAACTTCTAGGAGTTAACTTCAAACATTGAACACAACTAGGTGCAATAAAAAGAGTGAGTAGAACCCGATTATCTAACACGGTATAGACTTCGTAAGAGTTTATGACTAACATAAGTGATAATTTTATTGGGTTCCTCGTTACGAAAAAATTCTCTCTCTTAACCACTAGGCTTTGGCTTGCCTGGGACATCCTTTGGTGCCTCCATCCTAGCTGAACTTGTCTTCAGTGAATGACAAAATCGGGCTAAGTGACCTTCTCTTCCACAAAAAGTGTCCCGAATACCCGATTGAACAATATTGTAAATAATAATATGAATAACTTTGCCGTCTCAATTATTGATTTAATAATATATCATATTATGCAGATGATACTGTAACAATAGTTTAATCAATAATATGAGAGATATGATGCAGCAATTACTGTAGCAATAATTGAGTATAACTGAGTGACTTCTCACGTAAGCATCAATAATCAATACTGTGTGCTACTATGCAACAACGCGTATTACTGTACTTTTAACACCAGGTGTTTCAACAATTAACGGTAAAACTTCCGTCGTTATTTTCATAAAGTATTTTTGTCGTTTTCTCAATTCGACAATAATTCCGTTGTGGGGTCCACCAATGATTGTACCATCGTACGGATATTCCCCGACCAATCGAATATTATATAACAACTTGCATAGATTGCAAAATTTATAAACACTACCCACAACTATAACATTATATCAAATCAACACCATAATATTCAAAAATATAATTCAAGAAAATTAAATATTTATTCATAAAATATGGGGTCGCACACTAGGTTTGCCACCTGAATACTCGGGAGGTCCCTACGGGGAGCATTGTAGTAGGAGCAGAATCCGCAACCGAAACATCTTCCCTGTGACGGCCCCGAATCCGAGGTCCCGAATCACCGCGGATCCGGTTCGATCATTCTATACCACTATTACTATTTTGCGGAAGATATAAACATAAATTGTTTATACATTAAACATTACACACTATTCCCCAAGGTCGAGTAACCTTAACTTATACACAAATCATAACTTGTCTAACACATAATATTATTATAAAACTATACTATTACAAAACTAATCGCGCACATTAACTTTAAGTTGGAACTGTCTTTAACCTTTCCTTGTATCCGACGCATTCGTCTTAATCTGCAATATTTATCATGATATAGCAAGGGTGAGCATAAGGATTGTCCATCAAGTTTAACTTCAATAAGTTAACAATATATCATGATTGAAAGAGTCTGAATAATAAGCTGGCTATAATTCAACAATATAATTGTGAACTAGCAGGAACAAACTTTTGGCTGAACAAGTATATAACATGAACAAATATATCTGGACCGAAGGGTAATGAAGGTGATCAGCCTTTCATACCTGACTTATACATGCAATATGTACAGAGTACAATTCTACAATGGCAATAAGCAATGATTATCCATAAGCATTTCAGAATGAAACAACTCATGGACGCTTTATCCGTTGATTACCGCTACACAATTTATAACGCTTTATCCGAAGACCTAATATTAGTAATATAGATCTCCAATATTAGAATAATATCATCACAATATAATACTATTATATATAGATATAAATAGAATAACCTAAACACATAACACATAACACATAACCCTATCAGTCTATAACACATATAAGACTCGGTATCAAGTCAAACTATTGCAGTCTGAGTTGAACCCGACACAAATCCGACATCCCGACGGTCTAGTCAGACTTTTATCGAGTCTAAGTTCAATTAAACTCTGCCTAAGACTTAACAATTATCTCAGATAACTTTAATATTAGTCAAAATAATTTTCATAAGCTCGTAATAATTTTTAAATAAGTATTACAATTTATCTTGATTTTTTATCATTAAAATCGTATTTATATAAATTAAATACCACATAATTCCTTTATCATTAATATTTATTTAATATTAAATATTAATAAAAATCATAGCATAATATTATAATATAATTATAATATATCAAAGTATTTTAAATACCATAAAATCATATTTATATGGTTTTTAAACAATTAAATTAATTATCCGATAATTGCTATTAATATTAAAATATTAATATTTTCATGACATAATATCAAAAGTTATGTTTTATAACTTAAAATATTTTTCTAACACTTAATAATTTTTATATGATTTATAAATCATTAATTTATTTTTCCATAATTTATTTAATACATTTATTAAATAAACTAATTATCATTAATATTAATTAATTAATTAAATTCATCACAAAATATTAAAAGTCATTAAAAATAACTTAAAATATTTTCTTCTACCATAATATTATTTTTCATGATTTTTCATGTATTAAAAGCATTTTAAATAATTTATTTAATATTATAATTAAATAAATTAAATACCATTTATATTCTAAAAATATTAAATATTTATGAAATATACTCAAAATAATTAAAAACTATTTTTCAGACTTTAAAATATTTTTTCGGAATTTATTATGTATTTTTAATAATTAAAAAGCATTTAATTCGATTTATTTAATAAAAATAATTATTTTTTGAAATTAAATGTCGCTAAAGGGCCCTATAGCGACAAACCCGTCGCTATAGGTGTTCTTGGTGTGTTCTTGAGCTGCCCAGAAAACGCATGTCAGTTAACCGGGTGGGTGGTTTGACTAGTCCTAAATCATAGATTTTGATGTATCTGGGTACGGTTTTTGGGTCAATGTTATAGTATTTGTGACGACCCAATAATTTAGAAAAATTATTTAAATCTTAAATAATTGAATAAAGGTTAAATAATAAACCTAGACAGAAAATAAGTGTATGAATTTGACATTTCTGAAAAGAAATTTTTGGATTTACAAATCTTTCGGTGAATTATTCAATATTAAGGATATACGTGAATATGTTCTGTGTATATGGTTGTATATGAGTTCAGTATGTGGTTAAGGGTCGAGGGTTGACCAGATAAACTATATCAGTGGAAAACCCTAATATTATATTAAGAACATCAACGTTCAGTTAGAAAACCCTAACGTCTGATGAGAAACCCTAGAAACCGGTTCTGGAAACCCTAATATCAGTTCCGGGAATTTGGAACCCTAATTCGAATATTAAAATCCTAATTTGAGAATTTAAATGCTATGTATAAGGTTTATGTATTTTTATTACAAACCTAATTAGGGATAACCCTAATGATTAATTAAATTTTCTAATAATTTAGAAACCCTATGTGACGCCCCCAAAATAGGTATACATCACCCATCGTGAGTCGCCAAATACATGGTACAAAATTCAAATACAACTTAATTATACAATAGTCGTGTAAAATACGACTAAACATATGCTGTTAGTTTTAATACAAATATTGTCATCTAGACAATATACAAACTCAATGGGGTCCTTATTATATTTATTATCACACTATTTCCGCAGAATAGTGAGGACTACTAATGCACAATCTAGGACCATCACTGCTTCCCGACTAGTCCTTGCTACGTTCTCATTTCCTGAAGAGAACAATGAAAGCAAAAGGGTGAGCTCAACTAGCCCAGTAAGAAATATTACGACTAAGATAATGCAGAATAATTTATCATTAGTCTTCAACAGTGTTAAACTGATAAAATATAACAAACATCAAGTTTAACTGCAGCGGAACAAGCAATCCATTAGAAGAGTTAAGTAGAGAATAAAATCTACTATCTTCTATGATTTAAAAGGTTTTCCATTACTTTTATAGCTGAGACTCAGCTTAATAAATAATCCACATTATCAAATCATCCCTGCACTACAAGCCAAAGACATTCTTTAGTATCACGACCACGAATTATTCATGCACTACAGGCCAAAGATAATCGTGTTTTAATCAACGGTCTTGATCATGCCATAAAACAATTCATCTTTGCACCCTTGGCCGAAGAGAATCCATAGCCATAACCATACCAAAAACTGTCCATCAATGCACAACGGGCCAATGAGGACTTTTTTTCACATCATTTGTAACATTACGGTCATGATTATACCGAATAATCCCTGGTCATAATCATACCAAGTCCATCTATGCACTACAGGCCACATATGACTTTCAACATAATATAAACTTGAGGATGATGACAATGATATAAGAATTCAATAAAACAAGTTCAAGAATTAATTTATCCAGGAACCAATAACGTCCAAATTGTCAACATGATACTTCTTTGTGGAGTAAAATTCAAGAATGCTCAGAAGAATATTTCCATGAAAAGATATTGGATGAAGAGCAAATATCAAGGATATTCCACTAATTTCATAGAGTATAGAAGTTAAAACTTTAACCAACTGAGTATAATAAAGAATGGAATAACAAAAGAAATCACCAGGCATGCGATAGACCGCACAGACAGGTTATTCCAATAGAATAATGAATAACGGAACCAGGTCATGCGTAAACGCATAGACAGGATGTTCCAACAGAATGATAAATAATGGAACCAGGTCATGCGTAAAAGCTACGCATGAGGATGTTCCAAGCGAATAATAAAGAAGCGGAACCGGTCATGCGTAAAAACATGCATGAGGATGTTCCAATGTAATGATAAAGAACGGAATAATAACTGAAATCACTAGGCATGTGGTACTTTTTATAGACATAAAAGTTATTCCAACATAATGATAAAGAATGGAATAATGAAGAATTTCACCAAGTATAGGGTAGCCCGCGTATACATGTTATTCGGTGAGAATAATAAAGAATGGAATAACAGACTTTCTCTTCATGAATACGAAAGAAATAATACCCCTTACGAGTACAACAAATAATATCCCCTACCTTAGAAAGAAGAGTACCGGATATAGAAGTAGTGAAGTGTTAGAACACTTTTCTTCTTCTCTCTATAGTTTCTCTCTTTTGAGTCAAATTGAATTTGTAAGAAATAATGAAGGAATGAGCTTCTATTTATAGAAGAATAGACTGCATAGTAACTAATTCATGAACGGTCCAGATTGATTTACTTTAAACGGACGGTCCAAATTTAAAACAAAATCTTTTAAATAACATTTAATATATTCTATTTATAATCTAATAAAATGAATAACTTTATAAAAGTATTCTGTTTTATATAAAAAGATTTTACTATGCAAAATAGTATGCAGGTACTATGCAATACTATGCATAATAAAATATAATATATTCTAATTATTTTCTAATAAAACAAATAATTTTATAAAAGTATTCTGTTTTATATAAAAAGATTTTACTATGCAAAACACTATGCATAATAGAATATTATATATTCTATTTATAGTCTAATAAAACGAATAACTTTATAAAAGTATTCTGTTTTATATAATTTTTTTTTTCTGTTTTATTACATTAATAATACTAATAAAACAAAACTGAGTGACTTATCATGTAAGCATCAATAATCAATACCGTGTGCTACTATGCAATCACGCGTATTACTGTACTTTTACTACCGAGTAGTTCAACAGTTTTAACGGTAAAACTTCCGTCGTTATTCTCATAAAAATATTTTTGTCGTTTTCTCAATCCGACAATTATTCCGTTGTGGGGTCCACCAATGATTGTATCGTCGTACGGATATTCCCCGATAAAAAGAATATTCCCCGACCAATCGAATATTATACAACAACTTGCATACTTTTCAAATTTTATAAATACTACCCACAACTATAACACTATCTCAAATCCACACCATAATATTAAAAAAAATATTTCGAGAAAATTAAATCTTTATTCATAAAATCTTGGGTCTAACAATCTCCCCTCCTTATGAAATTTTGCCCTCGAAATTTACGTACGTACCTGGTATGCCAAAGAGGTGAGGATACTTTGACTTCATTTCAGATTCTAATTCTTGAGGTATAACCTTTGAGTGTTGAATACGATCCTTCTTATCCAAGATTTCAACACGTATCTCCTCATACGTTAAATCTTCTGCTATATCGTTTAGTTCTAATTTAATAAAGTGGTTTGGGTGGTCCACATATTTTCGTAACATCGATACGAAAAAAATACGTTCTGAACACACAACATACTTGGCGGTAAAACGAGTCTATAGGCCACATTTCCTACTTCATCGAGGATTTCAAATGGGCAAATTAAATTGAGGGTTAAGATTTCTTCTTTTTTTCGATTCTTGCTGTGACGCCCCCAAAATTAGGTATACATCACCCATTCTGAGTCACCAGATACATGGTATAAAATTCAAATACAACTTCATTTATACAACTGTTGAGCTGTCGTATAGAATACGACCACAATTAACTATGAGTTTTAATACAAATGTATGTAACTCTCATGGTACCTCGACCACAACCTTACAATGATACTTTACATAAAAGTATAGTCAAAAACTATTTTGGAAATTAAAATCTTTGGAAAGTGCTCAAGGAAACCTTCGTACATGGGAGGCCATGCGTCTAGGTTATAATAGATATCATATGGCCACAGAATTATCCTTGGTTGGCCCAATAGACCCCAAAGAAAAACGAGAAGATTACTATCCTCTTCTTTCCAATGGTGAGTCTTCTCTTGACATATAACTATCTCCACTGTTTCCAAGTGAATATTATATTTCAAATAAACTCCAAGATCATATAGGTAGTGCCCGTAGATATACTCAAACAAGTGGATGCACACAACCCTGTCTTATGATAACACGAGGTTGAATGCCAACTTTTATAAATAAAGATGAATTTTCTATAAATATTATTTTTGAATATTATGGAATAAATTTGATATAATGTTATAGTTGTGGGTAATATTTATAAATTTTGCAAAGTAAGCAAGTTGTTATAAAATATTCGTTTGGTGGGGAATATTTTTTTGTCGGGGAATATTAAATGCGATGGCTCAATCATTAGTGGACCCCCTGGCGGAAGTATTATCGTAGTTAGAAAGCGACAAAATTATCTTTCTATAAAAATAACTTGGCGGAGGTATTACCGATTAAAAGCTGTTGAACTACCCGGTAGTAAAAATGCGATGTCTGGCGTGGTTGCATAGTAGCACACGGTATTGATTATTGATCTTACGTGTGAAGTCACTCATTTATACTCAATTATTACTACGATAATTCTTTGCATCATATCTCTTATATTATTGATTCAATTATTGTCACGAGTATCATACGTATAATATGTTATATTATTAAATCAATAATTGAGGCGACAAGTTATAAATGATTAATAATTGTTGAAAGATTAAATATGTGTTGATTAAAAATAAAATGATTTGTGGTAATATTTATTCAATCCTTGATGTATATAAAAAAGTACATTATGAGGCGTTTGTGGTAAGTTTGGTTGGTTATTTTATGGGGGCCCATATGTCATCATCTAAGAGATAGTAATCTTCGTCGATAGTAATTACCTTAGTAATTACCCGTCGATAGTAATTACCTTTACGGTCGTCAAACCACTTGCCGTTTCATATTCTGAGCGTCGAACCACTTGTCGTTTTCACATTCTGAGCGTCGAACAAATTGTCGTTTCACATTCGATGCGTCAAACCACTTTTCTTTTCACATCACCGATTCGTCGAGCCACTTGCCTTTTCACATGGCAAGTGTTAAGCTAGAAATCTTCTATAAATAGAGGCCTAGTGCTTCATTATTTTTCATGAATTCATCAAGCTATAGAGAGAAAGTATAGAGAGAATAAGAGAGAAAGAAGAAGAGTATTTTGTTACTACACTCTGCGGTATTCAATCTCCTACTAAAGTAAGGGGTGTTATTCTTTCTTATTCATGAAGAAAGCATTGTTATTCCATTGCTTATTATTACATTGGAATAACTTTTATGTCTGTGGTTTACCCTATACTTGGTGACATTCTTCTATTATTACTTTGGAACATCACATTGTGTGTTTTACAGGACTGGTTCCATCTTTATTATTATTATTATTACATTGGAACATCACATGGTTGTGTGTTTTACTGTTGGAACAGGACTGGTTAAAATCTTTATTATTATTACATTGGAACATCACATGCATGTGTTTTTCTGTGGGACTGGTTCCATTCTTTATTATTACATTGGAATATCACATGCATGCGTTTCTGTGGGACACAGTTCCGATTATTTATTATTACATTGGAATAACTTTGCTGTATGCGATCTATCGCATGCATGGTGATTTCTTTTGTTATTCCATTCTTTATTATACTCGGTTGGTTAAAACTTTGACTTCTATACTCCATGAAATTAGTGGAATATCCTTGATATTTGCGCTTCATCGATATCCTTTCATGGAAATATTCTTCTAAGTATTCTTGAATTTTACTCTACAAAAAAGTATCATGTTGTGATTTGGATGTTATTGGTTCTGGATAAATTAATTCTTGAACTTGTTTTATTGAATTCTTATATCATTGTCATCATCCTCATATTTATATATTATGTTGAAAGTCATTGTGGCTTTTGTGGTGCATAGATGGACTTGGTATGATTATGACCGAGGATTATTGGTGTAATCATGGTAGTAATGTTACAAATGATGTGGTAAAAATCCTCATTGGCCCGTAGTGCATTGATGGACGAGTTGTTGGCATGATCATGACCATTAATGAATACACAAATATTCTTGGCGCGTAGTGCATGGATAATTGTGGTCGTGATACTAAAGAATATCCTTGGGTAGTAGTGCGGGGTGATTCGATGATGTGGAATATTTATTAAAAGTGAGTCTCGGCTATATGATGATGAAAAACCTTTTAAATCATAAAAGATAGTAGATTTTATTTTCTACTTGACTCTTTTAATGGATTCTTTGGTTCATTATGATTAAACTTGATGTTTATTATATTTTATCGGTTTAACCTTTGTTGAAGGCTAATGATAATTTATTACGCATTATCTTAGTCATAATATTTCTTCTTGGGCTAGTTGAGCTCACCCTTTCTTTCCTTTATTCTCTTGAGGAAATGAGAATATAATTTGGGACGAGTCGGGGAGCGGAGTAATGGTCGAGAGGATAGCATTAGTAGTCCTCACTATTACGTGAAATAGTGTGATAATAATTGTAATGAGGACTCCTTTTGAGTTTGTATAATCTCTAGTAGACAATATTTGTATTCAAACTCACGGTTTATGTTTTTGTCGTATTGTACCTGAGCAGTTGTATTAGTAAGTTGTATTTGAATTCTGTACCATGTATCTGGCGACCCAAGATGGGTGATGTATACCTAATTTTGGGGGCGTCACAGTTGGTATCAAAGCTTAGGGATATGATCCCTGGCTAAGATGTGAGAATAGTACTAGGAGGGGAGAGACGGGGAATTTCTTCGTTAGTATGACCTACCTAAGTTTATGTGCTATTTTATTGGTCGGTCAGAATATAGGGATAATATGTTACATGTCAATTAACCTTTTGTTTTGTGGCGATGTCTGAAAATGACATCGAGAATGTTGAGAATAGCAATGGAGCACCTGGCGTAGTTGATTCACCACATATCAATAATCGAGGATAATGTGCATCGAGGAAGGCGACAATCCTCATGCAAACAACAACCTTGACCAAATGATGAATGATCAAATGTTCGGAGGCTTTATACAATTCATACAGCAATGACGTGAGGCGGCTCTGTCCAAAAGCGTGTAGGTGGAAACACTGGAAACTCTCGGCGGTCACCGCTAAGCAGATTCGAGGCTGGGACCACCGGAGTTTAAGGGAAGCCAAAACCACTTATGGCGGAAGCATGGATAAAGCGAGATCACCAAGATATTTGATGTCTTGGGATGCTCGAGGAGCAAAAGGTTCCCTTACGCCTTTATGTTGCTAGCGGAGAGGCGGATTCTTGGTGGGAATCGGTAAAAGCGTACTCAACTTTCTTTGTCTTGAAGATATCTTGGGAGAAGTTCGGGAGGCATTCAACGACAAATACTTTCGAAAGTATTAGCCACATGAAGGAGGTGGAGTTTATCAAGTTGGAACAAAACAATATGGTAGTGTCATGCATGATCTGAGGCAAAATTTGCGGAGTTATCCGGTTTTCGTCCCACTTGGTGGATAATGAGAGAGAGAATGGCGCGAATGTTTTTAAGAGGTTTGAAGCGGGAATCGTCGACATCTTATTTCTCATAAAGCTTGTGTTTGTATTAGGATGTTGTAAATAGGGCTCGATTAGTGGGAGTAGCGATAATGAGTCAATATGACTAAAAAAGAAGCGGTGGCAAAATTATAATACCGGTGAGAGTAGTCATCGAGCGGTGACAACAAGCGTGGAGGAATCAACGGGCGAAATGGTAACCACTTGGTGGTAATCGGGGCCAAAACAATAAGAATGGACATCAAGAAGAAGGAGATTCAACAATGATGGAAAGGCGTCGGACACTGGCACCGTTGTTAAGGAAGGAGAAAAGACCACCTATCATATGCTTCAAATGCGGAGGGAGGGACACATCGGTCAAATTGCGCGATGCCCGTCAAAGCATGTTATAATTGTGGAAGAGAAGGTCACTTAGCCCGAATTTTGTCGTTCATAGAAGACAAATTCAACTAGGATGGAGGCACCAAAAGTAGTCCCGAAAGGTCAAAGCCGGTAGTGCAAGGGAGGCGTTTGTTGTGACCTCCGAGAAAGCAAGGAAACCGAATGAGGTCATCACGGGTAAGCTTATCATAAACTCTACTTGAAGTCTATACTTTATTTGATACGGTTCTACCCATTCTTTTATTTCTCCTACTTGCGCTCATCGATTAAATTTGACTCAGGAGAAATTAGACTTTGACTTATCTGTGGAAACTCCGTTGGGAGAAACCTTCATTACATCCTTTGTTTATAAGTCTTGTTTGGTTCAAATCGGTACCCTCACATTTACTGTCGATCTTATTTCATTGAAAATACTTGCATTTGGCGTGATTCTAAGGATTGATTGGTTAACTACTCATCATGCAAAAATTGATTGTTTTTCGTAAGGTTGTTAGCTTTCATATTTCTAATCAACCTATTATGCGAATTCAAGCGACCAAACCATTAAAATCAATCACGGTCATCTCAAGCCATAAAGCTATTCGTTTATTGAAAAGCGGATGTCAAGCTTTCTTAGCTCATATCGCAGATCTAAACAAAAATAAATCGACTTTGAATGATATTTACATTGTTAATAAATTTCTGACGTATTCCCAGAAGAACTTCTGGCCTACCCCAGGCGTGAAATTGAATTTTGTATCGACCTTGAACCGGTACAAAACCCATTTCCAAAAGCCCCATATCGAATGGCTCTATTGAACTTGAGGAGTTAAAGACCCAGCTGCGAGGAATTGTTAGACATTGGCTTTTATTTCGTCCTAGTACTTCTCCTTGGGGTGCTCTATTCTATTTCGTGAAGAAAAGATGGGAGTATCGACTTTGTATTGATTATCGGGAGTTGAATCATGTCACCATCAAAAATAGGTATCCATTGCCGCGTATTGATGACTGTTTGACCCGATTTGCAAGGAGCCAAATTCTTTTCAAAGATTGATCTTCGTTAGGATATCACCAATTGAAGATTAGAGCAGATGACATTCAAAAAGGCGGCTTTCGGAACTTCGATGCGGGCATTATGAATTCTAGTCATGTCCTTTGGATTGACTAATGCTCTCTTTGCCTTCATGGATATGATGAGCCAAAGTATTCAAGGAATATTTGGATCACTTTGTGGTCGTCTTTATTGATGACATCCTTATTTATTCAAAAGCCGTGAAGATCATGAGCAACACTTGAAGGTGACACTCCAAAAAGCCGTGAATATAAGCTTTATGCCAAGTTGAAGAAATCGAGTTACGGCTTGAGGAAGTAGCATTCCTTGGGCACGTGGTGGTATCAAGTCATGGAATATCATTGACCCGACAAAGATTGAAGCTATTCAAAGTTGGGAGCAACCTAAATCGATGATGTGAAATCGTAGCTTTCTCGGTTTATTTGGTTATTATCGGAGATTCGTGGAAGGATTTTCTCGAATCGCTACTCCATTGATTTCGGTGACTCGGAAAGATACAAAGTTCGGTTTGGGCGAAGAATGTGAGAAGAGTTTTCAAGAACTCGAGAGGAGACTCATTTATTTTGTTACGACAATACCATCGGCTCGGAGGATTTGTCATCTGATGATGCTTCGGGCAAAGGGTTGGGATGTGTTCTCATGCTGACATGGAAAAGTCATAGCCTATGCCTCGCGACAACTCAAAAGAATATGAGAGGAATTATCCTACTCATGATCTAGAGTTGGCGGTTGTTGTCTTTGAACTTAAAATTTGGAGGCATTACTTGTATGGGGAGAAAGTGGAGATCTTCTACGGATCATAAAAGCCTCAAATATTTCTTCACTCAAAAGGAACTCAACATGCGACAACGGCGTTGGCTTGAAGCTATTGAAAGATTATGATCATACCATCAATACCATCTTGGAAAAGCAAGCGTGGTGGTGGCGCATTGAGTAGAAGATCATATGCAAATCTGAGTGCGATATTGTCAATATGAGGGCCCATTTTGTGTGACTTGCAAAGGATGGAGATAGAGTTAAAAGACTCGAGGGGCGCATGTGGCGATGGCGAATATCTGAGTAGAAGCCGGCTTTAATCGATAAAGTTAAAAATTTGCTCAAGCTACGGACACTGGAGGCGATGCGTATGAGGAAGAAAGTGCAAGAAGGTGCTATATAGGAAGCAAGAATCGATGAAGAAGGAATACTTGAGTCAACTCCGGACTTTGTGTTCTAACGACCACGATTTAAAGTATAAAATCATGATGGGGCGCACAACACAGTTTGCAATCCATCACAGGAGTACCAAAATGTATCATGATATTCGTCATACATTTTGGTGGAGCAATATGAAGAGAGAGATAGCGTTGTTTATCTCAAGGTGTCTAACTTGTCAATGAGTTAAAGCGGAGCATCAAGTACCAAAAGGTCCATTGCAACCACTTGAAATTCTAGAATGGAAGTGGGAGCACATTACCATGGATTTAGATTCTGGGGTCTTCTAAGGTTTCTCAAGGCATAGATGCGATTTGGGTCATTGTTGATAGATTGACCAAGTCTGCTCATTTCTTACCGTCTGAGAAACTTATACACTTGAGCGTCTTGCTCGTATGTACATAAGCGAGATTGTAAGGCGCATGGTATGTATGCGGTATCCATAGTTTACGATCGAGACCCAAGATTCACTTCACGATTTTGGGTTAGTTTGCAAAAAGCTATGAGCGCAGACTTACGATTTAGCTCGGCATATCATCCTCGAGAGCCAGACGAGACGATCGGAGAGGACTATTCAAACTCTTGAAGATCTATTAAGACTCTGTGTCCTTGATTTCAAGGGAAGTTGGGACAAGTTCTTACCATTGGTGGAGTTTTCCTACAACAACGGTTATCAAGCAAGTATTGGCATGGCTCCATTCGAGCGTTGTATGGAAGAAAGTGTCGTTCTCGGTATCTTTGGGATGAGGTGGGTGAAACAACGTTGTTGGGGCCGGGAGTTGATGCGTATGACTACGGAAAAGATTCAAACGATCCGACAGCGTATAAAAACCTCACAAAATCGACAAAAGAGTTATCTTGATCTTCATCGAAAGGGCGTGGAATTCGATATAGGAGATCATGTGTTATTACGTGTTGCTCCATGGAAAGAGTTACAAGATTTGGAAAGAGAGGAAAACTCAATCCTCGATTCATCGACCCATTTTAATCCTCGATCGAGTAGGAGGCGTGGCCTATAGACTCGCTTTCTGCCAAGTATGTCTCGTGTTCATAACGTTTTTCACATATCCATATTACGTAAATATGTGAAAGACCGAAACCACATTATTGAGTTAGAAGCCGGACGAAATAGCGGAAGATTTGGCGTATGAAGAGGTTCTGTTCAAATCTTGGATAAGAAGGAACATATTCTACGCTCAAAAGTTATACCTCAAGTCGAGGTTTTGTGGAGAAACCACGATGTTGAGGAAATGACTTGGGAGTTAGAATCGAAATGAAATCAAGGTATCCTTACCTCTTGACATACAGTCGTACCCTAAATTTTGAGGTGAAATTTCATAAGAAGGGAGGTTGTAAGACCCCAACTTTTATAAATAAAGATGAATTTTCTATAAATATTATTTTTGAATATTATGGAATAAATTTGATATAATGTTATAGTTGTGGGTAATATTTATAAATTTTGCAAAGTAAGCAAGTTGTTATAAAATATTACGTTTGGTGGGGAATATTCTTTTTGTCGGGGAATATTAAATGCGGCGGCTCGATCATTAGTGGACCCCCCTAGCGGAAGTATTATCGTAGTTAGAAAAGCGACAAAATTATCTTTCTATAAAAATAACGGCGGAGGTGTTCTGATTAAAAGCTGTTGAACTACCCGGTAGTAAAAAATGCGATGTCTGGCGTGGTTGCATAGTAGTAGCTGCGGTATTGATTATTGATCTTTACGTGAGAAGTCACTCATTTATACTCAATTATTACTACGATAATTTTTGCATCATATCTCTTATATTATTGATTCAATTATTGTCACGGTATCATCATATATAATATGTTATATTATTAAATCAATAATTGAGGCGACAAGTTATAAATGATTAATAATTGTTGAAAGATTAAATATGTGTTGATTAAAAATAAAATGATTTGTGGTAATATTTATTCAATCCTTGATGTATATAAAAAGTACATTATGAGGCGTTTGTGGTAAGTTTGGTTATTTTATGGGGGCCCATATGTCATCATCTAAGAGTCTCTTCGTCGATAGTAATTACCTTCGTCGATAGTAATTACCTTTATTACCGATAGTAATTACTAGTAATTACCTTCACGTCAAATCGTCAAACCACTTGTCGTTTCATATTACGAGCGTCGAACCACTTGTCGTTTCACATTCTGAGCGTCGAACCAATTGTCGTTTCACATTACGGCGTCGAACCACTTTTCTTTTCACATCACCGGTCGTCGAGCCACTTGCCTTTTCACATGGCAAGTGCTAAGCTAGAAATCTTCTATAAATAGAGGCCTAGTGCTTCATTATTTTTCATGAATTCATTCAAGCTATAGAGAGAGAGAAAGTATAGAGAATAGAGAGAAAGAAGAAGAGTGATACATTACTACACTCTCTGCGATATTCAATCTCTCTACTAAAGTAAGGGGTGTTATTCTTTCTTATTCATGAAGAAAGCATTGTTATTCCATTGCTTATTATTACATTGGAATAACTTTGTATCTGTGATTTACCTATACTTGGTGACATTCTTCTATTATTACATTGGAACATCACATGCGTGTGTTTTACAGGACACAGTTTAAATCTTTATTATTATTACATTGGAACATCACATGCATGTGTGTTTTTCACAGGACTGGTTAAAATCTTTATTATTATACATTGGAACATCACATACTATGTGTTTTTCTGGGACTGGTTCCATTCTTTATTATATACATTGGAATATCACATGCATGCGTTTCTGTGGGACTGGTTCCGTTATTTATTATTACATTGGAATAATAACACTTTTGTGCGATCTATCGCATGCATGGTGATTTCTTTTGTTATTCCATTCTTTATTATACTCGGTTGGTTAAAACTTTGACTTCTATACTCCATGAAATTAGTGGAATATCCTTGATATTTGCGCTTCATCGATATCCTTTCATGGAAATATTCTTCTAAGTATTCTTGAATTTTACTCTACAAAGCGATATCATGTTGTGATTTGGATGTTATTGGTTCTGGATAAATTAATTCTTGAACTTGTTTTATTGAATTCTTATATCATTGTCATCATCCTCATGTTTATATTATGTTGAAAGTCATCGTGGCTTTTGTAGTGCATAGATGGACTTGGTATGATTATGACCGAGGATTATTGATTGTAATCATGGTAGTAATGTTACAAATGATGTGGTAAAAATCCTCATTGGCCCGTAGTGCATTGATGGATGAGTTGTTGGCATGATCATGACCATTAATGAATACACAAATATTCTTGGGCGTAGTGCATGGATAATTGTGTGTCGTGATACTAAAGAATATCCTTGGCCGTAGTAGTGCGGGGGTGATTCGATGATGTGGAATATTTATTAAGTTAGTGAGTCTCGGCTATATGATGATGAAAAACCTTTTAAATCATAAAAGATAGTAGATTTTATTTTCTACTTGACTCTTTTAATGGATTCTTTGGTTCATTATGATTAAACTTGATGTTTATTATATTTTATCGGTTTAACTTTGTTGAAGGCTAATGATAATTTATTACGCATTATCTTAGTCATAATATTTCTTCTTTGGGCTAGTTGAGCTCACCCTTTCTTTTCTTTATTCTCTTGAGGAAATGAGAATATATTTGGGGACGAGTCGGGGAGCGGAGTAATGGTCGAGAGGATAGCATTAGTAGTCCTCATCCATTATTACGTGAAATAGTGTGATAATAATTGTAATGAGGACTCCTTTTGAGTTTGTATAATCTCTAGTAGACAATATTTGTATTCAAACTCACGGTTTATGTTTTTGTCGTATTGTACACGACGAGTTGTATTAGTAAGTTGTATTTGAATTACGTACCATGTATCTGGCGACCCAAGATGGGTGATGTATACCTAATTTTGGGGCGTCATTCATATGTTCGTAAGTAAACTATTTTCATGAAAAATACCAAATCAGTCCCAAACATTATTCTTTTCAGGGATTTAGCATAATATAGTCCCATATTGAACATATATTTTTCTTGACATTTTTAAAAGTCATTTACTATTTTTCAAAAATCAATTTCTAATTAATTCCTTAAGAAATTAGCTACCTCACGGTTAACTCCAGAAATTCCCAAATCGTGGCAGGATCTTTCAGTTTAAATTTCATGGTCATCGGAGTTATAGAACTCTGGTTATAGCGTTTTTTGTCGAAAAAACCTAAATATTGAAATGATCATAACTTGCTCATTTTAAGTCAGAATGAGCTCATTTTTGGACATGAGGTACTTTATACCATATACTTTCTTGTCCCAAAAGGCCAGAATTTTTCTCATAAATGAAGTGGCCGAAACAGCCCTTTTAAAATCGTGGCAGCATCCTTTTTCATATTTTGCAGTTTTTCGTACTTTACTAAAATCAGTCCACACGAAAATCTACAACACCTTTTCCAGTGATTCCACTTGGATAATTTACAAAAATCATAGACCTAACTCTAGAACTTGACCACACTCAAAAATTCGAAATATAATAGGAGATATAGTCAATTGAATTTCATGTTCCATTTTCACCAAAATCTAATTTTTTCAACCCTTTGTGATTTCTAAGAAACTTTTATGTTTTCACATAATAACCAACATAACTCATCACAACACTTACTAATACCACATATACCCATGATTTTCATTAGTCTAATGCTTTTATTATGACTTTCATCATAATCCACGTAAACAGATCATTTCCACAATTTAACAAGGAATGAAATACAAAGGATCGTTCACCATGCATGTGGTAATCCACATAGACAGGTTATTCCAACAAAATAATAAAGAATGGAATAACAGAAGGATTCACCATACATGCGATAGAGACCGCGATAGACGAGTTATTCCCAGCGAGAATAATAAATACGGAACCAGTCCCACAGAAAGCGAGTAGAGCGGGATATTCAGTGAGAATAGTAAAAAAGCAGAACCGGTCCCGTAAAGAAACGCATGCATGAGAATATTCTAACAGAATAATAAATACGGAACCAGGTCCTGCGTAAAACGCATAGACAGGATGTTCCAACAGAATAATAAAGATGGAGCCAGGTCCGGCGTAAAACGCACAGACAAGATGTTCCAACAGAATAATAAAAAATGGAATAACGGAAGAATTTCACCAAGTATAGGGTAGCCTGCGTATACAAGTTATTCCAACAGAATAATAAAGAATGGAATAACAGAAGTTCTCTTCATGAATATAAAAGAAATAATACCCCCTACCTTAAGAAGAAGAGTACTGGATATATGGGTAGTGAAGTAGCAGAATACTTTTCTTCTTTCTCTCTATAGTTTATCTCTCTAGAGTTTCAGTGAATTCGTAAGAAATAATGAAGGAATGAGCTTCTATTTATAGAAAAATGGACTGCATAGTAACTAACTCATGAATGGTCCAGATTAATTTACTTTAATCTGATGGTCCATATTTAAAGAAAAATATTTTAAATAAAATATAATATATTCTAATTATTGTCTAATAAAACAGATAACTTTATAAAAGTATTCTGTTTTATATAAAAAGATTTTACTATTAGCCTAATAAAACGAATAACTTTATAAAAGTATTTTATTTTATATAAAAAGCTTTTCTGTTTTATTACATTAATAATACTAATAAAACAAAACTGAGTGACTTATCACGTAAGCATCAATAATCAATACCGTGTGCTACTATGCAACCACACGTATTACTGTACTTTTAACACTGGGTGTTTCAACAGTTAACGGTAAAACTTCCACCGTTATTTTCATAAAAATATTTTTGTCGTTTTCTCGATTCGACAATAATTCCGTTGTGGTGTCCACCAATGATTTTACCGTCGTACGGATATTCCCCGACACAACAAATATTTTATACCAACTTGCTTACTTTGCAAAAAAGATTTCATATATTATCCTTAACTTTAAACTTTTATCAATTTAACTATTTACCAAAATAGAAAAATTGAATACTTTTATTTCATAAAATTCGGGGTCTCACACTTGCTTCTAGAATAACGCCCTCTTGAACCTTCTTCTTCACATTCATCAGCTCCGGGTGTGTAGCTTGAGCGGTTTTAACTTTATCGATTAAAGTCAATTCTACTCGTATATTCGTTATCTTCACGTGGGTTCGTATATTCGCACTTGTAACCGCATACGATCTTCTACTCAACGCGTTAGCTACCATGTTCGCTTTTCCTACGATGTTATTGAATGGTACGATCGTAATCTTCAACAGCTCGAGTCAACGTCTTTGGCGCATGTTACGTTCGTTTTAAGTAAAGAGATGTTTGAGGGTTTTAGAAATGGGTTTTGTACTAGGGTCAATACAAAATTCGATTTCACGCTCTAGGGGTAGGCTAAGAAGTCTTCAAGAATACGTCAGGAAATTTATTAACAATAGAAATATCATTCAAAACTGTGACCCTCATACAAGACTTAGATAGTACGTCACATTGATACATATCAACTTGGCATCGTCATTCACGACGTCGCCTACAGAAATTCTGGCTTCGATGCATTCCACACAAGGAAGTCAACAAAGTAAGGACCGGGGCTCTTTACTTATGGCTTGATATGACAATAATTTGACTTTAGTGGTTTGGTTGCTTGAATTCGCATAACATGTTGGTTAGGAATATGAAAGCTAACAACCTTACGAAAAGCATGATGAGTAGTTAACCAATTGATTCCTAAAATTGCATCAATGGCAAGTATTTTCAAAGAGACAAGATCGACACGTAACGTGAAAGCGTTGATTTGAACAAGATTTATAAATAGTGGAGGTAACGAAGGTTTCTCCTAACTAAGTTTAAACAGATATATCAAAGCCTAACTTCTCTGGAGTTAACTTCAAACATTGAACACAACTAGGTGAAATAAAAGAGTAAGTAGAACCAGTATCTAACACGGTATAGACTTCACAAGAGTTTATGACTAACATACCCGTGATAATTTTATTCAGGTTCCTTGTCACAAAAAAAAACGCTCTCTCTTAAACTACCGGCTTTAGCTTATCTGGGACATCCTTTGGCATCACTATCCCAGCTGGACTTGACTTCACCTTACGACAAAATTGAGCTAGGTGACCTTCTCTTCCGCAATTAAAACATGTTTTGGATTGTCTGCGTCTGATTTGGACGGATGTGTCCCTCTGTCGCATTTGAAACATACGACCGGTGGTCGTTCTTCTTCCTTTGAAATGGGTGCTGGTGCTGCTGTCTTTCCATCATTATTGAACCTTCTCTTCTTGAAATTTCCACTCCTATTATCTTGGCCATGATTACCACCGAAGTGGTTACCATTCTTGGAATGATAATCTCCCCCACGATGGTTATCATTGTTCCGATGACCGTTGCCACCGGTACGATTATTATCGTGTTGTTGGTCATTGCCTTTTGGTTGTGCTGACTCATTATCGCGCTCCAATAACTGAGCCCTATTCACAACATCTGAATATGAACAAAGTTTATGAGAAATGAGGTATTGACGTATATCGGGTTTCAAACCTCTTAGAAACGTTCGTGTCATTCGCTCCTCATTATCGACCAAATGGGATACAAATCGAGACAACTCGACAAACTTAGCCTCGTACTGCGACACGATCATATTTTTTGCTCCAGCTTGATGAACTCTACTTCCTTCATGTGACGAATACTTTCGGGAAAGTACTCGTCGTTGAACAGCTCTTGGAACTTCTCCCAAGACATCTTGAGTCGCGTCGATGCGGAGTACGTTTTCTGATTCTCACCAATGAATCGCCTCTTCCCGCAACATAAAGGTGGCAAAGGGAACCTTTTGCTCCTCGGAGCATCCCAAGACATCAAATATCTTGGTGATCTGCTTTAACCACGTCTCCGCCTTAAGTGGTTCTGGCTTTCCCAAAAACTCCGGTGGACCCAGCTCCTTGAATTGCTTAGCGATGACCAACCGTGGGTTGCCATTGTTTCCTCCTGCATTATGAACAGGAGCCGCCTTCGCCTGATGTTGCATGAACTCTATAAAGCTCCTAAACGTACCGTCGTTCGTCAATTGATCAGTGCTGTTGTTTACAGGAGGATTATCGCCATCTTGTTGCACATTGTCCTAATTATTGATCTGTGGAGAATCAACGGTCTCTTGTGCTCCATTGCTTATCTCAACATTTTCAGATGCCATTTTCAAATACTGCCACAAAAAAAGGGTTAATTAACATATCACATATTATCTCTATACTCTGACCGACCAATTAAATACCAAATAAACACAGGTAGGTCATACTAGTGAAGGAATTCCCCGTCTTTCCCCTCCTAGTTCTTGTCTCACATCTCAGCCAGGGATCATATCCCTAAGCTCTGATACCAACTGTTTCGCCCCCAAAATAGGTATACATCACCCATCTTGAATCGCCAAATACATGGTACAAAATTCAAATAACACTTAATTATACAATAGTCGTGTAAAATACGACTAAACATATGCTGTTAGTTTTAATACAAATATTGTCATCTAGACAATATACAAACTCAATGGGGTCCTTATTATATTTATTATCACACTATTTCACAGAATAGTGAGGACTACTAATGCACAATCTAGGACCATCACTATGTTCCCCGACTAGTCCCTGCTACGTTCTCATTTCCTGAAGAGAACAATGAAAGCAAAAGGGTGAGCTCAACTAGCCCAGTAAGAAATATTACGACTAAGATAATGCAGAATAATTTATCATTAGTCTTCAACAGTGTTAAACTGATAAAATATAACAAACATCAAGTTTAACTGCAGCGGAACAAGCAATCCATTAGAAGAGTCAAGTAGAGAATAAAATCTATTATCTTCTATGATTTAAAAGGTTTTCCATTACTTTTATAGCTGAGACTCAGCTTAATAAATAATCCACATCATCAAATCATCCCTGCACTACAGGCTAAGGACATTCTTTAGTATCACGACCACGAATTATTCATGCACTACGGGCCAAAGATAATCGTGTTTTCATGAACGGTCCTGATCATGCCATAAAACAATTCATCTTTGCACCCTTGGCCGAAGAGAATCCATAGCCATAATCATACCAAAAATTGTCCATCAATGCACTATGGGCTAATGAGGACTTTTTTTTCACATCATTTGTAACATTACGATCATGATTATACCGAATAATCCTTGGTCATAATCATACCAAGTCCATCTATGCACTACAGGCCGCAGATGACTTTCAACATAATATAAACATGAGGATGATGACAATGATATAAGAATTCAATAAAACAAGTTCAAGAATTAATTTATCCAGGAAACGATAACGTCCAAATTGTCGACATGATACTTCTTTGTAGAGTAAAATTCAAGAATGCTCGAATAATATTTCCATGAAAAGATCTTTGGATGAAGCGCAAATATCAAGGATATTCCACTAATTTCATGGAGTATAGAAGTCAAAACTTTAACCAAGTTGAGTATAATAAAGAATGGAATAACAAAAGAAATCACCGGGCATGCGATAGACCGCATGCAGACGAGTTATTCAATAGAATAATGAATAACGGAACCAGTCGTGCGAAGCGCATAGATGGATGTTCCAACAGAATGATAAATAATGGAACCGGTCATGCGTAAAGCACGCATGAGGATGTTCCAACGAGAATAATAAAGAAGCGGAACCGGGTCATGCGTAAAACATGCATGCGGGATGTTCCAAGCGTAATGATAAAGAACGGAATAATAACAGAAATCACTAGGCATGTGGTACTTTTTATAGACAGGTTATTCCAACATAATGATAAAGAATGGAATAACAGAAGAATTTCACCAAGTATAGGGTAGCCCGCGTATACATGTTATTCCAACAGAATAATAAAGAATGGAATAACAGACTTTCTCTTCATGAATACGAAAGAAATAATACCCCTTACGAGTACAACAAATAATATCCCCTACCTTAGAAAGAAGAGTACTGGATATAGAAGTAGTGAAGTAGCAGAACACTTTTCTTCTTTCTCTCTATAGTTTCTCTCTTTTGAGTGTCAGTGAATTCGTAAGAAATAATGAAGGAATGAGCTTCTATTTATAGAAGAATGGACTGCATAGTAACTAATTCATGAACGATCCAGATTGATTTACTTTAAACGGACGGTCCAGATTTAAAACAAAATCTTTTAAATAAAATATAATATATTCTATTTAAAATCTAATAAAACGAATAACTTTATAAAAGTATTCTATTTTATATAAAAAGATTTTACTATGTAAAAAACTATGCAGACACTATGCAATACTATGCATAATAAAATATAATATATTCTAATTATTGTCTAATAAAACAAATAACTTTATAAAAGTATTACATTTTTATATAAAAGATTTTACTATGCAAAATACTATGCATAATAGAATATTATATATTCTATTTATAGTCTAATAAAACGAATAACTTTATAAAAGTATTCTGTTTTATATTAAAAGCTTATCTGTTTTATTACATTAATAATACTAATAAAAAAAAACTGAGTGACTTATCACGTAAGCATCAATAATCAATACCGTGTGATACTATGCAACCACGCATATTACTGTACTTTTACTACCGAGTATTTAAACAGTTTTAACGGTAAAACTTCTGCCGTTATTCTCATAAAAATATTTTTCTCGTTTTCTCAATCTGACAATAATTCCGTTGTGGGGTCCACCAATGATTGTACCGTCGTACAGATATTTCCCGACAAAAAGAATATTCCCCGACCAATCGAATATTATACAACAACTTGTATACTTTTCAAAATTTATAAATACTACCCACGACTATAACACTATCTCAAATCCACACCATAATATTTAAAAAAAAATATTTTGAGAAAATTAAATCTTTATTCATAAAATCTGGAGTCTCACACCCTAATTCCTGGGTTATAAAACCTAATGCATGATTATGAAACGTAATTGTTAATTATTAATTTTAATTAGAAAATATTAATCCTAATTAGCAAGCTTGTATAATGATTAGTAAATGTTAATATAATTAGAAAATCCTAAATATAATTTTGAAATATTAATTTTCTATTTTGAAAACCGAAATTTTGAAATCCTAGAAATTTAATTTCAAATATGTTAGGGTTAAACCCTAAACCCTAAGGGTCAAACCCTAAACCCTAAACCTTAAAGGTTTGAACAATTTACTAATATGCCAATAAGAACAAAACAAAAAAAATCAAAATAACCAATTTGCCCTTTTGCATTATTGGAGGAAACATGAGAATCTTTCCAAGATATTGGGTGACTGACCAAATCTAGCTACCCTATATGACTGAATTCAGCCAATATTAGCCCCATACAAGCCATTTCAATTTCATTCAATTATTTCAATAATTGAAGAGAGAGAAAGTTCACAAATTATGCTAAATTGCTACAAACACTCAACCATGTCATTCTCTCTCTAGACCCACGAAAATATGAAGTTATTCAGTTCCTTGTATGATCCATAACAAGCTAAGAACCGAACATGGTGATCAGAACCATGATCAAAGCCAAAAAGGTATGAAAACCCTAAATCTAGAAAATCTTGGTATTTGTTATTAGATGTTGAAAGTTGTTGGTTAAAGATGTATATTAGGGTGTTAATAAGTGATCTGGGTTGTTAGATCAAGGATCTATAATAGCTAGATGCAAGAATATGATGTTTTCAAAAATTTAGAAATCTGAAGAAAAAATGGCCTGACAGTCATATGTCAGAGGCCTTAGGTCTGTGTGTGTTTGATGTTTGGTATATGTTATGGTATAGATATCTTCTTTGATGTTAGGGCTTGGATCTGAGACTTGAATCAACCTCAGATCATGTTTAGATTGCAAGATATTATCGGTCAAAGTACGTTGACCGAGCACAATCTTTGTTCTGGGCAACCCATAAAAAAATTTCCAGATTCCCAGAAATCTGACAATGATTTTCTAGACCACAGATCTTGGTACTGTTAATGTTACTTACCATGTTAGTGTTAGATCTTGATAGTATGACATGCGACCTACACATTAAAGCCCTTATACCCAACAGATCATGATCAGAATCGAAAATAATAGTGGTCAAATTACGTTAACCGATCAGCCGGAAGAACGATCTGGAAAACCCAGATTGTTCATAATCCGTTTTTTTTGTCAGACTTTGACCAGCCTTAATCTTTCTGGTGTTATGATGTTATTATGTTATGATGCTATATAATTGTACCCTGTCATGTGGTCTTCAAGATCGAAACATTAGATCACATAAAGAATATATAGTCTGCAAGTTACACGGATCGAAAGTAGTACCCATGAACTGTTCTTCATTTCTGGAAAACCCAGAAATGAAGAACATCTCTGACATGAGAATTGACAGCCTATATCTCCCAGTTATGATGTTGGATTTCCAGAACAATTGGTGATGTTTGTAGAGTTACATGAATACTACAATATTGATGCTTTAAACGACCCAAAATACATTAGGAACTTAGAGAAAATTTTGCTCAAAGTAGCAACCTGCAAACTGGCGATGAAGACTCAAGAACACTCAAGAACACCTATAGCGACGGGTCTGTCGCTATAGGGCCTTTTTGTATTTATTATTTTTTGAAAATTAATTATTTTATTTAATAAATAGATAATAATAATTTTTAATTATTAAAAATACAAAATAAATTAAAAAAAATTATTTTAAAATCTGAAAAATAGTTTCTAATTATTTAGAATATATTTCATAAATATTTAATAATTTTGTAATATAAATGATATTTAATTTATTTAATTATATTATTAAATAAATTATTTAAAATGATTTTATACTTTAAAAATCATGAAAAATGATATTATGGTATAAGAAAATATTTGAAGTTATTTTTAATGACTTTAATATTTTGTGAGAAATTTCAATACTTAATCAATATTAATGATAGTTAAATTATTTAATGAATATATTAAATAAATTGTGGACAAATAGCATTAATGTTTTATAAATCATATAAAATGATTTAAGTGTTATAAAAATATTTTAAGTTATAAAATATAACTTTTGATATATTTTCATGAAAATATTAATATTTTAATATTAAAAGAAATTATCGGATAATGAATTTAATTGTTTAAAAATCATATAAAGGTGATTTTAAGGTATTAAAATACTTTGTGATATTATAAATATATTATAATATTATGTCATGTATTTCATTAATATTTGATAATAAATAGATATTAATGATAATAGAATATTATGGTATTTATATTATATAAATACGTTTTTAATGATTGAAAATTCACGATAAATAGTAATAATTATTTAAAAATTATTATAAGCTTATGAAAAATGTTTTGACTGATATTAAAATTATCTGAGATAATTGTTAAGTGTTAGACAGAGTTTAATTGAACTTAAACTCCTTATCTATCCGACTAGACCGTTGGGATGTTAGAATTATACCAAACTCGATTCAGATTGTAAAAAATTGACTTGAGGTTAGGTCTTATGTGTGTTATAGACTGATAGGATTATGTGATAAATATATTTAGGTTATTTTAAATACGTTGATGATATTATTCTAATGTGTAGATCGGTATGGACTTAGATATTTTGACTGTATTAATGATTGTTTGTGATTCAATGATTGTTGAATATGTGTGACAAGGTGATTAGGTTATGTGCTGACTGTAATAAGCAGTATTGTGTGTTATAGTATATTGTTCTAATCAGTAAAATGATCTTATTAATGATAGGTTGTGATATAAAAGATAAAACTAAGTTGCATAACTGTAAGCAGCAGACCAGATAAGTATCTTACCTTTGCATTTCCTTTATGCAATGGACATGAGTAAGATGTTTCAGAATTATATTATTATTATACTATATTATTAACCCTATTATGATATATTCTATATCCGATCATTGTTTATCAACATGTTAGTATATGGTAATTCATATATATATTCTGTTCGTTAATTTCTAAATATGGTTACACAAGTGTCCCCACTTGGATAATTATTGTAGTTAAACACATGTTGATATATATATATATATATATATATATATATATATATATATATATATATATATATATATATAAAGCCGTCTAAGCTATTTGACCCGGCTAGACACATATTCAGAAATATCGTTGAATAAGTTAAAACTTTTTGTATCCAATCAAATTGTTTTGGTTCGGATTCCAGACTAAGTATGAACATCCCGATCAAGGGAAAACTTTTATATGCTTCAAAAGGATTGAATGAGTGAATGATTCTATCGTTCTTGTAATGTAGTATTGATTAATATAGGGTCCATGGGATGTACACCCTCGCGCCCGTAAGTTATGACAGTTTGCAGATGAAGTTCTGCTAAACCTTATGGAAAATTTAAAACAATGTTCATAGTATGTCAACTACCCTATATATATAGTCAATACGTAGTTTCAAAAATTTGAGATAGAATTGTTATGATATTATTATCGGTTCAGTTTACTTCATAACTATAAATTCGTTGTAGAAGTGATGTACAAAGAAAATATTTATTTCTTTTAGCTAATTATATTTCTAATTATTATTACTTGCTGGGCACCCAAATGCTCATTCTTGCTTTAAATTAAATGTTTTCAGCTAGGCAAGATCAACCTGAAGGTTCAGACAAGAACAAGTGAAAAGGAAAGCAAACAGATTATGTTTAATGGTATCTTTTATAATAGTTAGACTGTATTAAGATAATGATATGTATTATATATCATGTAAAGAATGTAGTAAATGTTGCGTACTTGGGATTAGACTCTGATAAATGTTAGATAAGTTTGATATTCATATTATTGTTATTATTATTAGTATTATTCCGCTCATAGAAATGGTATCGTAAAGCACCGATTTCGGGTTTCAAGTACCTGAATTTGGGGGCGTTACAACATGGTATCACAGCTTTAGGGTTAAAAACCTTAGGTGGGTTAGACCTTAGGCTATAACCTTGGAACAGAGGGAAACGTTGAAAATACAATTAACTCATTTAGAGTTTATAAGGAGATAAATTGAATAAATTCATCATCAAACAAAATAAAAGATAACTTGCATAACACTATTATTTGTTGTGTGTATATATTAGTTGATAATTAGGATAACTTAAGTGTGTAGATGTCAGATAGAAAAGAATTAGAATACCCTCATATTGTAAAGAAGGAGCCAACCTCCATAACCGAGCCGATGTCAAAGCCAATAGCTGAAATAAAGGCTCACATTGAAAGCTACCTTAATGAGGTGGTTATTTTGGAAAGTATAATACCGGACCCAGAAACGATAGTATAACTGATAGGTAGAATATAGTTAAAGAATATGTGGTCAATGTCGAGTTCTTAAACTCATATGTTTGTGGTGAGTTTTTAAACTCACAATGTGTTGTAAGTTAGACGAACTTGGTATAGTTAGGTGTGAATGGATTATTGAGGATACTGGGAATAGACAGATTACTAAGCAATTGATCATTAGTGCAGGCATAAGAAATAAGTAGTATTAGTATTACTTGAATATGTATGATTCTATGTAGTGTATATGAAAAGTATGTCTGTGTAGTATAATATTCTTAACTTTTATATAAGTTGTGGCAGCGATTCCCGACTTTTGAGTCACAAAGGAATATCGGATTATTAAAGCAATATGTGCTAAGGTATGTCAAGTGTTATGAATATGAATCTATGATGGATTAATAAAATAAGTTGGTATAAAGATAGTTGATATTTATCTGAATACAGGTTAATACGGTAAACCAAAGTTGTCAAAGTCTAATATTTTGAGTATATGATTACTCGAATAGGAAGTTTTGCGTTATATGCCAAGCGTGTACGATAAGGTTTTGAATGTAAGTTAATAAGAATAATTTACGATAATGCCGCCAAGACGAAAACGAAATACACAGACAAAAGAACATATCAACAACATTTGAAGACAACCGGATCTTATCTGTAATTTTGCGAATATGGACGATCAAAAATTTATCTGAGCGGAATACCGATCAGCAGAAGATCGGCCGGATAAACGATCGATTTAACGTCAAAGACTTCAAGGCGGTTGTACTATCAGGATTTAGAGGATCAACTGACCCTGTAGCAACGTTTGTGATAGTTAGGATAACGGAGGGGTAAAAGATAGTTTTGTCACCTATACGATAAAAAGAAAAGGAGATAAAGGACAAGTCTGTGTGTTTTAAGTGTGAATCAATGGAGTATAAGGTGGAAGACAGTTCAAGAAGGAGAAGGGAGGCAAGGAATGCGCAAACAAGGAAAGGCAGCAGGACATTGGCGACAACGGGACCAACTTCAACAAACAAACCAACGAAATCAATCACAAGCGTCTTCAACATAACCGTACAAGATATCGTGGCAGCTGGGGAAGCAACTCCAGGTATTATTCGAACAAATTTTATTTTTTTATATATTATTTTCTTATATATAGTAAATTATATTATAAATTATTTTGAAGGAGGAAATTGAGTTCTATTAGAAATCAATTTTCCGTATAAGCAGATAGATAAGCTTCATGCTGCATAGTTAAGAGATCAGTTCGATCAATTTTGATAGAGATCTACTCGTAATGATTGTGTATGCTATGTACCCGTGTATGTATAGGTTTTAAAATCGTGATTCCGGGGACGGAATCTTTATAAGGGAGGGTGAATTGAATAACCCGATATTTTTTATATAATTAAATCAGAAATTTTGCATATAATTTTTTTTATTATTATTTTAAGGATGAAGATTTGTACAAGATAAAGCTTATGTAATTATGTAATAAATAAAAATATATTTATTACATGAATGTTTGCAAATAATTTAATTTTTTATAATTATTTATTATTATAAAGTATATTCTTATAATAATTAATTTATAGTAAAATATTTTTATTAATTATTTTCCATGAAAACATGATTATTATATTATTTCAATAATATATGAAATGATTATAGAATTATTATAATAATTATTTTATTTTAATATATGAATTTATTTTAGATTAATTAAGTTATTTATTTTTAACTTAATTATTAAGGTTATATATGACAGATAAATCAGATATGGAATCCAAACACTAATTTTGGATTTTTATCAAGGAATAAGAATAATAATATATTATTAATTATATTTTGATTTTTCAGTGCTATAATTAAGTATTGTATATGTGTGGACTGATAATGGTTGTTCAATTATGTTGTATCATGACCAAACCCTAGCATTAATTTGTTTCACCCTATTGTGAAATTCAAATGGAAAATTCGAGACTGTGTTGTAACTGTATTATGTAAATTATGTTGTGTATTACAGAATTTAAAGTAATTAGGTAAATCCCTAATTATACTTAGAAAACCTAATTAATTAGAAACCCTAATTAATTGAGAACCCTAATTACTAAATTAGGAAACCTAATTTCTAAATTTAGAAACCCTAATTTGAAACTCAATTATGAGTTAGAAACGGTTATGTAATTGTGTTAAATGAATTATGTTACGTATTATAGAATTTAATGTTAATTAGAGAAACCCTAATTAATATTTAGAAATTCTAATTTCTAGAAACCCTAAATTCTTAATTAGTAAACCTAATTTCTATTTTAGTAACCCTAATTGTTAATGGGAAAACCTATTTTCCAAAATTTAAAATCTTAATTGCTAAATTCTTAAACTTGATGATAATTAGGGAAAATTCTATTTTATTTAGAAAATCCTAATTATAATTTTTAACCCTAATTGACAAACTAGAAATCCTAATTTGTTAAAAAGGAGCCCTAATTGCTAAAATTAGCAAGCTTGATTATAATTAGTAAATATTTAAACTTAATTTTCAAGTCTATGTAATTTAGAAAACTTAACTAATTAACAAACCCTAATTTTCCAATAATTTTAGGAAACTAGATTTTTCATTTTTTTTTCATAATTGCAAAATCCTAGAAATCCTACAACACTTTGTGCTAAACCTTAGGGTTAAACCCTAAGGGTCAAACCCTAAGGGTTTGCCAAGTTACCATCTTGCCATTTATTTAGAAAGCCAAAAGACTATTTTGCTCCTTGCATTATTAAAGCTAGAATGTTAGATCTTGACCTATGTGGAGTTGTTAGCCAACCCTAGATTAGCCTTATGATTGGTATATACATACAATTCAGCTATATATCATCATCCAAGTTCAGTTCATCAATCTATAAATAGATTAAGATAGAGAAATATCATTTATTTAGCCCATTTGTGCTCTTACACTCCACAAAGTCTCTCTCTCTCAAGACCCACAAAATTGACAAGTATTTCAGTCCCATATTTAAGCCCCACCAACACACATAGCAAATCAGAAGCTTTGAATCAAGAAATTGTCCAAGAAAGGTATAAACCTAAACTAAAAATTTTCATCTTGTATGCTATAATGGATTTGTGGTTTTTGTGTTTAATCATGTTGTATAAGGTGTTAATCCATGATCTGGGTTGGTACATAGGTGATCCATAACATCTAGATACTCGAAATAAGAGTTTTCAAAAATCTGGGAATTTTTTTTTATGAAGTCTGATAATGAATGTCAGGCTATATATCTTTGTGATTTTTAATTATTTTTGTGTTTTGAAAGTTTGTAGTTGTCGTCTGCTATGCGATCTTTGATCTGGAACTTGAATCAAGTCCAGATCATATGTATATTGTAAGATATTAAGACTTAAAGTGAGTCGACCTATTGCATTCGGAAAACCCAGATTTTGCCTGAATGCACGGCAATGACGATTTTCGGTAGCGCTTGATCTTGCTATTGTTACATGTTTTGATCATGTTGTTGTTTTGCAATTGTAGACTGACATGAATATTACATGATAAAGCTTTTTAATTACCCAGATACCTAACTGAAGCGATTTGAGTGTTGGTCAAAGATGGGTTGACGAAACTGCTCAAAAACATTTCTAGAAAACCCAGAAATGTTCAAGAACAGTTTCTGGTCACTACTTTGACAGGCCCATATGTGACGCCCCCAAAACAAGTATACAACACCCATTCTGAGTCGTCAAAATACATGGTACAGAAACAACTACAATTTTATTAATACAACATAAAAACTGTGAGTTTAAATACAAATATTGTCATCTAGACAATATCCACACTCAAATAAGTCCTCATTACAATTATTAATACATTATTATACAGAATAGTGAGGACTACTAGAACCACTTCTAGAACCATCATTCCACACCCCGACTAGTACCCGCTACATTCTCGCCTCCTGAGAAGAAAAATGGAACAACAAGAAAAATGGTGAGCTCAACTAGCCCAGTAAAGAACATTATGACTAAGATAACATAGAACAAATTATCGTTAGTCTTCAACAGGGAAAAATCTAATAGAATACAATAGACAACCAGTTTTAAATCAATCTTCGCAGCGGAAATAATAATTCATTAGAAGAGTTAAATAGAGAATGCAAACTACTATCTTCTATATATGAATTTAAAAGTTCATCGTCGATATTTTATCCTTGTAACATCAATCAATATATATCTGGAATCAAATATTCATCTTTGCACTACAGGCCAAAGATATTCATCAGTTGGTCATGTTCATCTAAACACCTGTTCATCTTTGCACTACGGGCCAAAGATATTAATCAGTCGGTCATGTTCATCTCTACGCCTATTCATCTTGCACTCACTGAGCCAAATATATTAATCAAGAAATCATTCATCTTTGCACTATGAGCCAAAGATATTCAAGAATATCATCATTTAGGACCGAGGATGATGAAAAATATTTTAAAGAAAGCGAATCCGTTGAAACAAAAGAACAAGTATTAAGGATTCGTACTTTATATAATCCCAGTTCAAAAATACTTCATAAATAACCAGATTGGAGTAAAATTCAAGAATGAAGATCAAAACATAGATCCAATCAAAGATAGGAATCATAACAGACAATCTTAGACACAGAAAAGAAAATTTAATTTTTTTGTGAATAGTGTCGTATTCGTGAATAGTGCCGTATACGTGAATAGTAACTCCAACCTCAAAAGATAGAAATTTCACAAAGAAACATCATCATGCTTCGTGAATAGTACTCATGAATAGTAACTCATGAATAGTAACTCGTGAATAGTAACTCATGAATAGTAACCCCGACATGAAAAAGTTCCAAATTTGATAAAAATTTCCGACCAACATTTCAGCATAATGATATTGAAGAAATAATATCATTTGAGAAGAAAATAACATCCCTTACCTTATCTAGAATAGTACTTCTGGTTGGAATATCAGATATAGTGCTGAAGGAACTTGCACCGTATAGCAACACTCAAAGTATAAAAATACTCACAAAATACGCTCGATATTATAGAGAGAGAAAGAGAGAGAAATCTGTAGTTTCTGGTGTGATTTTCAATTCTAACCTAAGCACCCTATTTATAGGAAAATGCTTAGAACACCAAAGCAGAAAATTGAATATAATAATTTATATAACCAAATTTCTTACGCCCATTCTTAGATCTGAAATCAACCACTAACATGTGCAAGTGGAGCCAACCAAATAAAAAAAACGTTTTTCTTTTAAAAATTTTTAAAACTTCCAAAAATTAATTATTTCGGAACTCCGGAACTTCAATAATTCACAATAAATAGCCCTTTTATCAGAAAATTTGAATCTCGTGACTTTTTATAGGAAATTCAATTCTCTACAACTTTGCAGAAGAAAGTGTTTCCAAATTCCAAACAGAAATTAACCGAAATCCACAAACGGACGATTTTACAGGCTATAATCAAATTTCAGTCAAGAAATGGGGTCCACCGACACACAAAACATGTGTTAAACAACTTTTGCAACAAAAATACTCTTCCTCTTCATATACTCATGTATCCCACATTTATTGTAAAAATATCATCATTATTATATTATAATAATATAATAAAATATTATTTTATCAGAAAAGATAAAATATCGATTTTCAACAATTGTCACTTTAAAAATTTTCTCCATCTATATCCACATAAAATCAATATTTTCTCATCATATAAATCAATAATTAATTATTCACAAATAATATTACAGAATCGCGATCTTGCAACCGGTGCCGTTCCCAAGAAAGAGGGCTTTCAATAAGAATTTCTCCTTTGGTAGCAATTAGGTGACCAAACCTCTCCTTGGATGTAACTTTCTAGACATTGCCAATAATGTTTTCTAATAATATTATTAGGATAATATGAATTATTGCTTCGATAATGGAAAATCTTTGTGTAGTGACAATTATTGAAACAACAATAATATAAAATATCAACGCAAGAATTATTGAATCAATAAAATAAAATCCGAACAAGAATTCATCGTAACAATTATTGAGTAGTGCCTTCTTACATAAGAATCAATAATTGGTGCAATACCGTAGGTGCTTCTTGTGCAACAACGCAGACATCGTGTTTTAACCACGGGTATTCCAACGAGTGTTGTTAGCGGTAATAACTACTGTAGATTATTTATAAACAACTTATACTTGTCATTTTCTTCATCCAATCGCTTTCTGTTATGGGGCTCATAAAAGATCGCTGTTGTCAGCATTTAATATTCCCAAGCTGAAGAATATTCCACGACCAAACGAATATTCCTCGACAACAATGAATATTTTATAACCACCTGCTAATTTAAAATATTTGGGCATTTTACCCATAACTAACCACATTAATCAAATCAACCCTTACTATTTCAAAATAATAAATAGAGGAAAATAAATTTCATTTATTAACAATTTGGGGTCTTACACCATATATCTTTCTTGTGTTGATGTTATGATGATATGATGTTATTTTATTGTACTTTGACATCCGGAGTACAAGTACGAACCACTGAATCTCACAAACTAGACACATACTGAAAATTATAAAGCGTCAAAGTAGGACCCTTGAGTTTTTGGGCAACCCAAAACCTCAAGAACACGTATGACAATAACGTCTGTAGCTTAGATCTGGCAAGTTAGTTATGCTTTAGTCATGTGATCGATTTGTGGTTATAGTATTACATTACATGTATACTACAGCATAAATTAAAATACCAACCCAGAATCTGTATAACTTAAGATCTAAAAGTGGTCAAAGTAGGCAACTTGTTAATGGGTTTGAATGTTCTGGGTTTCGTGAAAAACACTCAAGAACACCTATAGCGACGGTTCTGTCGCTATAGGTAGTCTTTAGTGACAGTTTATTTCTAAAATTAATTATTTTTATTAAATAATTAGTAATAAATAGTTTTTAATTATGAAAAATACAAAATAAATTATTAAAAATTATTTTAAAATTCGAAAATTAGTTTTAATTATTTTGAATATATTTCATAAATATTTAATATTTTTGAATATTAAAATTATTTAATTTATTTAATTATAATATTAAATAAATTATTTAAAAATTATTTTTATACATGAAAAATCATTTAAATTTATATTATGGCATAAGAAAATAAGTTAAGTTATTTTTGATAACTTTTAATATTTTGTGATGAATTACATTAATTAATTAATATTATCGATAATTAAGTTATTTATTGAATATATTAAATAAATTATGAAAAATAGAATTAATGATTTAAAAATTATAGAAAAATAATTTAAAGGTTATAAAAGTATTTTAAGTTATAAAATATAACTTTTGATATTTTGTCGTGAAAATATTAATTATTTAATATTATTGATATTAGATTTATTTAATACTTATATTAAATAAACTAGTTTAAAATGATCTTAATATTATAAAAATCATTTTAAATGAAAATAAATAGTTTAAAAATATTTTAAGTTATAAAATATAACTTTTAATATTTAAAGGTAAATTTCATTAATTAATTATTATTAATGATATTAAGTTTATTTAATAATTATATTAAATAAATTAGTTTAAAAATGATTTTATTATTATAAAATCATTTAAAATAAAAATAAAGTGTTTAAAGATATTTTAAGTTATAAATTATAACTTTTGATATTTAAAGGAAAATTTTATTAATATTTAATATTAAATGATATTAGATTTATTTGATAATTATATTAAATAGTTTAAAATGGTTTTATTTATTTAAAAATCATTTAAAAAGGATATAAATGAAGTAAAAATATTTTAAGTTATGATTAAGGATTTTAATATTTTGATAAGTAATACATTAATACTTTAATATTAATGATAATTATTTAAAATAATTTTAATTCTTTTAAAAATTATTTAAGGGTAATATTAACACTTTAATAATATTTTAAGTTATTATAAATAGCTTTAATATTTTGGCAATGGTTTCATTAATGGCTTAATATTAATTAAATATTAATGATAATAAGAATTGTTTAATATTTAAATCATTTAATAATGATTCCGGTGTTTGAAAATTCATGATAAATTATAATAAATGTTTAAAAATTATTATAAGTCATTTAAAAATGATATGACTGTTACTTAAATAGTCTAAATAGATATTAAACTTCGATAAAGAGTCTTAGACTCGATAATTACCCGATAAAGCTGTCGGTAAACCGACATGTTTCAGAAATTGATCTGGACTTAGATATTTTGACTGTATTAATGATTGTTTGTGATTCAATAATTGTTGAATATGTGTGACAATGTGATTAAGTTATGTGCTGACTGTAATAAGCAGTATTGTGTGTTATAGTATGTTGTTCTAATCAGTAAAATGATCTTATTAATGATAGGTTGTGATATAAAAGATAAAACTAAGTTGTATAACTGTAAGCAACATACCAGGTAAGTATCTTACCTTTGTATTTCCTTTATGCAATGGACATGAGTAAGAAGTTTCAGAATTTTATTATTATTATACTATATTATTAACCCTATTGTGATATATTCTATATCCGATCATTGTTTATCAACATGTTAGTATATTGTAATTCATATATATATTCTGTTCGTTAATTTCTAAACATGGTTACACAAGTGTCCCCACTTGATTAATTATTGTAGTTAAACACATGTTGATATATATATATATATATATATATATATATATATATATATATATATATAAAGCTGTTTAAGCTATTTGACCCAACTAGACACATATTCAGAAATATCGTTGAATAAGTTAAAAACTTTTTGTATCCAATCAAATTGTTTTGGTTCGGATTCCAGACTAAGTATGAACATCCCGATCAAGGGAAAAATTTTATGCGCCCAAGGCGGACAGAGTGAACGATCCTATCATTCTTGTAATATAGTATTGATCAATACAGGGTCCATGGGATGTACACCCTCATGCCGGTAAGTTATGACGGTTTGCAGATGAAGTTCTGCTAAACCTTATCAAAAATTTAAAACAATGTTCATAGTATGTCAACTACCCTATATATATAGTCAATACGTAGTTTCAAAAATTTGAGATAGAATTGTTATAATATTATTATCGGTTCAGTTTACTTCACAACTATAAATTCGTTGTAGAAGTGATGTACAAAGAAAACATTTATTTCTTTCAGCTAATTATATTTCTAATTATTATTACTTGCTGGGCACCCAAATGCTCATTCTTGCTTTAAATTAAATATTTTCAGCTAGGCATGATCAATCTGAAGGTTCAGACAAGAACAAGTGAAAAGGAAAACAAACATATTATGTTTAATGGTATCTTTTGTAATAGTTAGACTATATTAAGATAATGATATGTATTATATATCATGTATAGAACGTAGTAAAGGTTGCGTACTTGGGATTAGACTCTGATAAATGTAAGATAAGTTTGATATTCATATTATTGTTATTATTATTAGTATTATTCCGCTCATAGAAATGGTATCGTAAAGCACCGAGTTCGGGCTTCAAGTACCTAAATTTGGGGGCGTTATAATAACATGTCTATATGGATTACCGCATGCATGATGAATGATCCTTCATATTCATTATTTATTAAATTGTGAAAATGATCTGTCTACGTGGATTACCGCATGGCGGGTGAAAATCCATTTGCAGTTTCGTATATTCTATTATACTTGTATGAGATATCATTTCTTTTGTACTCGTCTTGAAATATCCTTTTCTTTGGGTTTTTTTCTTTTACGAGTTACTATTCACGGGTTACTATTCACCCAATTACTATTCATTCTAGTATTATTCACTAGGGTATTCGGGGCACTTTTCGTGCCGGAGTACTATTCATGAATTACTATTCACCCGATTACTATTCACTCTATTATCATTCACTCGGGTATTCGGGACACTTTTCGTGTTGAGATACTATTCACGGGGTACTATTCCAGAAGTACTATTCATGGGGTACTATTCACCCGAAAAATATATTTCTTTTCTGTCCAAATTATTTTTGGTACATGAATAGTATTCTTGAATTTTACTCTATAAAGCAGTATCATGTTAACAATTTGGACGTTATTGATTTCTGGATAAATTAAATTATAAATCTTTAAAATTTATCCGTGAACTTGTTTTATTAAATTATTATGTCATTGTCATCATCCTCATATTTATTTTGTGATGAAAGTCATCTTTGGCTTACGTGCATAGATGGACTTGGTATGATTATGATCAGGGATTATTCGGCATAATCATGACCGTAATGTAACGAATGATGTGGTAAAATTCCTCATTGGCCTGAATTTCATTGATGGACAGATGTTGGTATGATTATGACTAAGAATTATTCGGTATAATCATGACCATTGATGATTACATGAATATCGTTGGCCGTGGTACATGGATGATTCGATTTTATTTATTAAGCTAAGTCTCAGCGATAAAGTTGATGAAAAACTTTTTAAATCATAGAAGATAGTAGATTTTATGCTCTACTTGACTCTTCTAATGGATTGCCTATTTTCGCTGTAGTTGTTGATCTAAAACTTGTTGTCTATTGTATTCTATCAGTTGTTATACTGTTGAAGGCTAAGAATAATTTATTCTGCATTATCTTAGTCATAATATTTCTTACTAGGCTAGTTGAGCTCACCCTTTCTTTCATTGTTCTCTTCAGGAAATGAGAATATAGCCGGGACTAGTCGAGAAATGCAGTGACGGTCCAGATGATAGCATTGGTAGTCCTCACTATTCTATAAAATAGTGTGATAATAAATATAATGAGGACTCCATTTGAGTTGAATATTGTCTAGAAGACAATATTCATCTTAAAACTCTCAGTTTATATTTTGTCATATGTTACACGACAGTTGTATTATTAAGTTGTATTTAAATTATGTACCATGTATTTGGCGACTTAAGATGGGTGATGTATACCTGTTTTGGGGGCGTCACAGTTGGTATCAAATCTTAGGGATATGATCCCTGGCTGAAGTGTGAGACTAGAACTAGGAGGGGAGAGACGGGTAATTCCTTCGCTAGTATGACCTACCTAAGTTTATTTGTTATTTAATTGGTCGGTGATCAGATAGGGATAATATGTGGCATGTCAATTAACCCTTATTTTAAAACTATATTCTAGAATGATATATGAAATATAGGAGATGAGAAATGGGAAAATCATGATAGAGAGGATATAACCGGGAAGGTACAATGCGAAAAGAAAACAAGGTATTCTAATATCTTCGAACTACCAGGTACGTAAATTTCGAGGGTGAAATTTCATAAGGAGGGGAGATTGTAAGACCCCGAATTTTATGAAATAAAAGTATTCAATTTTTCTATTTAGTAAATTGTTAAATTGATAAAAGGTTAAAGTTAAGGGTGATATTTGAAAATTTTGCAAAGAAAACAAGTTGATATAAAATATTCGTTGTGTCGGGGAATATTCGTTTTAACAAGGAATATTCGTATGACGGCACGATCATTGGTGGACCCCACAACAGAGGTACTGCCGTAGTTAGAAAACGACTAAAATATTTTCAAAAATAACGGCGAAAGTTTTACCATTAAGCTGTTGAACTACCCAGTAGTAAAAGTACAGTAATACGCGTGATGGCATAGTAGCACACGGTATTGATTATTGATGCTTACGTGAGAAGTCACTCAGTTATACTCAATTATTCCTATAGTAATTGCGATATAATATCTCTCATATTATTGATTCAATTATTTTCATATTATCATCTGCATAATATTTTATATTATTAAATCAATAATTGAGACGACAAAGTTATTCATATTATTATTTTCAATATTGACGATGTTTAGAAAGTTCTGTCGAGGAGAGGTTTGGTCACCTAATCATGTACCGATAGGAAAAATTCTTATCTGAAAGCCCCTCTTTCCAGGAATGATCGGTTGTTAAATATTGTGAGTTATAATATTAATGATGAATAAGTTCTTGTTGATTAAAGATGAAATTGATAGTTCCATTGTGTGAGAATTATTAGTGTTAGTGGAAATCGACATTTATTTCGCTAATAATTGATGTCTGGAGGTTATATTGACCAATTGAGTAATTAACTGGATAAATGAGCAATTAATTGCTATTAATTCACATGCTTATAACTATGTGTTCACATGTGTGTACTATTGATTCACATGATTTACTATTAGGGGAATTGGTGCAAGATTGATAATACTTGCATGACTAAATTAAAAATGGAGGTATAGATGAAGGTACTTTACTATAATTGTTTTTTTCACATGATTAGAACTATTGAGTCACATGATTTACTATTAGGGGAGGTGGTGCAAGTTTGATAATACTTGCAGGACTAAATTAAAAATGAAGAAAAAGAAGAAGGTATTATACTGTAATATTTCGAGCCCCAAAACGTGCAACTATCAAAACTATATTTTCTTATAAATAGAAGCTCATTCTTCTTTCATTTCTCACCAATTCACTAAAGCTATAGAGCAATTATTATAGAGAAAAATTATAGAGAGAAAGAAGAAGAGAAGTCTGCTACCTCACTATTCCAGTATCCAGTTTCTTCTAAGGTAAGGTGTATTATTCTTTCGTATTCATAAAGAGAGTTATTTTCTTTCAATACTCATAAGGGTTGTTATTCCATTCTTTATTATTATGTTGGAATAACCTGTCTATGCGAAGTACCGCATACATGGTGAAATTCTTCTGTTATTCTATTCTTTATTATTACATTTGGAATAAAGCATGCTCCGCGCGTGGTCTATCGCATGCCGGTGAATTCTATTGTTATTCCATTCTTTATTATTACATTTGAAATATCACATGCATGCGGATTCACGCATGACTGGTTCCGATTCTTTATTATTACATTTGAAAATCACATGCATGCGAATTACACGTGACTGGTTTCGTTCTTTATTATTCGTGGGAATATCACATGCATGCGGATTACGCATGACCTGGTTCCATTCTTTATTATTCTGTTGGAATAACCTATCTATGTGGATTACCGCATGCATGGTGAATGATCCTTCATATTCATTCTTTATTAAATTATAGAAATGATCTGTCTACGTGGATTACCGCATGGCGGGTGAAAATCCATTTGCAGTTTCGTATATTCTATTATACTTGTATGAGATATCATTTCTTTTGTACTCGTCATGAAATATCATTTTCTTTGGTATTTTTTCTTTTACGAGTTACTATTCATGGGTTACTATTCACTCGATTACTATTCACTCTAGTATTAATCACTCGGGTATTCGGGGCACTTTTTGTGTCGGAGTACTATTTATGAGTTACTATTCACCCAATTACTATTCACTCTAGTATCATTCACTCGGGTATTCGGGACACTTTTTGTGTCGGGGTACTATTCACGGGGTACTATTCCCGAAATACTATTCACGGGGTACTATTCATCCAAAAAATATATTTCTTTTCTGTCCAAATTATTTTTGGTACATGAATATTATTCTTGAATTTTACTCTACAAAGCAGTATCATGTTGACAATTTGGACGTTATTGATTTCTGGATAAATTAAAATATAAATCTTTAAAATTTATCCTTGAACTTGTTTTATTGAATTATTATGTCATTGTCATCATCCTCATGTTTATATTATGATGAAAGTCATCTTTGGCTTACGTGCATAGATGGACTTGGTATGATTATGACCAGGGATTATTCGGTATAATCATGACCGTAATGTAACGAATGATGTGGTAAAAGTCCTCATTGGCTTGTAGTTCATTGATGGACAGTTGTTGGTATGATTATGACCTGAGATTATTAGGTATAATCATGACCATTGATGACTACATGAATATTCTTGGCCGTGGTGCAGGGATGATTCAATTTTATTTATTAAGCTGAGTCTCAGCGATAAAGTTGATGAAAAACTTTTTAAATCATAGAAGATAGTAGATTTTATGCTCTACTTGACTCTTCTAATGGATTGTGTATTTCCGCTGCAAATGTTGATCTAAAACTTGTTGTCTATTGTATTCTATCAGTAGTTATACTGTTGAAGGCTAAGGATAATTTATTCTGCATTATCTTAGTCATAATATTTCTTACTAGGCTAGTTGAGCTCACCCTTTCTTTCATTATTCTCTTCAAGAAATGAGAATATAGCTGGGACTAGTCGGGGAACGCAGTGACGGCCCAGATGATAGCATTAGTAGTCCTCACTATTCTATGAAATAGTGTGATAATAAATGTAATGAGGACTCCATTTGAGTTGAATATTGTCTAGAAGACAATATTCATCTTAAAACTCTCAGTTTATGTTTTGTCGTATGTTTACACGACAGTTGTATTATTAAGTTGTATTTAAATTATGTACCATGTATTTGGCGACTCAAGATAGGTGATGTATACCTGTTTTGGGGGTGTCACATTATGACTAAGATAATATACAACAAATTATCATTAGTCTTCAACATGGAAAAATCTGATAGAATATAATAGACAACAAGTTTTAGATCAACAACAGCAGCGAAAACAACAATCCATTAGAAGAGTCAAGTAGAGAATGAATTCTACTATCTTCTAAGATTTAAAAGTCCATCATTAATATTTTATCCATGTAACATCAATCAATATACATCTTGAATCAAATATTTATCTTTGCACTATAGGCCAAAGATATTCATTTGTATCACCAGTTGGTCATGTTCATCTCAACCCATGTTCATCTTTGCACTACAGGCCAAAGATATTCATCAGTTAATCATTCATCTTTGCACTACAGGCCAAAGATATTCAGTAATATTATCATTTAAGACTGAGGATGATGAAAAATATCTTAAAGAAAACGAATCCAGTGAGATAAAAGATCAAAGATTGGGGATTCGTACTTTAGTTTATCCAAGTTCAAAAATACCTTATAATAATCAATTGTGACGCCCCCAAAACAGGTATACATCATCCATCTTGGGTCGCCAGATACAAGGTACTGAATATAAATACAACTTAATTATACAACAGTCGTGTGAAATACGACAAAACATAAGCTATGAGTTTTAATACAAATATTGTCATCTAGACAATATCCACACTCAATGGAGTCCTCATTACATTTATTATCACACTATTTCACCGAATAGTGAGGACTACTAATCCACCATCTAGGACCATCACTCTATTCCCCGACTAGTCCCAGCTACGTTCTCATTTCCTGAAGAGAACAATGAAAGAAAGGATGAGCTCAACTAGCCCAGTAAAAAATATTATGACTAAGATAATGCATAAAAAATTATCATTAGCTTTCAATAATGTTAAACTGATAGAATATAATAGACAACAAGTTTAACTGCAGCGGATCAAGCAATCCATTAGAAGAGTCAAGTAAGGTATAAAATCTACTATCTTCTATGATTTAAAAAGTTTTTCATCAATTTTATCACGAGACTCGAATTTTAATAAATAAAATTGAATCATCCTCGCTCCATGACCAAGGATATTCATGTAATCATCAATGGTCATGACTATACCTAATAATCCCTGGTCATAATCATACCAACAACTCGTCCCACCAATGAACTACGTGTCAATGAGGACTTTTACCACATCATTCATCACATTACGGTCATGATTATACCGAATAATCCCTGGTCATAATCATACCAAGTCCATCTATGCACGTAAGCCAAAGATGACTTTCAACATAATATAAGCATGAGGATGATGCCAATTCAATAAAATAGGTTCAAGAATAAATTTTAAAGATTTATAAGTTAATTTATCCTGAACTCAATAACGTCCAAATTGTCAACTTGATATTTGCTTTGTGAAGTAAAATTCAAGAATGCTCGTAAGAATATTTCCATGAAAAGATCTTTGGATGAAGCATAAATATCAAGGATATTCCACTAATTTCATGGAGTATAGAAGCCAAAGCTTTAACCAACCGAGTATAATAGAATATATGAAACCGCAAATGGATTTTTCGCCCTCCATTCGGTGAATCCACGAGATGCAGATCATTTCTACAATTTAATAAGGAATGAATACACAGGATCATTCACCATGCATGTGGTAATCCACATATGCATGAGTTATTCCAATGTAATAATAAAGAATGGAATAATGAAGGATTCACCATGCGCATGCGATAGATCGCACGGCAAGCGAGTTATTCCCAATGAATAATAAATAATGGAACTGAGTCCCGGTAAACGCACGCGGATATGATATTCCGATAGAATAATAAATAATGGAACCAGTCCTACAGAACGCAAGACAGATAGAGGATATTCCGACATAATAATAAAGAACGGAATATTAGAAAATTTTCACCATGTATATGCGGTGCAGATAAACAAAGTTATTCAAATGAATAATAAGAATGGAATAATGAGAAGAATTTCACCAAGTATAAGCGATCTAAGCGATACAAAGTTATTCCAATGAATAATAAAGAATGGAATAACAGAAGTTCTCTTCATGAATAAGAAAGAAAGAATACCCCTTACGAGTACAACAAATAATATTCCCTACCTTAGAAAAACTGAATACTGAAGTAGTGAAGTAGCAGAATACTTTTCTTCTTTCTCTCTATAGTTTCTCTCTCTAGAGTTTCAGTGAATTCTTAAGAAATAATGAAAGAATGAGCTTCTATTTATAGGAGAATGGACTGAATAGTAACTAATTCATGAACGGTCCAGATTGATTTAATTTTAAACGGACAGTCCATATTGGTTTACTATTAAAACTTAAAGCAATGGTCCATACTGATTTACTATTAAAACTTTAAATCAACGATCCATATTGATTTACTATTATACTTTCCACCAGCGGTCCATATTGATTTACTATTATATCTTCAACCAACGGTCTGAAAAATTAGCACATCTCCTCATGCAATAATATTGTACCTAAAAATGATTTGGACCAAAAAGAAATATATCTTACAGGTGAATAGTACCCCATGAATAGTAACTCATGAATAGTAACTCGTGAATAGTAACTCGTAAATAGTAACTCATGAATAGTAACTCATGAATTGTAACTCGTGAATAGTACTTTGACACGAAAAGTGTCTCGAATACCCGATTGAACAATATAACTTCCAGACATCAATTATACTAACACAAATAAGTCCAACACAATGGAACTATAAAATTCATCTTTAATTAACACGAACTTATTCATCATTAATATTATAATTCATAATATTTAACAACCAGGTCGTTCCCAGGAAAGAGGGGGCTTTCCGATAAGGATTTCTCCTTTTTGGCGCGTAATTAGATGACCAAACCTCTCCTTGACAGAACTTCTAGACATTGTCAATATTACAAATAATAATATGAATAACTTTGCCGTCTCAATTATTGATTTAATAATATATCATATTATACAGATGATACTGTAACAATAATTGAATCAATAATATAAGATATATGATGTAGCAATTATTGTAGCAATAATTGAGTATAATTGAGTGACTTCTCACGTAAGCATCAATAATCAATACCGTGTACTACTATGCAATCACGCCAGACATCGCATTTTTACTAAGGGTAGTTTAATAGTTTTAATCAGTAACACTCTCATGTTATTTTTATGAAAGATATTTTTGTCATTTTCTAACTACGACAATAATACTTACGTTGTGGGGTCCACTAATGATTGTGCCGTCGCATTTAATATTCCCCTGTTAAAACGAATATTCCCTGACCAATCGAATATTATATAACCACTTGCTTACTTTGCAAAATTTGTAAATATTACCCACAACTATAACATTATATCAAATCTACACCATAATATTTAAAAATATATTTTGAGAAAATTATTCTTTATTCATAAAAGTTGGGGTCTTACAACCTCCCATTCTTATGAAATTTCATCCTCGAAATTAGGTTACATACCTGGTATGTAGAAGAGATGAGGATACCTTGAATTCATCTCAGATTCTAACTCCCAAGTCATTTCCTCCACATCATGGTTTCTCCACAAAACTTTGACTTGAGGTATAATCTTGGAGCGTAGAACATGATCCTTCTTATTCAAGATTTTAACAGGTAACTCTTCATACGTTAAATCTTCCTCTATCTCGTCCGGTTCTAACTCAATAATGTGGTTCGGGTCTTTAACATATTTACGTAACATAGATATGTGAAAAACGTTATGAAAACGAGACATACTTTGTGGTAAGGCTAGTCTATAGGCCACATATCCTACTCACTCGAGACTTAAAAATGGACCAATGAATCGAGGATTGAGCTTTCCTCTCTTTCCAAATCTCGTAACTCCTTTCCATGGAGCAACACGTAACAACACATGATCTCCAATATCGAATTCTACGTCCTTTCGATGAAGATCAGCATAACTCTTTTGTCGATCTTGTGAAGTTTTTATACGTTATCGGATCTTTTGAATCTTTTCTGTAGTCATACGTACCAACTCCGGTCCCAACAACGTTGCTTCACCCATCTCATCCCAGCATATTGGAGAACGACACTTCCTCCCATACAATGCCTCAAATGGAGCCATGCCAATACTTGCTTGATAACTGTTGTTGTAGGAAAACTCCACCAATGGTAAGAACTTGTCCCAAATTCCTTTGAATTCAAAGAAACAGAGTCTTAATAGATCTTCAAGAGTTTGAATAGTCCTCTCCGACTGCCCGTCCGTCTGAGGATGATATGCTGAGCTAAATCGTAAATCCATGCCCATAGCTTTCTACAAACTAACCCAAAATCGTGAAGTGAATCTTGGGTCTCGATTAGAAACTATGGATACTGGCATACCATGCAGTCTTACAATCTCATTTATGTACATACGAGCAAGACGTTCAAGTGTATAAGTTTCTCGTATAGGTAAGAAGTGAGCAGACTTGGTCAATCTATCAATAATGACCCAAATTGCATCAATGCCTTAAGAAACCTTGGGAAGACCAGTAACGAAATCCATGGTGATGTGTTCCTACTTCCATTCTGGAATTTCAAGTGGTCGCAATGGACCTTTTGGTACTTGATGCTCCGCCTTAACTCTTTGACAAGTTAAACACCTTGAGATAAACTCCGCTATCTCTCTCTTCATATTGCTCCACCAAAATGTATGTCGAAGATCATGATACATTTTGGTACTCCCAGGATGGATTGCAAACGGTGTGTTGTGCGCCTCCATCATGATTTTATACTTTAAATCAAGGTCGTTAGGAACACAAAGTCTGGACTTGACTCGAAGTATTCCTTTTTCATCGATTCTTGTTTCCGGAATAGAACCTTCTTGTACTTTCTTCCTCATACGTATCAGCTCCAGGTCTGTAGCTTGAGCAGCTTTAACTTTATCTGTGACGCCCCCAAAATAGGTCCATTCCATCCAACCTATTCTGAGTCGCCAATTACATGGTACAGAAAATAACTACAACTTTATTACAACAATTGTTGTGCGAAATACCACAACACATATGCTGTGAGTTTGGATATAAATATATACCAACTGTGACACGTGTCCCAACCGTGGACAGCGCCTCACAGTGATACCTTACATAAAGGTATAGTCAAAAACTGTTTTAGAAATTAGAATCTTTGGGAAGTGCTCAAGGAAACCTTCGTACATGGGAGGCCATGCTTCTAGGTTATGATAGATATCATATGGCCACAGAATTATCCTTGGTTGATCCAATAGACACCAAAGAAAAATGAGAAGATTACTATCATATTATTTCCAATGGTAAGTCTTCTCTTGACATATCATTATCTTCACTGTCTCCAATTGAGAATTATACTTCAACAAACACCAAGATAATATAGGTAGTGCTCGTAGATATACTCAGAAAGTGGATAAGCACAACCCTGTCTTATGATGACACGAGGTTGTATGTCATTAGACATCTTGTATGATAGTGGCAAAACACCCTTCCAAATTTTAGTTCACCTCACCCTCAACAGCTATAGACCACCGTTCTATTCCCCTGTTATCCCCCGCTCGACCCAGCTACACTTTTATTACCTGAAAAGGAATTGTGAAGCAAAAGGGTGAGCACAACTAGCTTAGTAAACAATATAATCACTAAAGATAATTAAATTATCAATAGCCTTCATCAGTAATAAATCAGAGATTTAGAACATATGGTAGATGATAAAACTTTTCAACCATAGTTGCAGCGGAACGAGCAATCCATTAGAAGAGTTAAATAGACCATAAAATCTATTATCTTCTCCATGTTAAAAGTCCACCAATAATGTTTTATCCCTGTAACATCAATCAAAAATTCCTGTCCACAATCACATGTATAACTCATAATCGTAATTGTAGTTCTAAATTCCTTTTCTCATCCAGGACAAAGATAATTTTCATCACCTGAAACATCAAAGATCATGGTTATACCAAATCACGATTCATGTTCATAATCATACTAATAAATTTATCTTTGCACACCGGCCAAAAGAATTCATCAATAAGTTATCTTTGCACCACAGCCAAAGATATTCATCAACAGATTCATATTTGCACTACCAGGCCAAATATATTCTCCAACAGTTCATATTTGCACTTCAGGCCAAATATATTAATATCTCAAAGAAATATATAATCATTTCAGAATTTATATAAACAATAATTATAACCATGTTGATCAATTCACCTTTGCACTTAAGCTAAAAATATTCAATTGTAAATTCAATGGTCATGATCATACCAGTCAACAATTCAACTTTGCACTACTGGCCAAAGAGAACCCATAGTCACGATCATACCAATAATCTACCCATCTTTACACTCAAGTGAAAGAGAAATTCAACATCAGGGTTATAAAAATGTTATATATGATAATAAAAACAATATGATCAACAACTGCATTTATTTTCAAGAGCAACAATCATAAATAAACGATAATTTGGTCAGAAAAAGAAACCAATTTTTGTCGTGAATAGTAACTCATGAATAGTAACTCATGAATAGTACTCCGTATTCGTACATAGTACCGTATACGTAAATAATGTCATATACATAAATAGTGCCATATACATGAATAGTGCCGTATACGTGAATAGTGACCCCAACTCAAAAAGGTAGAAATTCCACAATAAAACCCATACCAATAAATCGGTATAATGATATTGGAGAAAATAACATCATTACGAAAAAATAACATCCCTTACAATCCCTTACTATCCCTTACCTCAAAAGAGCAACACTTCTGATTGGATATCGGATGTGACGCTGAAGGAAACTTGCACTGATGAATAGCAACTCACCAAGTATCTAAATACTCACAAAATACACTCGATAATCTAGAGAGAAAAAGAGAGAAAACTTATGAATTCTGGTGTGATTTTCAATTCTAACTTAGCCCTCTATTTATAGGAAAATATTAGCACGCCGAAGCAGACTTAACCTGCAACCTGATGGCTTTACCTGCTACTATTCCCACCCACCACATTTCAAAATTCAATTGAGCACATTTCTCACCAACCAAAAGTGGGGCCCACCAATTCTAGAATTTTCCACCAAAATCATTTCTAACCTAATTTCCGAATCAGTCACCTCTTAAAATTCATAACAAATTATACGCTCATTTTTAACAGTTTAAAATTTGTGGACATATACTCAACTTATATATGTATAACATATCCAAAAATTACAACGATCCAACGGTCGGATTAAATATTATAACTCACACAATAAAGCTGTAATAACACCGATTTGATCTGTTAATACCTCCAATCCGATAAAATACTGATAAAACACCTCAACATTAATTCCTTCATTTATAACCGCATAAATAAATCCATCATTTATATCCACATCAAATAAATATTTCATTATCATAGAAATCAATAATTATTTATTCACAAATAATATTATAGAATCACAATAATGACAACCAGGCAGTTCCCAGGAAAGAGGGGGCTTTCCGATAAGGATTTCTCCTTACTGGCGCGCAATTAGGTGACCAAACCTCTCCTTGACAGAACTTTCTCGATATTTCCAATAATGCTATCTCATAATATTATTCAAATAATATGAATTATTGATCTGATAATGAAAATACTGTGCAGTGACAATTATTGAAACAACAATAATATAAAATATCAACGCAGCAATTATTGAATTAATAAAATAAAATATTGAACAGTAATTATTGTAACAATTATTGAGTAGTACCTTCTTACGTAAGGATCAATAATTCAACAATACTGTGCAATACCGTGTGCTACTGTGAAACCACGCGTATTATTGTATTTTAACCACCGGATATTCCAATAGTGTTAATAGTAACAACTACGCCGTTATTTATAAAAACTCAAACTTTGTCATTTTCTTCATCCGACAGTTATCTGTTATGGGGACTACAAATAGATGCGCCGTCGTACGAATATTCCCCGATAGAAAGAATATTCCACGACCAAACGAATATTCCCCGACAATAATGAATACTTTATAACCACTTGCGTATTTTGAAAAAATTTCATATATTACCCTTAACTTTAACTTGTTATCAATTTAACCATTTACTGAAAAGAAAAATTGAATACTTATATTTCATAAAATTCGGGGTCTTACAATATCCCCTCCTTATAAAATTTCGTCCCCGAAATTTACGTACCTGGTATTTAAAAGAGTTGAGAATACCTTGCTTCCATTCCAGATTCCATCTTCCCTTTCATCATGATTTCTCCATTGCTCATCTCCTGTATTTCAGATATCATTCTAGAATATAGCTTCAAAACAAAGGTTAATTGACATATCACAATTTGTCAACTTAAGTAAGAAAATTAAGCTTAGGTAGGACAAACACTGGCAAAGGATATTTCTCATCTCTCCCTTCCTAGTTCTAATCCGGGATCTCCGCTAGAGATCATATCCCTAAGCTCTGATACCAAATGTTACGCCCCCAAAATAGGTCCATTCCATCCAACCTATTCTGAGTCACCAATTACATGGTAAAGAAAATAACTACAACTTTATTACAACCATTGTTGTGCAAAATACCACAACACATATGCTGTGAGTTTGGATACAAATATATACCAACTGTGACATGTGTCCCAACTGTGGACAGCGCCTCACAGTGATACCTTACATAAAGGTATAGTCAAAAACTATTTTAGAAATTAGAATCTTTGGGAAGTGCTCAAGGAAACCTTCGTACATGGGAGGCCATGCTTCTAGGTTATGATAGATATCATATGGCCACAGAATTATCCTTGGTTGATCCAATAGACCCCAAAGAAAAACGAGAAGATTACTATCATATTTTTTCCAATGGTAAGTATTCTCTTGACATATCATTATTTCCACTGTCTCCAATTGAGAATTATACTTCAAACAAACACCAAGATTATATAGGTAGTGCTCGTAGTTATACTCAATAAGTGGATGAGCACAACCCTGTCTTATGATGACACGAGGTTGTATATCATTAGACATCTTGTATGATAGTGGCAAAACACCCTTCAAAAGTTGAGTTCACCTCACCCTCAACAGCTATAGACCACCGTTCTATTCCCCTGTTATCCCCCACTCGACTCAGCTACACTTTTATTACCTGAAAAGGAATTATGAAGCAAAAGGGTGAGCACAACTAGCTTAGTAAAGAATATCATGACTAAAGATAATTAAATTATCAATAGCCTTCATCAGTAATAAATCAGAGATTTAGAACATATGGTAGATGATAAAACTTTTTAACCATAGTTGTAACGGAATGAGCAATCCATTAGAAGAGTCAAATAGACCATAAAATCTATTATCTTCTCCATGTTAAAAGTCCACCAACAATGTTTTATCCCTATAACATCAATCAACAATTCATGTCCACAATCACATGTATAACTCATAATAGTAATTGTAGTTCTAAATTCTCTTTCTCATCCTGGACAAAGATAATTTTCATCACCTGAAACATCAAAGATCATGGTTATACCAAATCACAGTTCATGTTCATAATCATACTAATAAATTTATCTTTGCACTACGGGCCAAAGATATTCATCAACAAGTCATCTTTGCACTACAGGCCAAAGATATTCCTCAACAGTTCATATTTGCACTACCGGCCAAATATATTCATCAAAAGTTCATATTTGCACTACAGGCCAAATATATACATCAAAAGTTCATATTTGCACTTCAGGCCAAATATATTAATATCTCAAAGAAATATATAATCATTTCAGAATTTATATAAACAATAATTATAACCATGTTGATCAATTCACCTTTGCACTTAAGCTAAAAATATTCAATTGTAAATTCAATGGTCATGATCATACCAGTCAATAATTCAACTTTGCACTACTGGCCAAAGAGAACCCATAGTCACGATCATACCAATAATCTAACCATCTTTACAATCAAGTGAAAGAGAAATTCAACATCAGGGTTATAAAAATGTTATATATGATAATAAAAACAATATGATCAACAACTGCATTTATTTTCAAGAGCAACAATCATAAATAAACGATAATTTGGTCAGAAAAAGAAACCAATTTTTGTCGTGAATAGTAACTCGTGAATATTACTCTGTATTCGTATATAGTACCGTATACGTAAATAATGTCATATACGTAAATAGTGCCATATACATGAATAGTGACGTATACATAAATAGTGTCGTATACGTGAATAGTGACCCCGGCTCAAAAAGGTAGAAATTCCACAATAAAACCCATACCAATAAATCGGTATAATGATATTGGAGAAAATAACATCATTACAAAAAAATAACATCCCTTACAATCCCTTACTATCCCTTACCTCAAAAGAGCAACACTTCTGATTGGATATCGAATGTGACGCTGAAGGAAACTTGCACTGATGAATAGCAACTCACCAAGTTTTTAAATACTCATAAAATACACTCGATAATCTAGAGAGAAAAAGAGAGAAAACTTATGAATTCTGGTATGATTTTCAATTCTAACTTAGCCCTCTATTTATAGGAAAATATTAGCACGCCGAAGCAAACTTAACCTGAAACCTGATGGCTTTACCTGCTACTATTCCCACCCACCACATTTGAAAATTCAATTGAACACATTTCTCACCAACCAAAAGTGGGGCCCACCAATTCTAGAATTTTCCACCAAAATCATTTATAACCTAATTTCCGAATCAGTCACCTCTTAAAATTCATAACAAATTATACACTCATTTTTAACGGTTTAAAATTTGTGGACATATACTCAACTTATATATGTATAACATATCCAAAAATTACAACGATCCAACTGCCGGATTAAATATTATAACTCACACAATAAAGTTTGTAATAACACTGCAGATTTGATCTTTTAATACCTCGATCCAGGCAAAATCTTGATAAAACACCTCAACATTAATTCCTTCATTTATAATCGCATAAATAAATCCATCATTTATATCCACATCAAATAAATATTTCATTATCATATAAATCAATAATTATTTATTCACAAATAATATTATAGAATCACAATAATAATGACCAGTGCGGTTCGAGGAAGAGGGGCTTTCAGATAAGGATTTCTCCTTCTTTGTAGCGCATGATTAGGTGACAAACCTCTCCTTGTGAGAACTTTCTCGATATTTCCAATAATCTTTATCTCATAATATTATTCAAATAATATGAATTATTGATCGATAATGGAAAATCTTTGTGCGGTGACAATTATTGAAACAACAATAATATAATATATCAATATGACAATTATTTAATTAATAAAATAAAATATTGAGCGGTAATTATTATTTACAATTATTGAGTAGTACCTTCTTTACGTAAGGATCAATAATTCAACAAATATCATCAAATCTGAGTGTCTTCTTGTGAAACCGCAGCGTATTCTTGTATTTTAACCCATAGGGTATTCAAGCGAGTGTTACTTGGTAACAATACTCTGTAGATTATTTATAAAAACTCAAACTTTGTCATTTTCTTCATCAAGCGAGTTATCAAGTTATGGGGCCCACAAATAGTTCTTGTGTAGTCGTACAAATATTCCCAAGCAGAAAAGAATATTCCACGACCAAACGAATATTCTCGACAATAATGAATACTTTATAACCACTTGCGTATTTTGAAAAAATTTCATATATTACCCTTAACTTTAACTTGTTATCAATTTAACCATTTACTGAAAAGAAAAATTGAATACTTTTATTTCATAAAATTTGGGGTCTTACATTATCGATTAAAGTCGGTTCTACTCGTATATTCACCATCATCACATGGGTCCTTGGAGTCTTTAACTCTATCTCCATCCTTTGTAAGTCATACAAAATGGGCCTTTGTGTTGACAATAGTGCACTCGTACCCGCTTATGATCTTCTACTCAATGCGTCAGCTACTACGTTCGCTTTACCAGGATGGTATTGAATGGTATGATCATAATCTTTCAACAGTTCAAGCCAACGTCGTTGCCGCATGTTGAGTTCCTTTTGGGTGAAGAAATATTTGTGGCTTTTATGATCCGTATAAATCTCCACCTTCTCTCCATATAGGTAATGTGTAAGACCCCAACTTATTATAAATAAAATTTAATTTTCTCTATTTATTATCTTTAAATAATATGGAGTTAATTTGATATAATACTTTGGTTATGGGTGAAATGTGCAAATTTTGCAAAATAGCAAGTGGTTATAAAATATTCATTGTGTCGGGGAATATTCGTTTGGTCGTGGAATATTCTTTCTGTCGGGGAATATTCGTACGACGGCGCAGCCATTTGTGGGCTCCATAACGGATAAATGTCGGATGAAGAAAACGACAAAATTTGAGTTTTTATAAATAACGGCTTAATTGTTACCGTTAACATTGTTGGAATACCTGGTGGTTAAAATACAGTAATACGAGTGATTGCATAGTAGCACACGGTATTGCACAGTATTGATGAATTATTGATCCTTACGTAAGAAGGCACTACTCAATAATTGTCACAGTAGTTACTGTTCAATATTTTATTTTATTGATTCAATAATTGCTGTGTTGATATTTTATATTATTGTTGTTCAATAATTGTCACTGCACTGTATCTCCATTATCAGATCAATAATTCATATTATTTGAATAATATTATTAGATAGCATTATTGGCAATGTCTAGAAAGTTCTCTCAAGGAGAGGTTTGGTCACCTAATTGCGCGCCAGTAAGGAGAAATCCTTATCGGAAAGCCCCCTCTTTCCTGGGAACAGCCTGGTTGTCATAAATGTGATTCTGTAATACTATTTGTGAATAATTAATTATTGATTTATATGATAAGGAAATATTTATTTTATGTGGATATAAATGATGGATTTATTTATGTGGTTATTAATGAAGGAGTTAATGTTGAGGTATTTTATAAGTATTTTTGTCGGAATGGAGGTATTAAAAATTAAACCAGTGTTTTTGAGATATATTGCGTGAGTTATAAATTTTAATCTGACCGTTGGATCGTTGTAATTTTTGGATATGTTATACATATATAAGTTGAGTATATGTCCACAAATTTTGAACCATTAAAAATGAACGTATGATTTGTTATGAATTTTAAGAGGTAACTGGTTCAGAAATTGTTGAAGTATCCGAATTTAGCATTTTGGTGGAAAATTCTAGAATTGAGTGGGCCCCACTTGTTGTTGGTGACGAAATGTGCTGAATTTTATTTCAAATGTGGTAGGTGGCAATAATAGAAGGTAAAGCCATCAGGTTGCAGGTCAAGTCTGCTTCGGCGTGCTAATATTTTCCTATAAATAGAGGGCTAAGTTAGAATTTAAAATCACACCAGAAACATAAGATTTCTCTCTTTCTCTCTATATATTATCGAGCGTATTCTTGTGAGTATTTTGATACTTTGAGTGTTGTTATACGGTGCAAGTTCCTTCAAAGACTATATCCAAAGATTCCGATCGTAATCTTGTCTTTTTGAGGTGAGGGATGTTATTTTCTTCGTAAGTGATATTATTTCTTCAATATCATTATGCCGAAATATTGGTTGGAACTTTTATCAAATTTGGAACTTTTCATGTCTGGGGTTACTATTCTTCACGAGTTACTATTCACGAAAGTACTATTCACGAAGCATGATGATTTTTCTTGTGGAATTTCTATCTTTTGGTGTCGAGTTACTTATTCACGATATCTGACTATTCACTTAATCACGAATCTGACTATTCTCCAAAAAATGAAATTTTCTCCTTTTTGTCCAAGATGTCTATTATGGTTACTATCTTTGATTGTATCCATGTTTTGATCTTTATTCTTGAATTTTTCTTCAAAATTAGTTATTATGGAGTATTATTGATCTTGGATAAACCTGTAATCTGAATCTCTAATATTTGTTATTTTATTTTCTTTGGATTCGTTTTTTCTTTAATATATTTTTCATCATCCTCGGTCCTAAATGATGATATTCTTTGAATATCTTTGGCACCGTAGTGCAAAGATGAATGATTAACTGATGAATATCTTTGGCCTGTAGTGCAAAGATGAATGATTACCTAATGAATATCTTTGGCCCGTAGTGCAAAGATGAACAAATGTTGAGATGAACATGACCAACTGGTGATACAAATGAATATCTTTGGCCTGTAGTGCAAAGATGAATATTTGATTAAAGATGTATATTGATTGTTGTTACAGGGATAAAATATTGATGATGAACTTTTAAATCTTAGAAGATAGTAGAACTCTTTCTCTATTTGACTCTTCTAATGGATTACTTATTCCGTTGCAGTTGTTGATCTAAAACTTGTTGTCTATTATATTTTATCAGATTTTTCCCTGTTGAAGACTAATGATAATTTGTTGTATATTATCTTAGTCATAATATTTTCTTACTGGGCTAGTTGAGCTCACCCTTTCTTTCACTGTTCTCTTCAGGAAATGAGAATATAGCTGGGACTAGTTGGGGACTGGATTGACGGTCCAGATGGTTTGCATTAGTAGTCCTCACTATTATGTGAAATAGCGTATCAATAATTGTAATGGGGACCCCTTTTGAGTTTTTATACTGTCTATTAGACAATAGTTGTATTTAAACTCACAGTATATGTGTTGTCGTATTTTGCACGACAATTGTATTACTAAAGTTGTATTTGTTTTTGTACCATGTATTTGACGACTCAGAATGGGTTGGATGGAATGGACCTATTTTGGGGGCGTCACAGTTGGTATCAAAGCTTAGGGATATGATCCTTGGCTAAGGTGTGAGACAAGAACTAGGAGGGGAGAGACGAGGAATTCCTTCGCTAGTATGACCTACCTAAGTTTATTTGGTATTTATTTGGTCGGTCGGAGTATAGGGATAATATGTGACTTGTCAATTAACCCTTGTTTTGTTGCAGTGTTTGAAAATGGCATCTAAAAATGTTGTGATAAGCAATGAAGCATATGAGATCGTTGATTCACCAACGATCAATACCCAGGATAATGTGCATCAGGATGGCAATAATCCTCAGGTGAATAACAGCCTTGCAAACCAAATGATGAACGACCGAGACGTTTAGGAGCTTTTAGAATTCATGCAACACCAAACGAGAGAGACTCTCTGTTCATAATGTAGGTGGAAACAATGGCAACCCACGGTTGGTCACCGCTTAGCGATTCAAGGAGTGGGACCACCGGAGTTTTTGGAAAAGCGCGAACCACTTACTGGCGAGAGGCGTGGATAAAGCGAGATCACCAAGATATTTGATGTCTTGGGATGTTAGAGGAGCAAAAGGTTCCCTTTACCACCTTTATGTTGCGAGGAGGCGATTCTTGGTGGGAATCGGTAAAGCGTACTCAATCTGCCGCACTGAAGATGTCTTGGGAGAAGTTCCAAGAATTGTTCAATGACAAGTACTTTCCCGAAAGTATTCGTCACATGAAGGAGGTTGAGTTCATCAAGTTGGAGCAAAACAATATGAACGTGTCGCAGTACAAAGCTAAGTTTGTGGAGTTATCCCGATTTGCATCCCATTTGGTTGATAATGAGGAACGAATGACACGAATGTTTCTGCGAGATTTGAAACCCGAAATACGTCAATACCTCATTTCTCACAAACTTTGTTTATATTCAGATGTTGTGAATATGGCTCAGTTAGTGGAGCTCGATAATGAGCCAGCCCAACCGAAGGATAACGAACAACAACACAATAATAATAAATGCGGTGACAGCGATCATGAACAATGATAACCATCGTGGAAGAAATTATCATGCGAAATGGTAACCCGCCGGTGGTAATCATGGCAAGATAATAGAAGAAATGATTCAAGTAGAAATTTCAAGAAAGAAGATTTAACGATGGCGGGGAAGGCGTCGGCATCAAAGACAAAGAGACCAAGACAAATTCTAGGGGAGGAGAACGACCATCAGTTAGATGCTACAAATGCGGAGAGGAGGGACATATAAGTCCAAAGCTGTTTCACGACTTTCCAAGATATGTTTTAATTGTTGAAAAGACGGTCACATAGCTCGATTTTGTCCTGTAGCGAAATCAAGTCCAGTTGGGACGATGGCACCAAAGGTGGATACGGACAAAACAAAGTCGGTGGTTTCAAGAAGAGCGTTTTTTGTGACTTCTCAAAGAGCGAGTAACTCGAACGAAGTTAGTACGACTTAGTTAATTATAAATTCTTGTGAAGGCTATACCTTATTAGATCTGGGTTCTACCCATTATTTTATCTCTCTTGCTTGCGCTCAATGTTTAAATTTAACTCTAGAGAAGTTAAACTTTGACTTATCGATTGAAACTCCGTTAGGAGAAACCTTCATTATATGTTCTATCCAAGTCTTGGATGAGAGTCACAGTTTTGAATGATATTTCTATCGTTAATAAATTTCCTGACGTATTCTTGAAGACTTCTTAGCCTACCCCTAGAGCGTGAAATCGAATTTTGTATTGACCCCGGTACAAAACCCATTTCTTAAACCCTCAAATATTTCTTCAACTAAAGCAAAAGTAATAACATGCAAAAGCGTTGGCTCGAGTTGTTGAAGATTACGATCATACCATTCAATACTATCGTGGGAAAAGCGAATGTGGTGGTGGCGTGTTGAGTAGAAGATCATATGCGTTTTGAGTGCGACGTTGTTAACACAAAAACCCATTTCAGTATAACTTCCAAATGATGAAGATAGAGTTAAAGACTCTAGGGACCCACGTGAAGATAACGAATATACGAGTAGAATCGACTTTAATCGATAAAGTTAATACCTCTCAAGCTACACACTGGAGCAGATGAATATAAAGAAGAAGGTGCAAGAATGCGTTATTCTAGAAGTAAGAGTCGATGAAGAGTAGAAAGCTCAAGCCTTCGATTTATTTGAAATCCTCGATCGAGTAGGAACTGTGGCCTATAGACTCGCCTTAACGCTAAGTATGCCGCGTGTTCATAACTTTTTTCACGTATCGATGTTACGTAAATATGTGGACAACCCAAACCACATTATTGCGTTAGAACCAAACGAGATAGCCGAAGATTTAACGTACGAGGAGGTACCTGTCAAGATCTTAGATATGAAAGAGCATATCCTATGCACGAAGGTTATACCACAAATTAAGGTTTTGTGGAGAAACCATGCTATTGAAGAAATGACCTGGGAGTTGGAATCAAAAATGAAAGCGAGGTATCCTCACCTTTTTGAAACACCAGGTATGTACGTCAATTTCGAGGACGAAATTTCATAAGGAGGGAACGTTGTAAGACCCCAACTTATTATAAATAAAATTTAATTTTCTCTATTTATTATCTTAAAATAATATGGAGTTAATTTGATATAATACTTTGGTTATGGGTGAAATGTGCAAATTTTGCAAAATAGCAAGTGGTTATAAAATATTCATTGTGTCGGGGAATATTCGTTTGGTCGTGGAATATTCTTTCTGTCGGGGAATATTATAATACGGCAGTAGCGACCATTTGTGGGCCCCATAACGGATAACTGTCGGATGAAGAAAATGACAAAGTTTGAGTTTTTATAAATAATGGTGTAATTGTTACCATTAACACTGTTGGAATACCTGGTGGTTAAAATACAGTAATATGCGTGGTTGATTTGCGAGAGCACCTGCGGTATTGCACAGTATTGATGAATTATTAATCCTTACGTAAGAAGGCACTACTCAATAATTGTCATAGTAATTCTTTATTCAATATTTTATTTTATTGATTCAATAATTCTTTGCGTTGATATTTTATATTATTGTTGTTCAATAATTGTCAACTTTACTGATATCTCCATTATCGGATCAATAATTCATATTATTTGAATAATATTATTAGATAGCATTATTGGCAATGTCTAGAAAGTTACATCGAGGAGAGGTTTGGTCACCTAATTGCGGCGCTTGATGAGGAGAAATCCTTATCGGAAAGCCCCTCTTTCTTGGGGAACGTTTTGGTTGTCATAAATGTGATTCTGTAATATTATTTGTGAATAATTAATTATTGATTTATATGATAAGGAAATATTTATTTTATGTGGATATAAATGATGGATTTATTTATGTGGTTATTAATGAAGGAGTTAATGTTGAGGTGTTTTATCAGTATTTTTGTCGGAATGGAGGTATTAAAAATTAAACCAGTGTTTTTGAGATATATTGCGTGAGTTATAAATTTTAATCCGACCATTGGATCGTTGTAATTTTTGGATATGTTATACATATATAAGTTGAGTATATGTCCACAAATTTTGAAGCTATTTAAAATGAGCGTATGATTTGTTATGAATTTTAAGAGGTGATTGGTTCAGAAATTGTTGAAGTATCCGAATTTAGGATTTTGGTGGAAAATTCTAGAATTGAGTGGGCCCCACTTGTGGTTGGTGAAGAAATGTGCTGAATTTTATTTCAAATGTGGTGGGTGGCAATAGTAGCAGGTAAAGCCATCAGGTTGCAGGTCAAGTCTGCTTCGGCGTGCTAATATTTTCCTAAAAATAGAGGGCTAAGTTAGAATTAAAAATCACACCAGAAACATAAGCTTTCTCTCTTTCTCTCTATATATTATCGAGCGTATTCTTGTGAGTATTTTGATACTTTGAGTGTTGTTATACGGTGCAAGTTCCTTCAGCACTATATCCAGTATTCCAGTCAGAAGTACTGTCTTTTTGAGGTGAGGGATGTTATTTTCTTCGTAAATGATATTATTTCTTCACTATCATTATGCCGAAATATTGGTTGGAACTTTTTATCAAATTTGGAACTTTTCATGTCGGGGTTACTATTCATGAGTTACTATTCATGAGTTACTATTCACGAGTTACTATTCATGAATTATTATTCACGAGTACTATTCACGAAGCATGATGATTTTTCTTGTGGAATTTCTATCTTTTGGTGTCTGAGTTATTATTCACGATATCTGACTATTCACATTATCTGACTATTCTCCAAAAAATGAAATTTTCTCCTTTTTGTCCAAGATGTCTATTATGGTTACTATCTTTGATTGTATCCATGTTTTGATCTTTATTCTTGAATTTTGCTTCAAAATTAGTTATTATGGAGTATTATTGATCTTGGATAAACTGTAATACGAATCTCTAATATTTGTTATTTTATTTCACTAGATTCGTTTTCTTTAATATATTTTTCATCATCCTCAGTCCTAAATGATGATATTACTGAATATCTTTGGCCTGTAGTGCAAAGATGAATGATTAACTGATGAATATCTTTGGCCTGTAGTGCAAAGATGAATGATTACCTAATGAATATCTTTGGCCCGTAGTGCAAAGATGAACAAGTGTTGAGATGAACATGACCAACTGGTGATACAAAATGAATACCTTTGGCCTGTAGTGCAAAGATGAATATTTGATTAAAGATGTATATTGATTGTTGTTACAGGGATAAAATATTGATGATGAACTTTTAAATCTTAGAAGATAGTAGAACTCTCTCTCTACTTAACTCTTCTAATGGATTACTTATTCCGTTGCAGTTGTTGATCTAAAACTTGTTGTCTATTATATTTTATCAGATTTTTCCCTGTTGAAGACTAATGATAATTTGTTGTATATTATCTTAGTCATAATATTTTCTTACTGGGCTAGTTGAGCTCACCCTTTCTTTCACTGTTCTCTTCAGGAAATGAGAATATAGCTGGGACTAGTTGGGGAATGGATTGACGGTCCAGATGGTTACATTAGTAGTCCTCACTATTATGTGAAATAGCGTATCAATAATTGTAATGAGGAACCCTTTTGAGTTTTTATACTGTCTATTAGACAATAGTTGTATTTAAACTCACAGTATATGTGTTGTCGTATTTTGCACGAAAATTGTATTACTAAAGTTGTATTTGTTTTTGTACCATATATTTGGCGACTCAGAATGGGTTGGATGGAATGGACCTATTTTGGGGGCGTCACATAATGCCTCCAAATCTTGAGTGCGAAGACAACAGCTGCCAACTCTAGATCATGAGTAGGATAATTCCTCTCATATTCTTTGAGTTGTCGAGAGGCATATGCTATAACTTTCCCATGTTGCATGAGAACACATCCTAGCCCTTTGTCCGAAGCATCACTGTAGATGACAAATCCCTCTGAGCCAGATGGTATTGTCAGAACAGGTGCTGAAATGAGTCTTCCCTTGAGTTCTTGAAAACTCTTCTCACATTCCTCACTCCAATCGAACTTTGTATCTTTTCGAGTCAGCTGAGTTAATGGAGTAGCGATTCGAGAAAATCCTTCCACGAATCTCCGATAATAACCAGCTAAGCCGAGAAAGCTATGTACTTCGGTTACTGACTTTTGTTGCTCCCAGCTTTGAATTGCTTCAATCTTCACTGGGTCAACAGATATTCCATGATTTGATATCACATGCCCAAGGAATGCAACTTCCTCAAGCCAGAACTCACATTTCATCAACTTGGCATAAAGTTTGTTTTCACGAAGCTTTTGGAGTATCAGCCTCAAGTATTGCTCATGATCTTCACGGCTTTTGGAATATATGAGAATGTCATCAATAAAGACAACCACAAAGTGATCCAAATATTCCTTGAATACTCGGTTCATCATATCCATGAAGGCAGCAGGAGCATTAGTCAATCCAAAAGACATGACCAAGAATTCATAATGCCCGAACCGAGTTCTGAAGGCAGTCTTTGGAATATTCGCAGTTTTAACCTTCAGCTGATGATATCCAGAATGAAGATCGATCTTTGAAAAGAATTGTGCTCCTTGCAACTGGTCAAACAGGTCATCAATGCGAGGTAACGGATACCTATTCTTGATGGTGACATGGTTCAATTCTCGGTAGTCAATACAAAGTCGCATACTCCCATCTTTCTTCTTCACGAATAGAACAGGAGCACCCCAAGGAGACGTACTAGGACGAATTAAACCAATGTCTAACAATTCCTACAATTGGTTCTTTAACTCCTGAAGTTCAATAGGAGCCATTCGATATGGGGGTTTGGAAATGTGTTTTGTACCAGGTTCAAGGTCGATACAAAATTCAATTTCACGCTCTGGGGGTAGGCCAGGAAGTTCTTCATGAAATACGTCGGAAATTTATTATCAATAGAAATATCATTCAAAATCGGCGTATTTTTGTTTAAATCTGTGACATGAGCTAAGAAAGCTTGACATCCGTTTTTCAATAAACGAATAGCTTTATGGCTTGAAATGACCGTGATTGATTTTAATGGTTTGGTCGATTGAATTCGCATAATAGGTTGATTAGGAATATGAAAACTAACAACCTTACGAAAACAATCAATTTTTGCATGATGAGTAGTTAACCAATCAATCCCTAGAATTACGTCAAACACAAGTATTTTTAAAGAAATAAGATCGACAGGTAATGTGCGATTACCGATTTGAATCAAACAAGACTTGTAAACCGTGGATGTAATGAAGGTTTCTCCCAACGGAGTTTCAACCGATAAGTCAAAGTCCAATTTCTCCGGAGTCAAATTTAAACGTTGAGCACAAGTAGGAAAAATAAAAGAATGGGTAGAGCCGGTATCAAATAAGGTATATACTACACTAGAGTTTATGATAAGCTTACCCGTGATGACCTCGTTTGGGTTCCTTGCTTTCTGGGAGGTTACAACAAACGCTCTCCCTTGAACTATCGGTTTTGTCTTGTCTAGGACAGACTTTGATGCCTCCATCCCAGCTGGACTTGACTTCGGTGCATGATAAAATCGGGCTAAGTGACCTTCTCTTCCATAACTGTAACATGCTTTGGACTGCTGCACTGCATTTGGATGATCATCCTCCCTCTCTGCATTTGTAACATATCGACCAAGCGGTCATTCTCCTTCCTTAACAACAGGTGCTGGTGCTGACGTCCTTCCATCATTACTAAATCTCCTCTTCTTGAAACTCCCACTTTTATTATCTTGGCCATGATTACCACCGAAGTGGTTACCATTTCTGGGATGTTAATTCCCTCCACGTTTGTTGTCACCGCTTCGACGACTGTTACCACTGGTATTTTCATTCTGCCGGCTGCTTTCTCTTAGTTGCATTGACCCGTTATCGCACTCCAATAACTGAGTCCTATTTATAACATCTGAATACAAACACAGTTTATGAGAAATAAGATATTGACGTATCTCCGGTTTCAAAACTCTTAAAAACATTTGCGTCATTCGCTCCTCATTATCAACCAAATGGGATGCAAACCAGGATAACTCTGAAAATTTAGCCTCGTATTGCGACACGGTCATATTGTTTTGCTCCAACTTGATAAACTCCACCTCCTTCATTTGACGAATACTTTCGAGAAAGTATTTGTCGTTGAACAACTCTTGGAACTTCTCCCAAGACATCTTGAGTGCGTCAGGCTGGGTACTCTTTACAGATTCCCACCAGTAATCTGCCTCCCCTCGCAACATAAAGGTGGCAAAAGGAACCTTTTGCTACTCGGAGCATCCCAAGACATCAAATATCTTGGTGATTTGCTTTATCCATGCATCCGCCTTAAGTGGTTTTGGCTCTCCAATAAACTCCGGTGGTCCCAGCTCCTTGAACTGTTTAGCGGTGACCGTCCGAGAGTTTCTGGTGTTTTCACCTACATTTTGGATAGGAGTTTCTCTTGCCTGATGTTGTACGAATTACAGAAAGCTCCTAAACATTCCGTTGTTCGCCATTTGGTCGGTGTTGTTGTTCACCTGAGGATTATTGTCTTCCTGTTGCACATTATCCTGAGTATTAATCTGTGGTGACTCCACGATCTCATGTGCTTCATTGTTTATCTCAACATTTTTGGATGCCATTTTTCAAACTACCACAAAACAAGGGTTAATTAATATATCACATATTATCCTTATACTCTGACCAACCAGTTAAATACCAAATAAACTTAGGTAGGTCATACTAGTGAAGGAATTCCTCGTCTCTCCCCTCCTAGTTCTTATCTCACATCTCAGCCAGGGATCATATCCCTAAGCTTTGATACCAACTGTGATGCCCCCAAAATAGGTATACATCACCCATCTTGGGTCGCCAGATATAAGGTCTTGAATACAAATACAACTTAATTATACAACGAATGTGTGAAATACGACACAACAAAACATAGGTGTGAGTTTTAATACAAATATTGTCATCTAGACAATATCCACACTCAATAGAGTCCTCATTACATTTATTTTTACACTATTTCACTTAGAATAGTGAGGACTACTAATGCACCATCTAGGACCATCACTCACTGTTCCCGACTAGTCCGGCCTACATTCTCATTTCTGAAGAAAGCAAGTGAAAGAAAGGGTGAGCTTAACTAGCCCAGTAAAAAATATTATGACTAAGATAATGCAGAATAGATTATCATTAGCCTTCAATAATGTTAAACTGATAGAATATAATAGACAACAAGTTTAACTACAGCGGATCAAGCAATCCATTATAAGAGTCAAGTAAGGTATAAAATTTATTATCTTCTATGATTTAAAAAGTTTTTCATCAACTTTATCGGCCGAGACTCAAATTTTAATAAATAAAATCGAATCATCCACATTCTCCACGTACCGAGGATATTCATGTAATCATCAATGGTCATGACTATACCGAATAATCTCTCTCGGTCATAATCATACCAACAATTTGTCCACCAATGAACTACGTGCCAATGAGGACTTTTACCACATTATTCGTCACATTACGGTCATGATTATACCGAATAATCCCTGGTCATAATCATACCAAGTCCATCTATGCACGTAAGCCAAAGATGACTTTCAACATAATATAAGCATGAGGATGATGACAATTCAATAAAACAGGTTCAAGAATAAATTTTAAAGATTTATAAGTTAATTCACTACTAGAAAAACAAGAATACGTGACGGAATTTTGTAATAGTTTTTAAAAACCATCACAAAAGATAGTAATTTGTGATGGACTTTTTAAGCAATCACAAAATAATAGTATATATGATGGCTCTTAGTGATGACTAATTTTGCCATCAATGTATTATAATTGTGATGGCCATGTCAATCACACCAATTTTTTCACGCAAAATAAATTTTCTTTTTGTGACGCACTAAGTCATCACTTATAGATATACCCTTTTTGTGATTACATTTAAGCTATCACTAATATTTTAATATAAGAAATAATCAAAACAATATTTTATAACGGTCGTGACAATCATTAAAAAGTTAGATTTTTGTGACGACTTTTATTTGCAATTATAAAAAGAAGGTATTTTGTGATGGAATTTTCAAGCCGTCACAAAACAATACAATATATGATAGCTCTTAGTGATGACTAATTTTACCATCATTATAGAGTATTTGTGACTGCCATTGTAATCACCAAATCTTATTTGAAAGTAATTTTGTTTACTAAGTCAACTCACATATGTTTCCTTTTATATTTTGTTTTAAAATTATAACCATGATCTGGACTTTGGTGTAGTGGTAATACTCGTTATTTAGTTTACAAATGGGAGAGGGTTCGAATCCTACAAGTATCATTTGATACAATTAATAGAGATATAATTAATATAGTGAAATAAATTATACGTAAATAGAGATTCACATTCTTACATTTGATCCCTAAAGTCTTGTTTTTTGTGTGATAACTTTGACAATCACAATAGATTATATGTTAATGTGATTGTATTAATCATCACAAAAGCACTAAGCGTTTACGTGATTGCCAAAATTATCACGTAAAACCTTTCATGATGGGCGTATACAAGACGGCCATTGTGATGCTTAAAGCCATCACGTAAACCTTTCGTGATGATTTTCCTACTTTTTGTGATGGATTTAGGCCATCACAAATGACCATTTTTTTAGTAGTGATTTATCCTGAACTCAATAACGTCCAAATTGTCAACTTGATACTGCTTAGTGAAGTAAAATTCAAGAATGCTCAGAAGAATATTTCCATGAAAAGATACTGGATGAAGCGTAAATATCAAGGATATTCCACTAATTTCATGGAGTATAAAATCCAAAGCTTTAACCAACTAAGTATAATAGAATATACGAAACTGCAAATGGATTTTCGCCCGCCATGCGGTAATCCACGTAGACAGATCATCTCCACAATTTAATAAGGAATGAATACACAGGATCATTCACCATGCATGTGGTAATCCACATAGACAGGTTATTCCAACGAATAATAAAGAATGGAATAATGAAGGATTCACCACCATGCGATGCGATAAACTGCGCATATAGGTTATTCCCAATAAAATAATAAATAATGGAACCCAGTCCGCATGCGAAGCGCATTGCATGCGGGATATTTCGACGAGAATAATAAATAATGGAACTCAGTCCAGGCGTGAACGCACGGCGAGGATATTAAACGAATAATAAAGAACAAAATATTAGAAGAATTTCACCATGTATGCGGTACTTCGCATAAATAGGTTATTCTAACAGAATAATAAGAATAGAATAACAGAAGAATTTCACCAAGTATAGGGTATCCCGCGTATATAGGTTATTCCAACAAAATAATAAAGAATGGAATAACAGAAGTTCTCTTCATGAATAAGAAAGAAAGAATACCTGTGACAACCCCAAAATAGGTCCATTTCACCCAACCTATTCTGAGTCGCCAAATACATGGTACAGAAAACAACTACAACTTTATTACAACAATTGTCGTACAAAATACAACAACACATATGATTTGAGTTTGGATACAAATATATACCAACTGTAACTCGTGTCCCAACCGTAATGTGATAAATGTCCCATCAGTGGACAACATCTCACAGTGATACCTACATAAAGGTATAGTCAAAAACTGTTTTAGAAATTAGAATCTTTGGGAAGTGCTCAAGGAAACCTTCATACATGGGAGGCCATGCTTCCAGGTTATGATAGATATCATATGTCCACAGAATTATCCTTGGCTGACCTAATAGACCCCAAAGAATAACAAGAAGATTACTATCATATTCTTTCCAATTGTGAGTCTTCTCTTGACATATCATTATCTCCACTGTCTCTAATCGTGAATTATACTTCAAACAAACACCAAGATTATATAGGTAGTGCTCGTAAATATACTCAGCAAGTGGATGTGCACAACCTTGTCTTATAATGACACGAGGTTGTATGACATTAGACATCTTGTATGATAGTGGCAAAACACCCTTCCAACTTTGGGTTCGCCTCACCCTATTGGATTCATCAAATATAACTACTAAATGATGACCACCGTTCTATTCCCCTGTTACCCCCGCTCGACCCAGCTACACTCGTATTACCTGAAAGGAATTTTGAAATAGAAGGGTGAGCACAACTAGCTCAGTAAAGAATATCATGACTAAAGATAAATAAATTATCAATAGCCTTCAACAGTAATAAATCAGAGATTTAGAACATATGGTAGATGATAAAAAATTTCAACCATAGTTGCAATTGAACGAAAGCAATCCATTAGAAGAGTCAAATAGACTATAAAGTCTATTATCTTCTCCATGTTAAAAGTCCACCAACAATGTTTTATCCTCAGTAACATCAATCAACAGTTCTCATCCACAATTATACGAATAACTCATAATCATAATTGTGATTCTAAATTCCTCTTCGCACCCAGGACGAAGATACTTTTCATCACCTGTCTTTACCTAAAACATCAAAGATCATGGTTATACCAAATCACAGTTCCTATTCATAATCATACTAATAAATCTATCTTTGCACTACGGGCCAAAGATATTCATTATCATTTCATCATTTCACTACAGGCCAAAGATATTCAACAACAGGTCATCTTTGCACTACAGGCCAAAGATATTCATCAACAGTTCATTTTTGCACTACATGCCAAAGATATTCATCAACAGTTCATATTTGTACTACAGGCCAAATATATTAATATCTCAAATAAATATATAATCATTTCAGAATTTATATAAACAATAATTATAACCATGTTGATCAATTCACCTTTGCACTTAAGCTAAAGATATTCAATTATAAATTCAATGGTCATGATCATACTAGTCAACAATTTAACTTTGCACTACTGGCCAAAGATAACCTATAGTCACGATCATACCAATAATCTACCCATCTTTACACTCAAGTCAAAGAGAAATTCCATCACCAGGGTTATAAAAATGTTATATATGATAATAAAAACAATATGATCAACAAATGCATTTAATTTCAAGAGTAAGATACATAAATCAACGATAATTTGGTCAGAAAAAGAAACCAATTTTGTCGTGAATAGTACCTTTGAATAGTAACTCGTGAATAGTAATTTATAAATAGTAACTCGTGAATAGTAACTCCGACATGAAAAATATAGAAATCCCACAATAAAATCCATACCAATATTTCGGTATAATGATATTGAAAGAATAACATTTCTTAAACTTATAAACAATTTATTTTAATTGTTTACACTTTACTAAATAATGCATTTAATCATCCTAAAATGCCAAACTCATAAGATTTCATCACCAATAATCAAAACCCTCATCAAAAATTTCACTGTACTCCCAATAAAAATTTCACCAATTTTGGAGTTAACCAAAAGGAGTTATAAGGGTTTACTTTTAAAATAGTCTTTTCCCATAAAATTCATAACTCCTAATCTATACATCCAAAAATTGCTATTTTTAGACACAATCTAGAAAACTCATCACATTATCATTTCAAATTTTTTCAGAATTTTTGAAGGTCCAAAAAATTACCAAACTGAAAAACATAACAACCCTTAAAATCCCTTACCTCAAAAGAGCAGTATTTCTGACTGGAATATCGGTATAAGGCTGAAGAAAACTTGCACTGATAAATAGAAACTCACAAAGTATCTAAATACTCACAAAATACGCTCGATAATATAGAGAGAGAAAGAGAGAAAACTTATGTTTCTGGTGTGATTTTTAATTATAACTTAGCCATCTATTTATAGGAAAATGTTAGCACGCCGAAGTAGACTTGACCTGCTACCTGATGGCTTTACTTGCTACTATTGCCACCCACTACATTTGAAATAAAATTCATCATATTTCTTCACCAACCACAAGTGGGGCCCACTCAAATCTAGAATTTTCCACCAAAATCATTTATAAACCTAATTTTCGAATCAGTCACCTCTTAAAATTCATAACAAATTATACGTTCATTTTTAACGGTTCAAAATTTGTGGACATATACTCAAATTATATATGTATAACATATCCAAAAATCACAACGATCCAACGGTCAGATTAAAAATTTTTAACTCACGCAATATATCTCAAGAACAATAATTTGATCTTTTAACACCTCCAATCCGACAAAATACTGATAAAACACCTCAACAGTAATTCCTTCATTTATAACCACATAAATAAATCCATCATTTATATCCACATCAAATAAATATTTCCTTATCATATAAATCAATAACTAATTATTCACAAATAATATTACAGAATCACAATGATGACAACCAGTAGTTCCCTGGAAAGAGGGGGCTTTCGATAAGGATTTCTCCATCTGGCGCAGCGCAATTAGGTGACCAAACCTCTCCTTCGATGTAACTTTCTAGACATTTCCAATAATGCTATCTAATAATATTATTCAAATAATATGAATTATTGATCTGATAATGGAGATATTGTGCAGTGACAATTATTGAAACAACAATAATATAAAATATCGATGCAACAATTATTGATTCAATAAAATAAAATATTGAACAAGAATTATTGTAACAATTATTGAGTAAGTGCCTTCTCACGTAAGAATCAATAATTGAAAAAAATCTCGCAATCTGAGTGTATCGCATCTGTTCACGCGTACATCGTATTTTAACCACCGTGTATTCCAACAAATTGTTAATTGGTAACAACTATGCCGTTATTTATAAAACTCAAATTTGTCGTTTTGTTCATCAAGCCAGTTATTTTGTTATGGGGCCCTAAATGGTCATTTACTGGTGCATGCACGAATATTCTCCGACTGAAAGAATATTCCACGACTAAACGAATATTCCCCGACAACAATGAATATTTTATAACCACTTGCGTATTTTGAAAAAAAAATTCATATATCACACTTAACTTTAACTTTTATCAATTTAACCATTTACTGAATAGTAATTATAAGAAAAATTGAATACTTTTATTTCATAAAATTTGGGGTCTTACAATTTCCCCTCCTTACGAGTACAACAAATAATATTCCCTACCTTAGAAAAACTAAATACTGAAGTAGTGAAGTAGCAGAATTCTTTTCTTCTTTCTCTCTATAGTTTCTCTCTCTAGAGTTTCAGTGAATTCGTAAGAAATAATGAAGGAATGAGCTTCTATTTATAGGAGAATGGACTGAATAGTAATAATTCATGAAAGGTCCAGATTGATTTACTTTTAAACGGACGGTCCATATTGGTTTACTATTAAAACTTAAAGCAACGGTCCATACTGATTTACTAATAAAACTTTAAACCAGCGATCCATATTGATTTACTATTATACTTTCCACCAGCGGTCCATATTGAATTACTATTATATCTTCAACCAACGGTCTGAAAAATTAGCACATCTCCTCATGGAATAATATTGTACCCAAAAATGATTTGGACCGAAAAGAAATATATCTTACGGGTGAATAGTACCCCGTGAATAGTAACTCGTGAATAGTAACTCGTGAATAGTAACTCATGAATAGTAACTCGTGAATAGTAACTCATGAATAGTAACTTGTGAATAGTAACTCGTGAGTAGTACTTCGACACGAAAAGTGTCCTGAATACCCGATTGAACAATATAACCTCCAGACATCAATTATACTAACACAAATAAGTCCAACACAATGGAACTATTAAATTCATTTTTAATCAACACGAACTTATTCATCATTAATATTATAATTCACAATATTTAACAAACCGTGTCGCTCCCGGAAGAGGGCTTTTCGATAAGGATTTCTCCTTATTGGCGCGCAATTAGGTGACCAAACCTCTCCTTGTGAACTTCTAGACATTATCGATAATATTACAAATAATAATATGAATAACTTTGTTAGTCTCAATTATTGATTTAATAATATATCATATTATCTGAGATAATACTATAACAATAATTGAATCAATAACATGAGAGATATGATGCAGAATTCTTGTAGCAATAATTGAGTATAACTGAGTGACTTCTCACGTAAGCATCAATAATCAATACCGCGTGCTACTATACAACCACGCGTATTACTATACTTTTACTACCGGGTAGTTCAACAGTTTTAACGGTAATACCTCCCCCGTTATTTTTATAGAAAGATATTTTTGTCGTTTTCTAACTACGACAATACTTCTGTTGTGGGGTCCACCAATGATTGTGCCGTCGTACGAATATTCCCTGTTAAAACGAATATTTCCTGACCAATCGAATATTATATAACCACTTGTTTACTTTGCAAAATTTGTAAATATTACCTACAACTATAACATTATATCAAATCTACACCATAGTATTTAAAAATATATGTCGAGAAAATTATTCTTTATTCATAAAAGTTGGGGTCTTACATCAATTGTGGAGAAAAATTCAAGAATAAAGATCAAAATATGGATACAATCAAAGATAGTAACCATAATAGATATCTTGGACAAAAAGGAGAAAATTTCATTTTTTGGTGAATAGTGTCGTATTCGTGAATAGTGTCGTATACGTAAATAGTAACCCCGACACAAAAAGGTAGAAATTCCACAATAAAATTCATGTCAATATTTCGGCATAATGATATTGAAGAAAATAATATCATTTTGAAGAAAATAACATCCCTTACCTCGAAAAGAGAACAAAGATTTTGAAATATCGTATAAAAGGTGAAGGAAACTTTCACTGATGAATAGCAACTCACAAAGTATCTAAATACTCACAAAATACGCTCGATAATATAGAGAGATAAAGGGAGAAAACTTGTTTCTGGTGTGATTTTCAATTCTAACTAAGCACCCTATTTATAGGAAAATACTTAGAACGCCATAGCAGACTAACCTGCTACATGATGGCTTTACCTGCTACTATTCACGCCCACCACTTTTGAAAATAAATTCCAACACATTTTATTTCTCACCAACCAAAAGTGGGGCCCACCATGTTTTTAATAAAAATATTTATTTCTGAAACTTCAATAATTCATAATAAATAGCCCTTTTTATCAGAAAAATTCGAATCTTATGTTTTTTCTATAGGAAATTAAATTCTCTACAACTTTGTAAGTTTAAGTTTTTCCAAATTCCAAACCAAAAATGATCGAAATCCACATACGGACGATTATCAACACCTCTATTCCGACAAAATACTGATAAAACACCTCAGCATTTATTCCTTCATTTATAACCACAATAAATATATCCATCATTTATATCCACATAAAATAAATATTTTCTTATCATATAAATCAATAATTAATTATTCACAAATAATATTACAGAATCACAATTATGACAACCAGGTCGTTCCCAGGAAAGATGAGGCTTTCGAATAAGGATTTCTCCTTATTAGCGTGCAATTAGGTGATCAAACCCCTTTTCTAGACAGAACTTCCTTAGACATTGCCAATAATACAATCTAATAATATTATTCAAATAATATGAATTATTGATATGATAATGAGAAATATTGTGCAGTGACAATTATTGAAACAACAATAATATAACATATCAACGTAGCAATTATTGAATCAATAAAATAAAATATTGAACAGTAATTACTGTAACAATTATTGAGTCGTGCTTTCTTACGTAAGAATCAATAATTCAAAAATACTGTACAATATCGGTGCCATCGCAATGCAACCACAGCAGACATTCGTATTTTAACCAAGGGTATTTCAAGCGATGTTAATTCGGTAACCATTACGCGGTTATTTATAAAAATTCAAACATGTCATTTTCTTCATCCGACCATTTTCCGTTATGGGGCCCACAAATGGATGCGCCGTCATACGAATATTCCCTGACAACAAGAATATTCCACGACCAAACGAATATTCCCCGAAAATAATGAATATTTTATAACCATTTGCTTATTTTAAAAAATTTTCACATTTCACCCATAACCAAAATATTATAACAAATTAACACTTTATTATACAAAATAATAATAGAGGAAATTCAATTTTATTCATTAAAAAGTTGGGGTCTTACATCTACTACGGTGTTTTGCTACATAATTTAGTTTACTTCTTAGTGAAAAGACCTATAATTGATCTTTCAATTAGCATATCATAGTATATCTCATAATACTACTACTTATAAGAAAATTGGATAACACTTAACCACATAATCAAATATTAGATAACACCCTAACACATCATTATTATTATCGTTCTTTGAAAATTTTTCAATCACTATATCATATACATTATGATTTAATACTTTGATCTTTTATGTTATAAGTTCTTCTTTATAATCCAGTAAGATTATTCAAACGTACCAATTCAACAACCTAGATTGACTAATCCAGCAACCTGAATTCAACTACTGTGACGCCCCCAAATCTGGGTACTTTCAACCCACATATATGGTGCTACACGGTACTCATAACTATACATTCATTCCATTGAAACAACATCAAAATGAGTGTATTAACTATATTCTTATTACAATAATAATGAATCCTTTCCCATGTTCTATTAACCAAATGCATTCTTCATTCGTCATAGTATAATTCATACAAAATACTAGTCTATTACATGATAACTAATTTTCCATCTTAGCCTTGCCTTTTTCTTTATTAGAACCCTCGGTTCGCTCGGCCTTAGCTGCAATCATATAATTCAAGCAAGAAGTGAGCATAACTAGCTCATCAAGTCTAGCAATAGATAATATAAATACCACGTCGAGAATCATATGATTATTCTTCAATAACTGAACAAGTAGCTATGAAGTACTATGAAACATTGGATATCACTTTTTATTCTCATAAAACAATTCCGAAGTACATACAGTATCTTATGAATTCTGAGTAGTTCAAAAGACCATGAACATTCTCTTTAGTTTTCATTCATGAAAAAGGACAACCCGACACTAAGTCCGTAAGTCCGATATATCTTATGAGCACTTCTAGGTGACCATCCTATAGTACTCTATGTTGACCAACGCTCATCCGTTAAACGTATTTACATTAAAGTTTTGGCAACCTCACGTGCCCATCGAATAATCGATGTAAAATTACATTTGTTTATTCATACTCAGGCTTACCTTTGAATCCGTACGAACAATTGGCATATGACAGCGTTATCAATTCTATTTCGAAAGACTTGTAAACAAATCAATCAAACTCTTAAGATTAGTCTAGCCGAGTTAAAACTGACATCAACCCTTTCGTAAAACAATTCATGCATCTCATAACATGAATCACAGAAAACTTGGCTAACACAAAGGTTAGACAAACGTTAAGAATGTGACAACTCGAGATTTTTGAATATTTTTTAAAATTTTTATTAATTGATTTAAGGTTCAAAATTAGAACCGAGACAGAAAATAAGTGTATGCGTTTGATATTTTTAAGATGGAATTTTGAGGACTTCAAAATTCTGTAAAGGATTTAGGTGAATTATTCAGGATTAAGTGTATATGTGTGTATATTCTGTGAATATGGTTTATATATGTGCATGATGTGGTTAAGGGTCAAGGGTTGACCAGATAAATGATATCTGTAACAAACCCTAATTATATATTTAGAACGTCAACGTTCGGTTAGAAAACCCTAACGATTAACAAGAAACCCTAGAAACCGGTTCTGGAAACCCTAATTTCAGTTCCGGGAATTCGAAACTCTAATTCGATGTATGAAACCCTAATTTATAATTTGGGGAAAACCTAAGTGTTAATTTAAAAGTTTTAATGTTAATTAGGAAATATTAATCCTAATTTTCAAATTATGAGTAATTAGAAAACCCTAATTATGAAATCTAATTATTATTTTAGAAAATTTATTTTCGATTTAAAAACTCTAATTGCTAAATTAGCGATTTTAATTAGGAAATACTAATCCTAATTAGCAAGATTTAAATTAAGATTAAGAAATTTTAATATAATTAGAAAATTCTAATTATAATTTAGAAATATTAAAATTTTTGATTTTTAAAACCTAAATTAGAAATTTTAGAAATCAAATTACCAAACCCTAATCCCTAAGGGTTCCAAACCCTAAACCAAATTGTAAACCCTAAGGGTTTGGATAATGTCCAAAATGCCATTAAAATTAAAGACAAAATAACATTTTTGCCCTTTGTTGCATTATTGTGACTTAGCTTACAAGAGTTGGTCTAGTGAGTTGCTCAACCACCCTAGCTCTAGGCATGCGACTTAAATTAAAATGATCAGCCACTTGCCAGCCCATTTCATTGCATTTGTATCAATTTGATAGATTAAAGAGAGAGAAATGGTATCTTTATTTTTCATTTTCTCCTAAACCCTTCTCTCTCTAAATCCAAAATTCTAGAGTGAGAAAGAGTGATAAGAGAAGCCAATATCAGTTCTTATCTTAACAAGATCAGTCCATCCAGATCAGAAATCAAGAACCAAGGTTAGAAGGTATAAGAACCCTAATTTTGAAAATCTTATGATTTGTTGTTAGATGTTGTAATTGATTGGTTAGATATGTGTATTAGGGTGTTAATAAGTGATCTGGGTTGTTGGATCATGGATCCATAACATCAAGATGCACGAAATCAAGATTTAAAAAACTGACCAAGAACCCTAATATTAAGGCCTGACAGTCATATGTCAAGGACTCTAGATCCGTGTGTTAGATGTTTTCTGTGTTTTTATGTTTTGAATCTATTCTATGCCATGTGGACTACCATCTGGAACTGGAATCATGGACAAATCATGTCTAGATTTCCTGTTATAAGCAGTCAAACTGCATTGACCAGTCACGAAAATGGGTTTCTGGGCAACCCAGAAACCCAGATCTTGTCTGACAGTGTATTCTCAGGTCCTTGATCTTGCTTCTCGTTAATGTTTTAGCCATGTTGTTGTATTAAAGTTGTTGTCTGACTTGTAGGCTTCATATTGATGCATCTAGAATCCCCAGATCCATAACAGAAACAAAGTTATAGTCGGTCAAACAGGCGTTGACCATCATGCCGGATGAAGATTCTGGGTAACCCAGATGAAGACCGAAGTTTCTGACATGCTTTGACTTGCATCTATCTGTCACGTGTGTTATTTTTAGGCTGATATGAGGTAGTATAGTTGTACTCGGTCATAAGGACTACATGTAGGAACCATTAGATATCACAAAACAGAACCAGATTCCAAGTTTTGAAGCTTCAAAAGAGGCAGGACGAACTGTTCTTCCTTTCTGGAAAACCCAGAAATGAAGAACAGCGTTGTCAGAGTTTTTAGAGGCTTTGATCTCTCTTATCTGATGATGTAATTGCTATGAAACCAGTTGGTAATTGTAGTATTGCACTAGTACTACAATCCTAACTAAAACACAAGCCCAAAATCGACAGGAACCCGAATCGATTAACGGTTAAACCTGGTACCTTTAATATTGACATGGGCTTTCTGGGCAGCTCAAGAACACCTCAAGAACACCTATAGCGAAGGGTCTGTCGCTATAGGGCCCTTTTAGCGACAGTTTAATTAAGAAATTAATTATTAATTTCTGAAAATGATTTATTTTAATAAATAAATAGAAATAAATGGTTTTTAATTATTAAAAATACTAAATAAATTCCAAAAAATTATTTTAAATTCTGAAAAATAGTTTTTAATTATTTTGAGTATATTTCATAAATATTTAATATTTTTGGAATATAAATGGTATTTAATTTATTTAATTATAATATTAAATAAATGATTTAAAAATAATTTAAATACATGAGAAATCATGAAAAATAATATTATGGTATAATAAAATATTTTAAGTTATTTTTATTGACTTTTAATATTTTGTGATGAAATTTATTAATTAATCAATATTAATGATAATTAGTTTATTTAATAATTATATTAAATAAATTAAGGAAAAATGGAATTAATGATTTATAAATCATATAAAAATAATTTAAGTATTATAAAAATATTTTAAGTTATAAAATATAAATTTTGATACTTTTTCATAAAAATATTAATATTTTAGTATTAAAAGCAATAATCGGATAATGGATTTAATTATTTAAAAAATCATATAAAGGTGATTTTAAAGTATTGAAAATACTTTTATGATATTATAAATATATTATAATATTATGACATGTATTTCATTAATATTTGATAATAAATAAATATTAATGATAAAAGAATTATGTAGTATTTAATTCTTTTAAATACGATATTAATGATTTAAAATTCATGATAAATAGTAATAATTATTTAAAAATTATTACAAGCCTATGAAAAATATTTCGACTGTTATTAAAATTATCTGAGATATTGTTAAGTGTTTTTCCAGAGTTTAATTGAAGTTAAACTCGTCCATTGTCCGACTAGACCGTCGGGATGATAGAATTGTGTCGGTTTCAACTCGGACTTAAAAAGTCTGACTTGATGCTAAGTTTAATGTGCTGAATAGACTGATAGGGTTATGGGCTATGTGTTTAGGTTATTCTATGTATATATATAATAGTATTATGTTGTGATGATATTATTCTAATATTAGATATCTATATTACTAATATTAGGTCTTCGGATAAAGCGATATAAATTGCGTAGCGGTAATCAACGGTTCAGGCAAGTTTATTTTTTTACTTAACTCTACTAAGAGTGTTTCATTCAGATAAGCTTATGGTTAATCATTGCTGGTTGCCATGAATTGTAATCTGTACATATTGCATGTATAAGTCAGGTATGAAAGGCTGATCACCTTCATTACCAGTTGGTTCAGATATATTTGTTCATGTATAATACTTGTTCGGTCATAAATTTGTTCCTGCTAGTTCACAATTATATTGTTGAATTATAGCCAACCAATTATTCAAATCATTTCAATCATGATATATCGTTATATTATTGAAATTAAACTTGCTAGCCAACTTTCATGCTCACCCTTTCTATATCATGATAAACATTGCAGATTAAGACGAACGCGTCGGATACAAGGAATGGTTAAAGACAGTTCCAGCTTTAATTTACGTATGCGATAAGATTTGTAATAGTAATGTATGATGATAATGTTATGTATTAATTAAGTTATGTATTGTGTATTAAGTTAAGGTTACTCGACCTTGGGGAAAAGTATGTAAGTTTAATGTATAAACAATTTATGTTTATATCTTTCGCAAATATAGTAATAGTGTTAGAATGATTGAATCGGATTCGCGGTGATTTGGGACCTCGGATTCGGGGCCCTCATAGTTGGTATCAAAGCTGTAGGTTATGAACCTTAAGTAGGAATACCTGAGACTAATAACCGCAATGATTGTGATGAGATCTAACTCACATAGAGTTAGTCAGTCAGTAAGATTCAAAGATGAATCTCGGTGAGTTATAAAGATACAGAGTTCCCTAACTCTGATAATAAAGTTGAACAGTAGTGGTGAATAGATAGAGTCTAAAAGACTAAAAGTACAGTGATAGAAGATCGTAAAATAAAACGATCAAGACATAGAAATGAATCGTAACATATACGATGAGATCACCCCGTGATCGGATAAGGTTATAGTATGGAATAAGAATAAATCTGATGATTGGAAAGTTAACAGCAAGATTGTTGGGTGTCAGTTGTACTATGAAATTGTACTATGAAAACTCATGAAAGATTTATGGATTATGAATATGGATTAAATGAAATTCGTATTGAGAAGGGTGTTAAGATTAGGTGGCGATTTCAATTGAGGATTCATGTCAGCAGCTGAGTAGTATGATTCTTCATATGGGAGCTAAATTGTACATGGTGTAAAAACCACTTAGTTTCTGGCAATGATAATCATTGAAATGTCTGTGTCGCGTTATTTGATATATGCATGTTAAGAGGGTGATTCCTTTCTCATGTGTATAACAGATAGATAGGATATAGGTAGAGAATATAGGATTAAGTACGAGTTCTTAAGTTTGACGAACTGGGTAGAACTAAGTGTAAATAGAATATTGAGGATAATAGGAACATATAGATTGTTAAGCAAATGATTATTAGTGAAGAATTAAGTTTTCCAAAACTCCTAGCTATGCTAGACTTCGAAATGTTGACATCAAGATAAATACGCACTATGTGCTTTTGAAAAAAAAAATTAAAAAATATGTAGACTCGTAATCATTTTTGAAACGGTTTAAAGTATAGTCTATGCTACTAATTTCAGCTAGACGCAAATGATTTGAAATATCAAAATTATTTTATTTATCACTCATGTACCATGTAACCTAGTGCAGAGATGATAAAAATTTGATGGAGTTGTAAATACATGAATACTTAGTGTGAATTTGATCAAAAATCGTTGTTCCACTATTGTATGATGTGTTATGACAAAGTCATACAATGACGGCATCCTCAAACGGACTGTTAATACAGTACGGCATCATGACGTAATTCTCAAAAATATTTTAAAAAAAAATTTAATTTGCCAACGGGGTTTGGCTACACTTTAATAATTCGATTGAATTGAATTATTGATATGAGTCTATGCAATTCGATTCAGCTAGACTAATGTTTATGAAAACTCTAAGTGTTCATTAAAAGAAATTTCCCGAATCAAATTGCTTTGGTACGGAATCCTATGATAAGATTGAGGTGAACTATGTTGTTTGGATAAATAATCCAATCAAGTAGCGTAAATATTCGCTATACATAATTAATACGTTATGCATGACGTAAGAGTACGATAGGCTGATCACCTAAAGTACTATCAACGGTAGTTTACCTTCTTTGTGATTGTAAACATACCAAGTAATGTATTATTTTGCGATATGATCACTACCATTAAAACTATATGTTCATGGTCTATATGATCCCTCAGCACAATTTGAAAACTTTTACTCTTGTGAGTGATGTATTGGGTAGAAAGCGAATGTGTGTGAATGGTGTATAATGAATGGTGTAAGGTGTAAGGTAAATTTCGGGGACGAAATTTTTAGAAGAAGGGGTGAATGTGACAACCCGAGAATTTTGAATATTTTTTAAAATTTTTATTAATTGATTTAAGGTTAAAAGTTAGAACCGAAACATAAAATAAGTGTATGCGTTTGATATCTTTAAGATGGAATTTTGAGGACTTCAAAATTCTGTTATTGATTTAGGTGAATTATTCAGGATTAAGTGTATATGTGTGTATATTCTGTGAATATGGTTATATATGTGTGCATGATGTGGTTAAGGGTCAAGGGTTGACCAGATAAATGATATCTATAACAAACCCTAATTATATATTAAGAACGTCAATGTTCGGTTAGAAAACACTAACGATTAACAAGAAACCCTAGAAACCGATTTTGGAAACCCTAATTTCAGTTCCGGGAATTTGAAACCCTAATTCGATGTATGAAACCCTAATTTATAATTTAGGGAAAACCTAAGTGTTAATTTAAAAGTTTTAATGTTAATTAGGAAATATTAATCCTAATTTTCAAATTATGAGTAATTAGAAAACCCTAATTACAAAATCTAATTTTTATTTTAGAAAATTTATTTTCTATTTAAAAACCCTAATTTTGGGTTATAAACCCTAATCCATGATTTTGACCTTAATTGCTAAATTAGCGATTTTAATTAGGAAATATTAATCCTAATTAGCAAGATTTAACTTATGATTAAATTTTTTTAATGTAATTAGAAAATTCTAATTATAATTTAGAAATATTAAAATTTTTGATTTTTAAAACCTAAATTGGAAATTTTAGAAATCAAATTGCCAAACCCTAAACCCTAAGGGTTCCAAACCCTAAACCAAATCGTAAACCCTAAGGGTTTGGCTAATGTCCAAAATGCCATTAAAATTAAAGACAAAATGACATTTTTGCCCTTTATTGCATTATTGTGACTTAGCTTACAAGAGTTGGTCTAGTGAGTTGCTCAACCACCCTAGCTCTAGGCATGTGACTTAAATTAAAATGATCAGCCACTTGCCAGCCCATTTCATTGAATTTGTATCAATTTAATAGATTAAAGAGAGAAAAAAATGATCTCTTTATTTTTCATTTTCTCCTAGACCCTTCTCTCTCTAAATCCGAAATTCTAGAGTGAGAGAGAGTGATAAGAGAAGCCAATATCAGTTCTTATCTTAACAAGATCAGTTCATCAAGATTAGAAATCAAGAACCAAGCTTAGAAGGTATAAGAACCCTAATTTCGAAAATCTTATGATTTGTTGTTAGATGTTGTAATTGATTGGTTAGATATATATATTAGGGTGTTAATAAGTGATCTGGGTTGTTGGATCATGGATCCATAACATCAAGATGCACGAAATCAAGATTTTAAAAACTAACCAAGAACCCTAATATTAAGGCCTGACAGTCATACGTCAGGGACTCTAGATCCGTGTGTGTTAGATGGTTTCTGTGTTTTATGTTTTGAATTTATTCTATGCCATGTGGACTACCATCTGGAACTGGAATCATGGACAAATCATGTCTAGATTTCCTGTTATAAGCAGTCAAACTGCATTGACCAGTCACGAAAATGGGTTTCTGGGCAACCCAGAAACCCAGATCTTGTCTGACAGTGTATTCTCAGGTCCTTGATCTTGCTTCTCGTTAATGTTTTAGCCATGTTGTTGTATTAAAGTTGTTGTCTGACTTGTAGGCTTCATATTGATGCATATAGAATCCCCAGATCCATAACAGAAACAAAGTTATAGTCGGTCAAACAGGCGTTGACCATCATGCCGGATGAAGATTCTGGGCAACCCAGTTCTTCATCAACCGAAGTTTCTAACATGCTTTGACTTGCATCTATCTGTCACGTGTGTTATTTTTAGGCTGATATGAGGTAGTATAGTTGTACTCGGACATAAGGACTACATGTAGGAACCATTAGATATCAAAAAACAGACCCAGATTCCATGTTTTGAAGCTTCAAAAGAGGCAGGACGAACTGTTCTTCCTTTCTGGAAAACCCAGAAATGAAGAACAGCGTTGTCAGAGTTTTTAGAGGCTTTGATCTCTCTTATCTGATGATGTAATTGCTATGAAACCAGTTGGTAATTGTAGTATTGCACTAGTACTACAATCCTAACTAAAACACAAGCCCATAAATCGACAGGAACCCGGATCGATTAATCTGGCCAAACTGGTACCTTTAATCTTGACATGTGATTTACGGGTGACTCAAGAACACCTATAGCGACAGATGTACGTCGCTATAGGCCCTTTTAATGACAGTTTAATTAAGAAATTAATTATTAATTTACGAAAATGATTTATTTTAATAAATAAATAGAAATAAATGGTTTTAATTATTAAAAATACTAAATAAATTCCAAAAAATTATTTTAAATTAGAGAAAAATAGTTTTTAATTATTTTGAGTATATTTCATAAATATTTAATATTTTTGGAATATAAATGGTATTTAATTTATTTAATTATAATATTAAATAAATGATTTAAAAATAATTTAAATACATGAGAAATCATGAAAAATAATATTATGGTATAATAAAATATTTGAAGTTATTTTTAGTGACTTTTAATATTTTGTGATGAAATTCATTAATTAATCAATATTAATGATAATTAGTTTATTTAATAACTATATTAAATAACTTAAGAAAAAATGGAATTAATGATTTATAAATCATATAAAAATGATTTAAGTATTATAAAAATATTTGAAGATATAAAATATAACTTTTGATATTTTGTCATGAAAATATTAATATTTTAGTATTAAAAGCAATAAACGGATAATGGATTTAATTGTTTAAAAATCATATCTGGTGATTTTAAATTATTAAAAATACTTTTATGATATTATAAATATATTATAATATTATGACATGTATTTCATTAATATTTGATAATAAAAAAATATTAATGATAAAAAAGAATTATGTAGTATTTAATTCATTTAAATACGATATTAATGATTTAAAATTCATGATAAATAGTACTAATTATTTAAAAATTATTACAAGCCTATGAAAAATATTTTGACTGTTATTAAAATTATCTGAGATATTGTTAAGTGTTTTGCCAGAGTTTAATTGAACTTAAACTCGTCCATTGTCCGACTAGACCGTCGGGATGATAGAATAGTGTCGGTTTCAACTCGGACTTAAATAGTCTGACTTGATGCTAAGTTTTATGTGCTGAATAGACTGATAGGGTTATGTGCTATGTGTTTAGGTTATTCTATGTATATATATAATAGTATTATGTTGTGATGATATTATTCTAATATTGGATATCTATATTACTAATATTAGGTCTTCGGATAAAGCGATATAAATTGCGTAGCGGTAATCAACGGTTCAGGCAAGTTTATTTTTTTACTTAACTCTACTAAGAGTGTTTCATTTGGATAAGCTTATGGTTAATCATTGCTGGTTGCCATGAATTGTACTCTGTACATATTGCATGTATAAGTCAGGTATGAAAGACTGATCATCTTCATTACCAGTTGGTTCAGATATATTTGTTCATGTATAATACTTGTTCAGTCATAAATTTGTTCCTGCTAGTTCACAATTATATTGTTGAATTATAACCAGCCAATTATTCAAATCATTTCAATCATGATATATCGTTATATTATTGAACTTAAACTTGCTGGGAAATTTCATGCTCACCCTTGCTATATCATGATAAACATTGCAGATTCAGACGAACGCGTCGGATACAAGGAAAGGTTAAAGACAGTTCCAACTTTAGTTTACGTATGTGATTAGATTATAATAGTAATGTATGATGATAATGTTATGTATTAAATAAGTTATGTATTGTGTATTAAGTTAAGGTTACTCGACCTTGGGGAAAAGTATGTAAGTTTAATGTATAAACAATTTATGTTTATATCTTTCGCAAATATAGTAATAGTGTTAGAATGATCAAACCGGATCCGCGGGGATTCGGGACCTCGGATTTGGGGCCCTCACAAAGAAAACTTGCCTTCAAGCGTCTTCAAATAAAATTCAACAGTTCTTGATCTTTACAGTTTCTACATGATATATTCACATAGCACACTACAATTAGCTACCAAACAATTTAATCACATTATTTTTACCAACTTCTTTCTCTTCTATAGCTTAATCGAATTTATTTCATTAATAAAAATCGTTTACAGTTACTTATCCTTCTTTACGACTTATTAACGTTCTTACGTCATTAAACCAATAATTATTAACCTTCAGTTAAGTATCATAGTAATTGAATACAATTTACCTTTTCACACTTTATGTTCTTCATTTAATTACTAGTTAAACAACGTTAAATTCCTAAAATCATCACTATATATGTGACATAAGAATGGTCTTAACATGTATATTAAGTATACACACTTGCCCCATAATTGTCATGCAACAATTGGGTTCAAAAATAACCAAGTCATTCTTTTCCCCTGTCTCGGCGTTACGGCACCATCTTCCAGTTAAAAATTGGCGCTACGGCGCCAACTAACAGTACCTCAACCCTTGTCTCGACGCTGTGGTACGAGACTTCTTATATAAGAGTGACGCTGCGGCGTGACTCTGCAGTGTCTACTTCTCTCTAACCCTAAGATGGCATGAAAAGTGCTTTATATCTTGGGGAAGCATTGCTATATTTACCTTGAGCCCTTGAGAAATTTCTAAATTTTCTCAATTCAATTCTTTTCGGACTCCTAACTTGGTCGTTATAAGTCGGAATTAACTCGTTTAAAAGCCATTATCTCACATATCTCATGTACTTCGATTCCATTTGGATAAAAGTAGTTTTTAAATCCGTTAACAATGAATTCACTATATAACATTTTATTACGCGTTCGTTTAATGTTCGTGAATGTTCATAACTCGTTTCTTCGTTCTAAGTCAGAATTCGACGATTCTTGAGTCCATGACTCTCAAATACGTTGTTCTACGTTATGCCATCGAAAACCAAAGTTTCCAAGTTAAACGGCAACTTTTGACTACTAATCCGGGATTTTTACGATTTCAACATTTAACGCCTAATCTCGTAAATTTTGCCATAACTTCGTTACTCGAGTTTTATACGCCAAATTAAATTGAACCAATCCATTGATTCATTATCTAAAACCTAACTAAGCAAGATACACATAACCTATAATGGTTTTCAATTTGTCCATCAACAACCAAATAAGTGCTTATTGGTTTTCTTCGCTTAAACTTACTTACACGCTTATAATTTCTAATCATACATGACTTATAATGGTTTAATCCACTAATAGCCATCCTTAACAGACATACTCCACCAATTCATACTTCTCTAAGAAGAATAAATAGGAAAGGATCGAAGACTATGGTTTACGTATTATTACCTTAATGTTTTTTGCGTTCTTGAATAAAGCTTTAGTGTTTTTCTTTGGATTGCTCTTGATTACTTGTTAATGAACTTTTCTCTCTCTCAATATATTGCTTAGAGTTGGTGAAACAACCAAATGAATCACCCTAGCTTCCTTTATATAGAAAATCCAATTGAGGGCAAAATGGTCAAGTGACCCACCTCTTTACTATTCATTTTCTTAGCCACCAAGTTAAAAAATTTACTTGGCCACCAAGTGGCCGGCCCACATGGCCCATTGGGTCCCACCATGGGTTGTCCCATGGGTTTTACCCATTCGGTGACCCATCGGTTTGATCCGCGGTTTGGTTTCTTGGTTTGGGCCTTAGAATAAATCGTATTGGGCCTATCTTGGGCTTGATTTAACAATGCATTGGGCTTGGCATAATCCAAGTCCAATTGGATTCTATAAAGTCCATAAACTCAAAATCCACTACGACTAATCGTATTTTAGTCATACAATTCTCGTATTCTCTTCGTATATAGTTCGTACGATATTCGTATTATACATCGTAATAATCTTCATACTATACTCGTGTATAACTAGTATCATACTCGTATTTCTTACGTATAATAACCATAATCATTATACACAGACATTAAATTCTCGGAACTCACTTTTACTAACCCTTAGGTTTTAAGTCCACAAGCGAAAACTTCGTTTGCCATAACTGAAATATTATTGAATATTTCATCACGTCTTAGAATTCTATCATTACACGTTTCTCAGAAATTCATACTTAATCTCCGAGCAGAAATGGATGAATAGTATTTTTACGGAAATTTCTTGGAAAACCTTTATTTTTGTCTTGGAAATTCATAACAATTAATCTGAGCACATAGATAGAATCCTAACCACATCCGCACATTCTAGGTCATAGAACGACCTTCAAACAACTTACTCATGTCGACGTCGGGATTTTTATTTGTCCCTTTTCGTTTCTTATTTTTTGGTGTTCTCATGTTAAGTGAGATTTGTTTGAAAAAACAAGTGAAAAAGGTCCGACATGTATCATGTCGACGATGGACTGTTAAGAGTCGTCAGTAGGTTTTTTATATGGTTGTACCAACACAACCGAGAAAAGGTTTGCACATTGACCCACTGATGTGACACTGCTAAACGTGTCGGTGAAACCGAGATTCATTAGGGCTCGGGGACTTGATTATGCAGAGGGAAGGTGTTAGGCACCCCCCGACATCCGTGTTACCACGGTGACCGCTACTTTTCAAGAAACTATTATATGAGTTTATGTGTATGTGTGTATGTGTATGAGTCAATGTGCTGTTATTTGGAAGTAGTATGAGGCCTCGTTCACACCTATATACACAGGGTTTGAATTTGTGTAAAAATTCAATTTTAAACAAGATATGGCAGTGATGTTTTATAAAAAAGGTTTTTCAAACCCTTGTGCTCAATAATAATTAAGACCTTTTAGACTCCCATTTTTTATCAAGTGATCGGCTGGATTGCTTTTAATTTTTGAGATGCGAAGCATCTTTTAGAAAATATTGTACAAAACCGTGCAAAACTCCTCGTGGGCATGAAAACCATCTGAGGAAATTCAAACACCGATAATAAATTTACAAGCTACTTACAGCTGAAAATGTCCATCACGGGAACCTAATCTAGATCCAGTAGACTAAATCTGTGATCACATGATTCCTAGGCTCACATGATGCCGCAATTGATATGAAAGCAGTAAGCAGTTATATATATATACAAAAGCTGTAAATATATATATATACAGACAAGATCAGCCACCACGAAGCACCTCCATGGGGGATCAGAAATGAAAATAAAGGTGTAAAAGCAATCAACTGCCACGGAGTGGACTCCATGCGGGACGAAAAGTAAAGAAAGTTGTAAAGACGATCAACCGCCACGAAGTAAACTCTAGGCGGGATTAAATGTATATATATATATATATATATATATATATATACCGAATGTAAAATCCAGACTCATCAAACAAAGTCCGACAACAGTTGATATATATAAGTGTGTATATATAGTTATATATATATATATATATATATATATATATACAAAAGTAAATAAACGCTCCAGACCTAAGTTTAGGCCCAATCGAGACATAACTCGATAATGTTAGTCCATATATATATAAAAAAAATATATAAGTATATATATATATACATATATATATATACAAACTTAAATAAAATCACAGACTGAAGTCCGGGCATACACACGCAACACGACTCTCAACTTGAAGAATGGTGTGTGCAAAGATGAAGAGAAAGGCTTCAAAGTGTGTAAGAAGGCTTACAGTGGGCTGCCAAAGAAGACTTCTATATCTTTAAATGGATGAACACTCGGCTCCCGCCGGTAAAAAATAGAAGCTATATGTGAGCTCACAAGTGTTTAAAATGAGAAAACACTCAGTGTAGGGGAAGTATAAAGAAAATTTGACAAGACTTTCTGGCCTTTTTTCTTACAAAATGGCCACCCCAAGCCCTCTATTTATAGGGGGAGCCGCAGGTGTTAGCCGCAGATGTATCTATGGCTGCTCTGGGTGCCCCGGGCTTCGTGGGTCCCGCCTTCTCGATGTACGTGCATGCATATACTTTAATGTCCGCTCGAACTTTCAGAATTGTAATTCGGGCATCCGACTGAGGTTTGTAAGACCTATTTCGGACCGTTGTTGTCGAGAGTTACTGAAGGACATGGGGTTATACGAAGTCAGGAAGATGGGACCATGCCCTCCGGTCTTCAAGCTTCAAATTCTATCTGTTATCCTACATAATAGTCACTCGGGATTGGACCTCCTTTGTTCTTGTGGGACATTGTTGTGTAGAAATATATGTATGAAATGTTGAGATGGTGCGATGTGGCGTCAAGGTGGTAAGATAACGACTTTTCCCCTCACCGGGGTTATCTCCGATTTGGGCTGATAAAGCAGATGTTGTTTAGGGTTATCTCTGAGATTGGACTGCTGCAAGTGTTGAAGGTCCTCAGTGTCATCTCTGAGGTGTGCTTGTCTTCTTGGTGTTATCTTCGGGTCTTATACTTAGTGCCTCAGTGTGAGTGCCGAGGTTGAAGGTAATTGCATGCATTTAAAACATGCATTCCGAAACTTCAACTGCACTCCTTGGGGTTATCTCTAAGGTTGGTGAATGCTACTCCCAGTGTTATGTCTGGGACTGAGACTGAATATCTCGGGGTTATCTCCGAGATGAATCGGCCTTCTCCGATGGAATTTCCAGTATTAGAACTGCATGCCTAGGGGTTATCTCCGAGGTTGGTAACTGCTACTCCTGGTGTGTGTTCTGGGGTTGTTACTGAACTTTCGATTGTATCCAGAGTAGATATGAACTGTCTTCCAGGGTTATCTCTGAAAGATGAATCTACATTCCGGCAATGTCAATGACAGGTGTGCAAAAAATTTTGAGTGTCTACAGATGTCCCTCTTTATCATATTCATGCAATGCAATGGCATGGATAGGATAAAGAATCCTAGACACTTGAAATGCAACAAGATAAACATGATGCCATGTGCAGCAACATGATGCAAATGTATGATGCATATGGATTGTTTTCCCACATGCCGAGGATGATTGTCGGCTCCCTGTTGCTTCTACCGGGGACTGGCCACGATGTCGAGCTTGGATGTGTGATCCAAGTATTTTAGGATGTTGACGTTGGGGTTATCACCAAAGTCTTTAATCCTTGATACATACTTTATTCCGAAGACGTGCCTCTCATGTACAAAAGATCTGTGGGGATAAAGCTTTATCTGTTTGAGGATGTGTATAACATATTCCATCATCGATCCTCCTTGGTGATTTTGACCTTTCCTGGTTTGTATCGCCAGGACATATCAATGTTCTGTTGGATTTACTGCCAACAGTATGTGTTGTCAGGGTTGCCTGACCTTCGTTGACATGTACGTCACCGGATAAAATCCCTGTTGGGCAGACTGTCAAGGTTACTTGACCTTCGCTGACGTGTGAATCAACGAATAAACTCCCCTATTGGGCAGACTGTCAAGGTTGCTTGACCTTCGCTGACGTGTGAATCAATGGAAAATACCCTTTTTGGGCAGACCATCAAGGTTGCTTGACCTTCATTGACGTGTGCATCAACAGATAAACACCCTTGTTGGGCAGACTATCAAGGATGCTTAACATTCGCTGACGTGTGAATCAACGGAAAATTGCCCTGTTGGGCAGACTGTCAAGGCTACTTGACCTTCACTGAAGTGTAAATCAACGAAAAAATACACGTTGTAACCCTCGCCGGGGATCTGTTTAACATCGTTGACGTGTGCATCAACAAAAAATACGTGTTGTAACCCCCATCGGGGATCTGTTTGATCCTCGTTGATGTGTTCATCAACGGCTGGAATCATCGGATGGTTTTCGACCCTTCATTGTATTTACTTGCCAACGGTTACAATGACGTCAAGGCTGCTTGACCTTCGTTGATATGTGTATCAGCGGATGACAATGTGTGATACCCCCGCCGGGGATATGTAATTCGACATATGAAAACGCGTGATACCCCTGCCAGGGTTTTGATTTGGAATGCATAATGCCCCCATCGGGGTTTTTTTTTGGAATGTGTGATGCCCCCGCAGGGGATATGTACTTCGACATATGCAAACATGTGATGCCCCCTCCAGGGGTTTTTTTGAGAGGATTAGGGTTACGACCCTGAATTGGCGGCATTGGACCTGTGTTAGGTATTGCCTAGTGTATCTTGTAATAGCTGAGATCATCGGCATAGTGTAACCTTATTCTCGAACGTACACCAATGAGTGATGTTCAGACCTACGGTTTGGTCTGAAAAAACAAGGATTATAAGCTATTCTGCTCAATCGCGTAGCGTTTTTATTCCTGATTTGACTTTTTCAGCTTGTGAGAACTCCGTTGCAACTTGAACTGGACCGAGATGGAGGGGTGGGACCCACGTAGGGGTGCCGTAGGTACACCTGTAGCAGCCACAGGTGGACCTGCCTGCAGGTGTACCTGCGGCCAACCGTGGCTATTAAATGCCTGCAGGTTGCTTTCATAAGTCATTTTTAAGTTGCACCGTGAAGGAAATCCGAGAGCTCTTCTTCAGATCTGCTGAGTTCGGGCAACTTTCTGCAAATTCTGTCGCCGTACAATTGTTCTACACTGTCCTAATAACGTATGCATGTCTTCTTTTCCAGTTTTTATTCGTTGAAAAATGACTTATCACATGAAATGCATCTAAATACATAGTAGTGAATATGCATGCTCAAATGACTTGATAAAAAATATTCAACATAGTAAATGTTAGTATTAAACCCTGCTGAACATAATGATGTGAAAAAAATTAACTTTTGAGATAGTCAAATTGGCACGCTTCTTTGCTATTTCTTATCCTATTTGTGGACAAATGAGCAAAAGGTAAAATGCAAAGTAATCCTGGTAATTAAACTACCCTTATAGATTGATGACTTTGACTTTTAATGCATATAGTATATATATGATTGTGGGCAGGTGTGCTACTGAATGGCCACCTAATCATGCCTATGTGCATGTGGATAGTCCTATTTACAGAGGGGACTATGGCAAAAAATTTCCAAAATGTAGGCATTGAATAGTCATGCATTTTTAACTCTATTGTAGATGTATGTTAAAGTAATGCATGCATGCATGTAGTCATAAAATGCATTTTGAAAAGAAATCTCCAGGTTAGTAATTATCACACCCTTTCTGAGGTGATTTAGAGACTTTTGTCAAGATATTATGGATCCGGATCAGCTGAGTAGTTCCCGCAGGACCACTTCTGGTGTACGGAGGAGGGCTTCTGAAGTGCCTCGACCCCGTCCGTCGATAGACGGTCTTACCGGTGGTGGAGGCAACGTCGTCCGATCCGAGTTAATGTGCGGACGTCGAGGACGAGGAGGAGGATGTTTCGGTTACGGATTCTGCTCCTACTACACATGCTGCCCGTAGGGACCTCCCGAATATTCAGGTGGCAAATCTAGAGCTTCTGGGTGATTTGAGTTGACATCCCTCGATGTACTTGAATGCCAACGAGGTATCAAGTTAGATCTTTAATCTTCCTTCTTTCCTATTGATGAGGATTAAATGATTTTGATGTTGATCTGAATTTCATGTAGGTTCCCAGTTTTACACAGCCTCGAGGGAACTGGTTCAACATTCACTCCATGTACCAGGCTCTGTATCCTGACTATAGAGCGATTGTTCATGACTGGGGATTTGGGGCGTTCTTTTCCATCCTTCCCCGTTGTTGTCCTTGGGGTTACCTCAGGGCATTATCTAAGTTCTGGTTTCACCAGAATCAGTCACTCCATTTGTTGGACTGTTAGGTGATGATGACGCCGATGGATTGGCGGTTTATCACAGGTATGGAGTTTGGAGGGGCACCGGTGCCTTGTATGGCAGATATCACCCCTACTACCATCAGATCGTTGTTAGGAGTTCCGGCTGAAGCGCTCAAGGGCAAGACCATCCGTATGGGTCCTTTGAGCGTGGATGCTATGAGTGGGCTGTTGAGTGAGCCCATACGAGTAGATGTCAGAGTCAGGGATCGCATTCTTCGACGATTGCTCCTAATGATAACTAGGGGCTGCTTTATAGCAGATAACTCTTCTATGGTGTTGTTCGCTTTGATCAGTGCCACACGACATGTGGACTGTGACAACCCGAGAATTTAGAAAATTTTAAAAAATTTAATTAATTGATTTAAGGTTCAATATTAGAACTTAGACAAAAAAATTAGTGTATGCGTTTGATATTTTTGATATAGAATTTTGAGGATTTCAAAATTCTGTGAAGGATTTAGGTGAATTATTTAGGATTAAGTGTATACGTGAATATGTTCCATGTATATGTGTATAGTGTGTGGTTAAGGGTCAAAGGTTGACTAGATAAATGATATCTGTAACAAAACCTAAGTATATATTAAGAACGTCAACGTTCAGTTAGAAAACCCTAGCAATTAACAAGAAACCCTAAAACCAGTTCTAGAAAACCCTAATTTCAGTTTCGGGAATCCGAAACCCTAATTCAAAAATTTTAAACCCTAATCTGGGAACTTAAAGGATAATTATAATGCTCAAGTACTATTAATTATAATATTAATTAGGGTAAAGCTTAATTATTTAGTAAACCCTAATTTCAAATTTTTAAACCCTAATTTATAAATAGGGAAAACCTAAGTGTTAATTAAATAATCTTAATGTTAATTAGGAAATATTAATTCTAATTTTCAAGTTATAAGTAATTAGAAAACACTAATCTAATTACGAAAATCTAATTTCTAAATTAGAAAATTATTTTTCTATTAGAAAACCTAATTTGGAAATTCTAGATTTTTTTTCTAAAACCCTAAACCCTAAGGGTTTGGCCATTGTCCAAAATGCCATTAATTTTGTGTGCAAAATGATATTTTTGCCCTTAGTGCATTATTTAGTGTAACTTGTAGATCTAGACCTAAGGTGAGTGGGTGAACCACCCTAAGCCTAGCTTGTAACTTATATCTCAATTATATCAGCCACCTTGACAGCCAAGTGCGTGTATCATCAAATTATATAAATTAAAAGGAGAGAAAACTTTACTTGTCTTTTCATTTTTTTGCCCAACCTTTTCTCTCTCTATATTTCGGGAATGGGAATGGGAATGAGATAGAGTGATAAGATAAGCCAATAATGCTTCTTAGCTTAGCCGGAACAGATCACAAAGATCAGATCCATGAATCAAAGCTAAAAGGTATAAGAACCCTAATTTTTAAAATTTCATGATTTGATGTTATATGTTGTAATTTGTTGATTAGATATGTGTAATAGGATGTTATTTAGTGATCTGGGTTGTAAAATCTCAGATCCATAACATCAAAGTCCTTGAATCTAGTATTTTTTTTGAAATATGGAAAATTTTGTAAAAGTCGTCTGACAGCCTTATGTCAGAGGCCTTAGATCCTTCACTATTGTTTGTTTGTTGTGTTTTATGTTATGGATATGTTCTATGCCATGTAGGCTTTCATATGGAACTTGAATCAAGTCCAGAACAGGTGTATGTTGAAAGTTATAAGCATTTAAAACCCTTTGACCAACCACGAAATCTGGAATCTGGGCAGCCCAGATTTGCCCAGATTTCGTCTGACAGTCATTCTCTAAGCCATTGATCTTCCTGTTGTTTACTAGTTTGGACACTTTGTTGTTGTTATGCTGTAGAAGGGTATGTTATCTACACATACAAATCAGTAGAACACCTATATATATTATAGAATCAAAATTAATCAAGGTCATACCATCGTTGACCAACTGCCTTGGAAGAAATCTGGGAAACCCAGATTTCTCAAGAACACATCTCTAACAAGCTTTTGATCGGCTTAGATCTTAAGATTTTGATGTTGTTAAGTTGATATGATGATTTGTTGTTGAACTCTGACATGTGGTATACATTTATGAACCGCTAGATCATACAAAATAGACCCAGGGTGCAAACTACAAGGATTCAAAATAGGCACTGACAGCTGTTCTTCATTTCTGGGTAACCCAAAAAATGAAGATCAGTCTCTGACAATACTTTGACACACTATATCTCACTGATTTGGTGTAGGTTGGCCATGATGTTTGTTTAAGGTTGTAGTATGGCATCAATACTATAACATTAACCCAAAAACCGTACCTAGATACATCAAAATCTATGATTTAGGACTGGTCAAACCACCCACCCGGTTAACTAACACGCGCTTTTCAAGGCTCAAGAAGAACACACCAAGAACACCTATATGACAGATTCTGTCTGCTATAGGGCCCTTTAGCGACATTTAATTTCAAAAAATAATTATTTTTATTAAATAAATCGAATTAAATGGTTTTAATTATTAAAAATACATAATAAATTACGAAAAATTATTTTAAAGCCTGAAAAATAGTTTTTAAATATTTTGAGTATATTTCAAAAATATTTAATATTTTTGGAATATAAATGGTATTTAATTTATTTAATTATAATATTAAATAAATTATTAAAAATGATTTTAATATACGAAAAATCATGAAAAATAATATTATGGTAGAAGAAAATATTTTAAATTATTTTTAATGACTTTTAATATTTTGTGATGAATTTCATTAATTAATTAATATTAATGATAATTAGTTTATTTAATAAATGTATTAAATAAATTATGGAAAAATAGAATTAATGATTTATAAATCATATAAAATGATTTAAGTGTTAGAAAAATATTTTAAGTTATAAAATATAACTTTTAATATTTTGTCATAAAAATATTAATATTTTAATATTAATAGCAATTATCGGATAATAAATTTAATTGTTTAAAATTATATAAATATGATTTTAAGGTATTAAAATACTTTGATATATTATAATTATATTATAATATTATGCTATGATTTTCATTAATATTTAATATTAAATAAATATTAATGATAAAGGAATTATGTGGTATTTAATTTATATAAATACGATTTTAATGATTGAAAAATCAAGATAAATAGTAATAATTATTTAAAAATTATTACGAGCTTATGAAAATTATTTTGAGTAATATTAAAGTTATCTGAGATAATTGTTAAGTCTTAGGCAGAGTTTAATTAAACTTAGACTCAATAAAAGTTCGACTAGACCGTCGAGATGTCAGATTTGTGTCGGGTTCAACTAAGACTGCAATAGTTTGACTTGATACCGAGTCTTATATGTGTTATAGACTGATAGGGTTATGTGTTATGTGTTTAGGTTATTCTATGTATATCTATATATATAATAGTATTATATTGCGATGATATTATTCTAATATTGGAGATCTATATTACTAATATTAGGTGTGACGCCCCCAAAATAAGTATACATCACCTATTCTGAGTCGCCACATACATGGTACATAATACAAATACTAAATATATAATATGACCTATGAGTTTTAATACAAATATTGTCTTCTAGACAGTATTCAAACTCAAAATAAGTCCTCAATACATTTATTATCACATTATTTTATAGAATAGTGAGGACTACTAATGCTTATATCATCTGGACCGTCACTCCGCTCGGCCTCGACTAGTCACATTACGTTCTCATTTCTGAAGAGAATAATGAAAGTAAAAGGTGAGCTCAACTAGCCCAAGAAGAAGAAATATTATGACTAAGATAGTGCAGAATAAATTATCGTTAGCCTTCAACAGTGTTAAACTGATACAATATAACAAATATCAAATTTAACTGCAGTGGAACAAGCAATCCATTAAAAGAGTCAAGTAGAGAATAAAATATACTATCTTTTATGATTTAAAAGATTTTTCATCACTTTTATTGCTGGGACTCAGCTTAATAAATAATCCACATCATCACCGCATGACTACTACCAATGATATTCATTAGTATCACAACCACAAATTATCCATGCACTACTGCCAAGGATATTCGTGTATTCATCAACTGGTCATGATCATGCCATAAAACAATTCATCTTTGCACCCTTGGTCAAGAGAATCCATAGCCATAATCATACCAAAAGCGTCCATCAATGCACTACGAGCCAATGAGGACTTTTTCCACATCATTTGTAACATTACGGCCATGATTATAAGAATAATCCTCGGTCATAATCATACCAAGTCCATCTATGCACTACAAAGCCACAGATGACTTTCAACTTAATATAAGCATGAGGATGATGACAATGATATAAGAATTCAATAAAACAAGTTCAAGAATTAATTTATCCAGAATTTAATAACGTCCAAATTGTCAACATGATACTGCTTTGTAGAGTAAAATTCAAGAATGCTCAGAAGAATATTTCCATGAAAAGATACTCGATGAAACGCAAATATCAAGGATATTCTACTAATTTCATGGAGTATAGAAGATTATTCTATCGGAATATCACATGTAAATGCGTTTACGCTGCACTGGTTCCATTATTTATTATTTCATTGGGAATAACCTATTCATGCGATCTATCGCACGCACGGTGAATCCTCCCGTTATTCCATTCTTTATTATTACATTGGAATAACTCGTCTATATGGATTACCACATGCATGGTGAATGATCCGTATTCATTCCTTATTAAATTGTGGAGATGATCTCAGATATCGTGGATTACCGTGACAAGCGGTGAAAATCGATTTTAGCTTCATATATTCTATTATACTCAGTTGGTTAAAGCTTTGGCTTCTATACTCCATGAAATTAGTGGAATATCCTTGATATTTGTGCTTCATCCAAAGATCTTTTCATGGAAATATTCTTCCGAGCATTCTTGAATTTTATTGCAAAGCAAAGATCATGTTGACAATTTGGACGTTATTGAGTTCAGGATAAATTAACTTATAAATCTTTAAAATTTATTCTTGAACTTTTTTTTATTGAATTGTCATCATCCTCATGCTTATATTATGTTGAAAGTCATCTTTGGCTTACGTGCATAGATGGACTTGGTATGATTATGACCATGGATTATTCGGTATAATCATGACCGTAATGTGACGAATGATGTGGTAAAAGTCCTCATTGGCCTGTAGTTCATTGGTGGACAGTTGTTGGTGTGATTATGACCAAGGATTATTCGGTATAGTCGCGACCATTGATGATTACATGAATATCCTTGGTCGTGGAGCGAGGATGATTCGATTTTATTTATTGTCGAGTCTCGCCAATAAAGTTGATGAAAAACTTTTTAAATCATAAAAGACAGTAGATTTTATACTTTACTTGATTCTTCTAATGGATTGCTTATTCTGCTGCAGTTTTTGATCTAAAACTTGTTGTTTATTATATGCTATCAGTTGTTATACTATTGAAGGCTATTGATAATTTATTCGTATTATCTTAGTCATAATATTTCTCACTTGGGCTAGTTGAGCTCACCTTTTTCTTTCACCTGTTCTCTTCGTGAAATGAGAGAACGAAATGGGACTAGTTCGGGGAACAGAGTGATGGTCCTAGATGGTGTATTAGTAGTCCTCACTATTACGTGAAATAGTGTGATAATAATTGTAATGAGGACTCCTTTTGAGTTTTTATACTCTCTAGTAGACAATATTTGTATTCAAACTCACAGGTTATGTTTTGTCGTATTGTACACGACTGTTGTATAATTAAGTTGTATTTGTATTCAGTACCTTGTATCTGGCGACTCAAGATGGGTGATGTATACCTGTTTTGGGGCGTCACATCTACTAAGAGTTGTTTCATTCTGATATGCTTATGGATAATCATTGTTGATTGCCATTGTAGAATTGTACTACTGTATATATTGCATGTATAAGTCGTATATGAAAGGTCGATCACCTTCGTTACCCTTCGGTCCAGATATATTTGTTCATGTTATATACTTGTTCAGTCAAAAGTTTGTTCCTGCTAGTTCACAATTATATTGTTGAATTATAGCCAGCTTATTATTCAGACTCTTTCAATCATGATATATCGTTAAATTATTGAACTTAAACTTGATGGGAATCCTTATGCTCACCCTTGCTATATCATGATAAATATTGCAGATTAGGACGAATGCGTCGGATACAAGGAAAGGTTAAAGACAGTTCCAGCTTAAAGTTAATGTGCACGATTAGTTTTGTAATAGTATAGTTTGATAATAATGTTATGTGTTAGACAAGTTATGATTTGTATATAAGTTAAGGTTACTCGACCTTGGGGAATAGTGTGTAATGTTTAATGTATAAACAATTTATGTTTATATCTTCCGCAAAATAGTAATAGTGGTATAGAATGATAGAACCGGATCCGCGATAATTCGGGACCTCGGATTCGGGGCCGTCACAGTTGGTATCAAAGCTGTAGGTTATGAACCTTAGGTAGGAATACCTGAGACTAATAACCGCAGTGATTAGGATAAGATCTAACTCACCTAAAGTTAGTCAGTCGGTAAGATTCAAAGACGAATCTCGGCGAGTTATAAAAATACAGAGTTCCCTAACTCTGATAATAAAGTTGAACAGTAGTGATGAATAGATAGAGTCTAAAAGACTAAAAGCACAGTGATAGGAGATCATAAAACAAAACGATCATAGTATAGAAATGAATCATAATATATACGATGAGATCACCTCATAATCTGATAAGGTTATAGTATGAGATAAGAATCAATCTAATGATTGGAAAGTTTACAGCAAGATTGCTGTGTGAATTGGTACAGATTCAGAAAAGGATTATGAATACGAGTTGAATGAAATTAGTATTGAGAAGGGAATTAGTGTTAGGTGGGAACTCAATTGAGGATTCATGTCGGCAGCTGAGTTGTATGATTCCTTGTGTGGGTGGGGAATTGTACTTGGTGTAAAAACTACTTAGTTATGGCAATGATAATCATTGAAATGTTTGTGTCGCGCTATTTGCAATATGCATGTTAAGAGGGTGATTCCTTTCTCATGTGTAGAACAGATAGATATGTTATAGGTAGAGAATATAAGGTTAAGTACGAGTTCTTAAAACTCATACTTATGTGACATTCTTGACTCATAGTTGTGGGCCCATGTGCAAAATTAGGGTTCACATGACCTAATTAAATGCACAATTAGGGTTCCACGGCCTCATTAAATGTGCAAATTAGGGTTCGTGATAACCTAATTAAAGCGGATAAGTCGTAAATAAAAGGACTAGACTCGGGAAAAGCCTCTATGGTCCCCGAAAGGTAAGGCTCGTGGAGGCGGCTCATTTTGGGAATTGATTGAGGGATTGGATTGGTGGCTAGAAGGACAGGGCGATATGAGCATTATTCTAATGACTAAAGGGTATTTCTGGAATTTCCCTAAAAACATGTGCTTGGCATGTGATTACTTAAATTCCAGGAAACTCTATAAATACCCTTTCCATTCTATGAAGGAGGGGACCTCTCTCCAGAGACATGACTCAGACTCTTTTGGTGACTTAAGGCTTGGATATTCCACCTAAAAGCACTAAAAGGGTTTGGGACACTCGCTCTCGACTCAAAGGACTCTTTTGGTAGCTTAAGGCTTGGATATTCCACCTAAAAGCACTAACAAGATTCGAATACTCTCTCAACTCGAAGAACTGAAGAAGGCTCTTGGAATCCCAATAACCCTAACACGGTTTCCGGATCCTAGGGGTTCTGCCATGCGTCGTTGGAGTAATCGCCCACCTGTCGTTCTCCCCTCTACAATCAATCAATCAATTTCGTATTCTTCGTGGATTTCTCTCCTCCTCAGCCAACACGAAACCCTAAACAAGCAAGGCGCGATTTCCTTGCCCACATTTATTTGGCGACTCTGCTGGGGAGGTGTAGAATTCTTGAAGGGTATGCCCACAACTCGAAGTGGGAGAACTACAAGAAGAGTTGTTTCACCAACAAATAGCATTACCTCACCGGATCCAGTTCCAAGGCAAACAACTCAAGCTTTCCAAAGCGCAAATCTGGATTTTGACCAACCACTTATTGAAGACGCTTCAGAAGGAAGTTCGACATCACCACATATGGCGAATCAACAACAAACCAACGTAGGAAGGCAAGGTGAGGATGCAAGTGGAAAGCAAGCAAATGTTGTGCAACTGGAGATGCTCAAGACGTTGAAGGAAGCACGAGAAGAACAAGGGATGATGATGACCATGATGCTGGAAATGCAGAGGAAGCAAGAGGAAATGGGGAATTTTCGCCAGTAGTTGATGCAGATCCCTACCTTCAAGGCCATGTTCCCAGGCATTTCGTAGAGAGAACAATCAGGAGAGGAGGACAACAACAATGAGAGCAACAACAAAGAGAACCAGATTGTACCTCCATTGACGGAAAGTCAATCGGTTCCAATAATCAACTTAGAGCCCCAGAACAGTGGTGACATGCCACAACCTATGTTGGAAGCAAGCCAACCTCAGACAAACATCATCCCAACTGCTCTCCCAGTATTTTCACAGGTGCAGATGCCAACCGTCCCAATCCATGTCCAAATGAGTGAGCCAAAGAATCGCCACTAGTGCGACTTTGCGACGATGCAAGTGTGCATCAACCATACACACCGTCGGTACAACAGTATATCACAACACCCCAGAGAGTTCATGCCACGAGCCAGTACGTGACGAAGGATGATATGATCGATGTGATTAATCAACTTCACAGGCAGACATCCCGACCCTCGGAGTTAGACTTTACTCCACCTTACCCGGCACACATTCGGAGGCAACCTTACCCGACAGGGTATATTGAGCATCCCCCACAATTTCCAAAATACAACGGAGAGAAAGGAAATGCTAGGGAACATATTGCCATGTTTGTAGAGTCGATGTCTCCGTGGCTAGGATATGATGAAGTGAACAACCACAACTTATTGATGCGGGAATTCAACAAGACTTTGACGGATAGTGCCTTCAGTTGGTACTATAATTTGGAGAAGGGGTCAGTCCATGATTGGGATGACCTAAAATTACAATTTTATAAGAAGTTTTTCTATGTGCAGAAACAGGTAACTATTGTAGAGCTCATGCGGTTTAAGCAAAAGCCGAATGAGGAGCTGTCAAATTACGTTGACAGGTTCAGGGCCCAAGAACAAAAGTGTGTAGAACCAATTGAAGAAAAGAACTTGGTTAACATATGCAACAATGGTGCTTTAGACTCCTTCAAGCCGCACCTCATTACCAAGGCGTGTGATTCATTTGCGACCCTCTCATCTTTTTCACAAGACTTGGGGGGAATCATGACATTCCCCACCAGTCATGCGATGGATACATGGAAGAGCAAGAGGACAGCAACTGTGGCTTTGGTGGATTCTCAGTCAAAACCACAAGGGGGCAAGAGGGAGAAGAATGAGAAATTTGAATGGAGTAGAGAAAAGCATGGGGACAAGTATACCACAATGCCAGTTTTGAAGGCTATCACATGCAGTGAGAAGGCGTTTAGGAGCCTGTACGAACAATGGGTTGAGCACGGAGTGGTGAAACCTCCAAGGCCCCGGTCGGTTGTAACTGAAGAAATGAAAAGAAGATCGATTGCAGTATACCACCAATCGTGAGGCATTCCACTATGGATATTACGAGTTCTACGGAGGATATACCATGAGAAATTGGCGGCCGGGGAGATTGAACTAGGAGAAGAAACGTGCAACACCATCATTCATGGTGCAGTCCCGAAACTCAAGAACTCAAATATTGGCTCTACGTACCATCGAACAAACTCTGAACTACAGATGAATTAAAAATCTACCCAAGATGGTGGTCCACCAAAAATGGTGGTTTAAGTCCTCAGGAATATCCCTTGCCAAGTAAATTGGATGACCAAGGGAGGAGGCACAAGAATTGATGACTTAAAAAAAAAAAAAAAAAAACCCACCCAAGATGGTGGTCCACTCTAAACGGTAGTCAAGTCCTCGTAAACTGCACTTGCCAAGAAATTGGACGACCCAAGTGACGAGGCACCCGATTCAAGTCCTCGTAGACTGCACTTGCCAAAATATTGGACGACCCAAGTGACGAGGTACCCATTTTTAAGTTCTCGTGAAGATCACTTGCCAAGAAATTGGACGACCCAAGTGACGAGGCACCCGAGTGTTACACTTTATCATCAAAAGTGAATGAGGCACCTGACTATAAGCCCTCAGACCCAAAAAGTTATACTTTCAACTTTAATAAAAGTAATTGAGGCGCCTGAGTATAAGCCCTCAACCCCGAAAAAAGTTACACTTTATCTCTAAAAGTGGTGAACGTTATGCTTTCACCGACAAAAGCAAGATTTATTATATGAAACGTTATGCTTTTTCGTTAAAAGAAATTTTATTATCAATAAATTGACAAACTTTCACTTATACTTGAACATTTTTTTTTACAATTTCTTAAAAAAAAAAGCAAAGAAAAGTATAGATTCAAGTGTTAGTTTGTATGAAATAAATGTACATGATTTCCTGATACAGGAAATGAAAAGAACTACGAAAGTTCATGATCCAAAGGTCATGACCTGTCGAATTGAAGATAGAGGAATACCTAAAGCTTGATCTTCGAGGCTATCAGCAGGTCTTCGAGGCCCTCAGCAGGTCTTCGAGGCTATCAGTAGATCTTCAAGGCTATTATCATTTCCTCGATGCTATCAGGCCTTCGAGGCTATCAATAGATCTTCAAGGCTATTATCAGGTCTTCGATGCTATCAGGCCTTCGAAACTATCAGCAGGTCTTCGAGGCTATCAGCAGGTCTTCGTGGCTATGAGGACTTCGAAGCTATCAGGCCTTCAAGAAATGTTTGGTTCTCAATGACTTCTTGATTCTAAACGAAAGAGAAATTTCAAGAGATGGTAAAAAAAGATTAGATCAAAGATTTATAAAAATATCCCAGGAGAGCTCCTCTAAGGCCTGCCCTTCTAGGGTCTGCTCCCTATAGAGGTTCCCTCTCCTAGGACTTTCATTTTTGAGGATTGAAAAACATCAAGCCCCGCGAAGTGTTCAGACACTGGAATCAAGACTTCAACACTTACAATATTTTGCGCGATCATCTCACCAAAGGCGTGACTCACGCGTAGGGGGAAAATACTTACCGATAGATGACATAGACATCCTCTAGAGTAAAAGTGCATTCACCCCAAGCAGTGATGAATATTTAGATAGAAGAGCACCATGGTCCTATTGGATACGAATGTTCTTACATAGCTGGATGCAAGAAGAATGTCAACTATCCACATAATCAGCATTCCCAAGTAGCTAGTCGATCCAATGTTGCTATTCTTGAATGTGGTTAGATGAATCAGACAAGAAGTCATCCCAACTTCCACAAGCCGTTAGATATAGAAACAAGCCTTCCTTCTATGGTGGAGGAAAAGTTGTACGGGCATAAGTTTGGACTTGCTTCCAAAAGACGCACGAAAAAGACCAAAGGAGGGGAGCCCTTCCCAATCATTGAGAAGCGGGGCCTCCTTGGTTGTTCCCAAGTCTGCGCAGAATGTTCAATTGTGTAGGCCTCGCTATTCTTGGAGGTGGTTAGATGAATCGACAAGAAGTCATCCCAACTTCCACAAGCCGTTGGATATAGAAACAAGCCTTCCTTCTATGGTGGAGGAAAAGTTATGACGGCATAAGTTTGGACTTGCTTCCAAAAGACGCATTTAAAAGACCAAAGGAGGGAGCCCTTTCCCAATCATTGAGAAACGGGGCCTCATTGGTTGTTCCCAAGTCTGCAGAATGTTCAACAGGGAGGGCCTGCAAGAAAAAAAAACTGCAAGAAAAAAAAAAGTTCAGCATAAGGGATCTAAAGAAGCAAGGAAGGGATGTCAAATAAAGTGCTTGAGCTCGAAGTGCTAACCATGGCAAAGAGGAATGTCTGAGAGTAAAGCTTCAAAACACCTGAAAAGAAGATGAAACAATGTTAGAAAGAGTTAGGGAGTACATTTATGCAAGACGAAAATTCCCGAAAATTTTCGAAAAAACTTCGGACGGCCAAAAGGCATCCTTCGGAGCCTTTTTGGACTTATAACGGCATATGTCATGGCGTAGTGATGACTTTTGTAGGGCTCATCGATACGGTCGTTTTGATATATTATGGGCCCCGAAACTCCAAACGAGTCAAAAGTTATGATCAAAATAGTAATTGTTCTTCCAAAAACACCCCTAGGGTTCGGCCCCCCTAGGGTTCGACAACCTAGGGTTCGTCCACCTAGGGTTCAACCATGTTGGTTTTGTAGGGCTCCTCTCTAGCTTTGTTTTGATATATTATGGGCCCCGAAACTCCAAACGAGTCAAAAGTTATGATCAAAATAGTAACTGCTCTTCCAAAAACCCCCCTAGAGTTCGGCCACCCTAGGGTTCGGCCACCTAGGGTTCGGCCATGTTGGCTTCGTAGGGCTCCTCGCTAGCTTCGTTTTGATATATTATGGGCCCCGAAACTTTAAACGAGTCAAAAGTTATGATTAAAATAGTAATTGCTCTTCCAAAACCCCCCTAGGGTTCGGCCCCCCTAGGGTTCGGCCCCCTAGGGTTCGGCTATGATGACTTTGTAGGGCTCCTCGCTAGCTTCATTTTGATATATTATGGGCCCCGAAACTCCAAACGAGTGAAAAATTATGATCAAAATAGTAGTTGCTCCTCCAAAAACTTCATTTTTTTCATTTAAACTTCATTTTTCCCATAGGGTTCGGCCATGTTACCTTAGACCACCTAGGGTTCGGCTATGTTGGATTTGTAGGGCTCCTCGCTAGCTTCGTTTTGATATATTATGGGTCCCAAAACTCCAAATGAGTGAAAAGTTATGATCAAAATAGTAGTTGATCCTCCAAAAACTTCATTTTTTTTATTTAAACTTCATTTTTCTCATAGGGTTCGGCCATGTTGCCTTAGGCCACCTAGGGTTCGGCCATGTTGGCTTGGGAGATGCATACATATGAATACATGTATAGCCCCAAAGTATGCTTGCAACGAAAAAGGAAGCGATCACTCTTTTTCCATTAAGGGAAGGATTCAAGCTGATTTCCAAAAAGATAAGTATCTTTGAATTTATTTCTAAATGGAAACATATAAAAATATTATTTCCTAAATATAGAATAGATTTGATTTTTGATTTTATTCCCACCAAAGGGAAATTTCGAAATATATGTTTGCTTTTCCTTCTTAATGATAATAAGGAAGGGTCTTATCTTCAAAATCAAATATAAAGAAGATTTAATTTTATTCCCAACAAGGGGTAACTTTCAAAAATGGATTATTTATATATATATATAGATGATATATATATATATATATATATATATATATATATATATATTAAATTTTATTTGGTAATATTTGATGATCTTCCTTGTCTTAATTTCCAGAAAAAATAAGGAAGCAAATATTGGGCAAACTATGGAAAGATTTTCAGAAGATTTTTCAGTATGGAAGTATTCTTGCGCGATCGTCTATTTGGCAATGCGACTCTCGCGCAGGGGGCAAATGTGGGCCCATGTGCAAAATTAGGGTTCACATGACTTAATTAAATGCACAATTAGGGTTCCACGGCCTCATTAAATGTGCAAATTAGGGTTCGCATAACCTAATTAAACGGATAAGTCAGAAATAAAGGGACTAGACCCGGGAGAAGCCTCGACGGGTCCCGAGGCAGAAGGCTCGTGGAGGCGGCTCATTTTGGGAATTGATTGAGGGATTGGATTGGTGGCTAGAAGGACAGGGCGATATGGGCATTATTCTAATGACTAAAGGGTATTTCTGGAATTTCCCTGAAGACATGTGCTTGGCATGTGATTACTTAAATTCCAGGAAACTCTATAAATACCCTTTCCATTCTATGAAGGAGGGGACCTCTCTCCAGAGACATGACTCAGACTCTTTTGGTGACTTAAGGCTTTAATATTCCACCTAAAAGTACTAAAAGGGTTTGAGACACTCGCTCTCGACTCAAAGGACTCTTTTGGTAGCTTAAGGCTTGGATATTCCACCTAAAAGCACAAACAAGATTCGAACACTCTCTCAACTCGAAGAACTGAAGAAGGATCTTGGAATCCCAATAACCCTAACACGGTTTCCGGATCCTAGGGGTTCTGTCACGCGTCGTTGGAGTAATCGCCCACCTGTCATTCTCCCCTCTACAATCAATCAATCAATTTCGTATTCTTCGTGGATTTCTCTCCTCCTCAGCCAACACGAAACCCTAAACAAGCAAGGCGCGATTTCCTTGCCACAATAGTTATATGAAATGTTTATGAACCCCTCAGCGATGGACGCCAAAGGTCTGACTAGGACAAGTTCTTAAACTCATATGATTGTGGCAAGTAAATGAACTCATAAGTGTGGTTTGACGAACTGGGCATAGTTGTGTGTGAATAGAGAATTGAGGATTATAGGAACAGATAGAGTGTTAAGGAAATGATTATTAGTGGAGACATAAGTTTTCCAAAACTCCTAGCTATGCTAAACTTCGAAATTTTGACATCAAGCTAAATACGCACTATGTGCTTTTAAAAAAATAAAATAAAATAAAATATGTAGACTCGTAATCATTTTTGAAACGGTTTAAAGTATAGTCTATGCTACTTATTTTAGCTAGACACAAATGATTTGAAATATCAAAACATATTTTATTTATCACTCATGTACCATGTAACCTGGTGCAGAGATGATAAAAAGTTGACGGAGTTGTAAATACATAAATACTTAGTGTGAATTTGATATAAAATCGATGTTCCACTATTGTATGATGTGTTATGACAAAGTCATACAATGACGGCATCCTCAAACGGACTGTTAATACATTACTACATCATGACGTCATTCTCAAAAATATTTTAAAAAAATTTCATTTGCCAACGGGGTTTGGCTACATCTAAATAATTTGATTGAATTGAATTATTGATATGAGTCTATGCTATTTGATTCAGCTAGACAAACATTTATGAAAACTCTAAGTGTTCATTGAAAGAAATTTCTCGAACCAAATTGTTTCGGTGCGGAATCCAATAAGACTGAGGTAAGAAATTTTGTGCGCCTAAGGCGGATAAGAGGAAGAAATTGTTCGACCAAAGAAAGATTGCTTAGCGAGATAGGCATATCGGGCTAATCACCCTTTGTGTTCGTAAGTTATGACGGTTTGCGGATGAATTTCCATAAAACCTTTGCGAAAATGACAGACAATAGTCTGTAAAACCCCTCAGCAAAATTTCAAAATTTTTATTCTTGTGAAGAATGTATTGGGTAGCATGTGATGATGAGAATGAATGGTGTATGGTGTAGGATGTAAGGTGTAAGGTAAATTTCGGGGACGAAATTTTTAGAAGAAGGGGTGAATGTGACAACCCGAGAATTTAGAAAATTTTTAAAATTTTAATTAATTGATTTAAGGTTCAATATTAGAACCTAGACAGAAAATTAGTGTATGCGTTTGAAATTTTTGAGAAAGAATTTTGAGGATTTCAAAATTCTGTGAAGGATTTAGGTGAATTATTTAGGATTAAGTGTATACGTGAATATATTCTGTGTATATGTGTACAGTATGTGGTTAAGAGTCAAGGGTTGACCAGATAAACGATATCTATAACAAACCCTAAGTATATATTAAGAACGTCAACGTTCGGTTAGAAAACCCTAGCGATTAACAAGAAACCCAAAACCTGGTTCTGAAAAACCCTAATTTCAGTTCTGGGAATCCGAAACCCTAATTCAGAAATTTAAAACCCTAATCTGGGAACTTAAAGGATAATTATAATGCTCAAGTGCTATTAATTATAATATTAATTAGGGTAAAGCTTAATTATTTAGCAAACCCTAATTTCAAATTTTTAAACCCTAATTTATGGATTTGAAACCCTAATTTATAAATAGGGAAAACCTAAGTGTTAATTAAATAATCTTAATGTTAATTAGGAAATATTAATCCTAATTTTCAAGTTATAAGTAATTAGAAAACTCTAATCTAATTATGAAAATCTAATTTCTAATTTAGAAAATTATTTTAGGGTTATAAACCCTAATGACCATTTTGACCCTAGCTAATTGCTTAAATTAGCAATTTTAATTAGGAAATACTAATCCTAATTAACAAGATTTAAGGTATGATTAAGAAATTTTAATATAATTAGAAAATTTTAATTCTAATTTAGAAATATTAAATTTATTTTTTTTTAAAACCGAATTTGGAAATTCTAGATTTTTTTCTAAAACCCTAAGGTTTTCCAAACCCTAAGGATTTAGCCATTGTCCAAAATGCCATTAATTTTGTGTGTGAAATGACATTTTTGCCCTTAGTGCATTATTTAGTGTAACTTGTAGATCTAGACCTAAGGTGAGTGGGTGAACCACCCTAAGCCTAGCTTGTGACTTATATCTCAATTATATCAGCCACCTTGACAGCCAAATGCATGTATCATCAAATTATATAAATTAAAAGGAGAGAAAACTTTACTTGACTTTTCATTTTTTTGCCCAACCTTTTCTCTCTCTATATTTCGGGAATGGGAATGAAATAGAGTGATAAGATAAGCCAAGAATGCTTCTTAGCTTAGCCGGAACAGATCACAAAGATCAGATCCAAGAATCAAAGCTAAAAGGTATAAGAAACCTAATTTTTAAAATCTCACGATTTGATGTTATATGTTGTAATTTGTTTGTTAGATATGTGGAATAGGATGTTATTTAGTGATCTGGGTTGTAAAATCCCAGATCCATAACATCAAAGTCCTCGAATCTATCATTTTTTTGAAATCTGGAAAATTTTATAAAAGTCGTCTGACAGCCTTATGTTAGAGGCCTTAGATCCTTCACTGTTGTTTGTTTGTTGTGTTTAATGTTATGGATATGTTTTATGCCATGTAGTCTTTCATATGGAACTTGAATCAAGTCTAGAACAGGTGTATGTTGAAAGTTATAAGCATTTAAAACCCTTTGACCAACCACAAAATCTGGAATCTGGGTATGTTATCTACACATACAAGTCAGTAGAAAACCTAGATATATTATAAAATCAAAATTAATCAATGTCAAACCATCGTTGACCAACTTTTGACCGGCTTAGATCTTACAGTTTTGATGTTGTTAAGTTGATCTGATGATTTGTTGTTGAACTCTGACATGTGGTATACATTTATGAACCGCTAGATCATACAAAATAGACCCAGGGTGCAAACTATAAGGATTCAACATAGGCACTGAGAGTTGTTCTTCATTTCTGGGTAAACCAGAAAATGAAGAACAGTCCCTGACAATACTTTGACGCACTATATCTCACTGATTTGGTGTAGGTTGGCCATGATGTTTGTTTAAGGTTGTAGTATGGCATCAATACTGTGAAAGCCCCGAATCCGGGTCCCAAATCACCGCGGATTCGGTATAATCATTCTATCACTATTATTATTTGCGGAAGATATAAACACAAATTGTTTATATAATACATTACACACTATTTCCCCCAAGGTCGAGTAACCTTCAAATAAACACAATTCATAACATGTCTAACATACAACATTATTATTATACTATACTATTACAATTAAGCTGCACATAAAATCCCAAGCTGAACTTGACTTTATCCTTTCCTGTATCCGACGTATTCGCCTTAATCTGCAATGTTTATCATGATATAGCAAGGGTGAGCATAAGATTGCCCAGCAATTTTAAGTTCAATAATTTAACGATATATCATGATTGAAAGAATCTGAATAATAAGTTGGCTATAATTCAATAATTTAATTGTGAACTAGCAGGAACAAACTTTTGACTGAGCAAGTATATAACATGAACAAATATATCTGGACCGAATGGTAATGAAGGTGATCAGCCTTTCATACCTGACTTATACATGCAATATGTACAGAGTACAATTCTACAATGGCAATCAGTAATGATTATCCATAATCATATCTGAATGAAACAACTCTTAGTAGAGTTAAGTAAAAACTTGCCTGAACCGTTGATTACCGCTACGCAATTTATCTAGCTTTGTCTGAAAATCTAATATAAATAATACCAATCTACACATTAGAATAATATCATCAAAATATTTAAAATAACCTAAATACATTTATCACATAATCCTATCAGTCTATAACACACATAAGACCTAACCTCAAGTCAAACTTTTACAGTCTGAATCAAGTTCGGTATAATTCTAACATCCCGACGGTCTAGTCGGATAAATAACGAGTTTAAGTTCAATTAAACTCTGCCTAACACTTAACAATTATCTCAGACAATTTTAATATCAGTTAAAACATTTTTCATAAGCTCATAATAAATTTTAAATAATTATTACTATTTATCGTAAATTTTCAATCATTAAAAATGTATTTATATAATATAAATACCATAATATTCTATTATCATTAATATCTATTTATTATCAAATATTAATGAAATACATGACATAATATTATAATATATTTATAATATCACAAAGTATTTTTAATACCTTAAAATCACCTTTATATGATTTCTAAACAATTAAATTCATTATCCAGATAATTGCTTTTAATATTAAAATATTAATATTTTCATGACAAAATATCAAAAGTTATATTTTATAACTTCAAATATTTTATAACACTTAAATCATTTTTATATGATTTATAAAACATTAATTCTATTTTCCCACAATTTATTTAATATATTTATTAAATAATTTAACTATCATTAATATTGATTAATTAATGAAATTTCTCACAAAATATTAAAAGTCATTAAAAATAACTTCAAATATTTTCTTATACCATAATATCATTTTTCATGATTTTTAAAGTATAAAATCATTTTTAAATAATTTATTTAATATTATAATTACATAAATTAAATACCATTTATATTTCAAAAATATTAGATATTTATGAAATATACTCTAAATAATTAAAAACTATTTTTTTTTGAATTTATTTTGTATTTTTAATAATTAAAAATCATTTTTATCTATTTATTAATTAAAATAATTAATTTCCAGAAAATAATAATTACAAAAATGCCCTATAGCGACAGACCCGTCACTATAGGTGTTCTTGAGTCTTCATCGCCAGTTTGCAGGTTGCTACTTTGACCATAATTTTCTCTAAGTTCCTAATGTATTCTGGGTCGTTTAAAGCATCAATATTGTAATATTCATGTAACTCTACAAACATTACCAATTGTTCTAGAAATTCAACATCATAACTGGGAGATATAGGCTGTCAATTCTCATGTTAGAGCTGTTCTTCATTTCTGGGTTTTCCAGAAATGAAGAAACGATTCATAAATACTACTTTCGATCCGTGTAACTTGCAGACTATATATTGTTTATGTGATCTAATGGTTCGATCTTGAAGACCACATGACAGGGTACAATTATATAGCATCATAACATAATAACATCATAAAACCAGAAAGATTAAGGCTGGTTAAAGTCTGACAAAAAATCGGATTATGAACAATCTGGGTTTTCCAGATCGTTCTTCCGACTGATCGGTCAACGTAGTTTGACCACTATTATTTTCGATTCTGATCATGATCTGCTAGGTATAAGGGCTTTAATGTGTAGGTCGCATGTCATAATATCAAGATCTAACACTAACATGGTAAGTAACATTAACAGTAGCAAGATCTGTGGTCTAGAAAATCATTGTCAGATTTTTGGGAATCTGGAAAAATTTTTCTGGGTTGCCCAGAACAGAAATTGTGCTCGGTCAACGTACTTTGACCGATCATATCTTACAATCTAAACATGATCTGAGGTTGATTCAAGTTTCAGATCCAAGCCCTAACATCAAAGAACAGATCTATACCATAACATATACCAAACATCAAACACACACAGATCTAAGGCCTCTGACATATGGTATCGCCGGTTTTTTTTTTGATTTCAGATTTTTTCAAAACATCATCTTCGTGCATCTAGTCATTATAGATCCTTGATCTAACAACCCAGATCACTTATTAACACCCTAATATACATCTTTAACCAACAGCTTTCAACATCTAACAACAAATACCAAGATTTTCCAGATTTAGGGTTTTCATACCTTTTTGGCTTTGATCATGGTTACGATCACCATGTTACATTCTTAGCTTGCTTATGGATCATCTGAGAACTGAATAACTTCATATTTTCGTGGGTCTAGAGAGAGAATGACATGGTTGAGTGTTTGTAGCAATTTAGTAAAATTTGTGAACTTTCTCTCTCTTCAATTATTGAAATAATTGAATGAAATTGAAATGGCTGGTATGAGGCTAATATTGGCTGAATTCAGTCATATAGGGTAGCTAGATTTGGTCAATCACCCAATATCTTGGCAAGATTCTCATGTTTCCTCCAATAATACAAAAGGGCAAATTGGTCATTTTGATTTTTTTGTTTTGTTCTTAATGGCATATTAGTAAATTGTCCAAACCTTTAAGGTGCATGATTTAACCCTTAGGGTTTAGGGTTTGACCCTTAGGGTTTAGGGTTTAACCCTAACATATTTGAAATTAAATTTCTAGGATTTTAAAATTTCGATTTTCAAAATAGAAATTTAATATTTCAAAATTATAATTAGGATTTTCTAATTATATTAACAATTACTAATCATTATACAAGCTTGCTAATTAGGATTAATACTTCCTAATTAAAATTACTAATTAACAATTAGGTTTCATAATCATGCATTACGGTTTATAACCCAAGAATTAGGGTTTCTAAATTATTAGAAAATCTAATTAATCATTAGGGTTATCCCTAATTAGTTTTGTAATAAAAATACATAAACCTTATACATAGCATTTAAATTCCCAAATTAGGATTTTAATATTTGAATTAAGGTTTCAAATTCACGGAACTGAAATTATGGTTTCCAAAACTGGTTTCTAGGGTTTCTCATCAGACGTTAGGGTTTTCTAACTGAACGTTGATGCTCTTAATATAATATTAGGGTTTGCCACTGATATAGTTTATCTGGTCAATCCTTGACCCCTAACCACATACTGAACTCATATACAACCATATACATAGAACATATTCACACTACAAAAAATGGGGCTTCAGCAACAATCGATTTTCGTTGCTAAAGGTATCAAATTTCGTTTGCAAAAGGGTTTTGCAGCGACTTTTCTTGTCGTTCGTCTTTTCGTTCTTGAATGAAGCGTTGCTAATTGTTCATGAACGAGCGTATTTGTTGCCAAAAGTAATACATTTTACAACGAAATTTGGCTTTTCGATCTGGAGACATCGATCCTTTAGCAACAAAATGTATTGTTGTTGAGAATAATTAAAATTTTGTTGCTAAAAACTCCATTTTTCGTTGCAGAAACCTGCTAATTGGCAACGAAATGAACTCTTTTTTTTTTGCAACGACCATGCATTTTTGTTACAATTGATACCATTTTGCAACGACATTTTTCGTTGCGATAAATTATGAAAATTGTTGCCTAAGCTTGCTTTTCGTTTGAAATGTAAACTTTTTATAGCGATTTTCGTTGCTAATTATATTATTTAGCAACGACATTATCTTTGAATCAAAGAGCGAAAATGTTTGTTCTTTGGTTATTTTCAATAGCAACGAAAGTCGTCGATTAACAACAACATTATATGTTGCCGTTTCTTTATGTGTAACGAAAGTTGATACTATTTGCAACGATAAAAAATATTGCCTTTTATTTTAGTATTAGCAACAATATCCTCTCAGTTGTTATTAGGATAATTTTTCGCGTTGCCAAATATTATATTTTTAATGTCATTAACAACGAAAATTTGTTGCTAAATATATAAAAAATTGTTGCTATATTAAAACTTATTCAATGCTTTAGTAGCTAATTATATTGTTTGTTAAATCAAAATTTGACATTCTTTTTGTGTGTACTGGTGGCTCAATGTCCCCATAACAAATAATGACAAAATGCAAAAACTAAAATATTATTAACTTAATAAAATCATCCACTACATAATCATTCATTATCTTTACAATTAACCATTTAAAGCTACCACAGTTCTTTCAATCAAAGTATATATCTACATATATAGAGAGAGTACACTTCATAATTTCGTCCCTCGTCTTCCATAAACGTAGCATGAAAATTTGATACCCAATATTGTAAGACAGGTCGTAGAAGCAGTCTTCCTGCACATATTTAAAAATAATAGCAAGTCAGAAAAATGAAGCAAATAGGTCATCAGAGGCACTTAATGCCAAAATTAATACACAAAGACAATAGAGTTGCTACGTGGTACTAATGTACACCATATTGCTCAAAAGCAGAAAAAGAAAAATAGGCAATCACAATATCATTTGCTACAAATCCAAATAAAAAAAGAACTTTCAATGCGACTAAATGATTGCTCTGTTCTCTGCGACTAAATGCAGTTGTTGAATAGAACCTGAACTCATGTAACATTTCAGGTGAGATCAGGACAAAATAGTCAAAGTATCTATGAAAATAATACATGCATTTATTGAATAGAAACCCAAATCCTGAAGATATGATCATAAGTATGAAACCAAAATCCAAGATTTTACCTATAAATAGTATAGACAAAAACACCAGTTCTGTATTCTTAGAAAAAGGTCTTCTAGAAAAACCAACCAAAAGATAGTACAAATATGCATTAGATCAGGAAAGTAAATACTTACCCTCCATCGAGATGCTCCTTGAATATTTTTTCAAAAGCACGGCATAGTTCCAAGATAGTGTACAATTGAGCCTGAAAAACAGAATTTTAGTCAATGACAAGGCAGATTGTTCAAAAATAATGTTGAGAAGCAACTCCACTGAGTCCACTCACCCCAGTATCAACAGCAATAGGCCTACCAAGGTGGTCCATCTCTGCTTCAAGTTCATCAATGCTTTTGTTAATCAAGGAAGTGATACTTGGTATTCTTGCCCTAATGACAGACTCCAAGTGCTGAAATTAAAACACATATATAACATGTTACCTTTATGTTCTTGTAAAGAGAAAGATCTCAAACAAACAACAAACAGAATCATACCATTGAGAGAAGTTTCGCCAGATACTCTGAACCCATTTTACTAGCCAAGTGCCCATAGTCAGGACTTGTAGCAAAGTATTCCCGTTCTCTCCTTCTTGCAGACATCATATCAGTATTTTTATTTATATCAGCTTGTGAGCGGTTCACAATTCCCACCCATGGTTGTTGCAAACGTAAAGCTCTTCCCTCAAGAACCTTTCAGAAGAAGAATTACTTCAGATATCCAATTTGAAGGAAAATAACAATTTACACCTTTAAGACTAAATTGAGATGCAAAATAGAAAACTAAACCAATATACTTTAATATAAGATATATATAGTCAATTTATCCTCCTGTTTGTAGAGACTATTTTGAAGATCATTAAGTAGTTTATTAGCCTCTGAAGCTATTTCTTTAAAAAGCTGCATTATGCGAATGAAAGTCAAACACAGACATAGAATAAAATTTGGCAGAGGTTTTGTAAAAGCAATTAACAAGAGATGCATTGTGTGATAATGGTCACAAAACTTATTACAGTTAATAAATTATCAGCGTACAACATGATCACATGAACAACACAAAACAAGTCTAGGTGATGTAATAACATAAATTTATATATATCCATGAAGCAAAGAAAGTGCAATCAGATGGTCTTTCTAAATACTACAAGATATTGATATAGGTTGCCAATGACAATCTGATTTAGAAAGACCATGAAAGCTCCCATGGTAGGCACCACAAAGAGGCAAGGGTAAAATACTATTCTAAATATATGCGAAGGGAGATGCTGCTCCCTGAAAATCCAGGCCTTATGCTCAGTCCACAATCTCCCCAAAACAATAAATGTATTTGAAAAAGAATAAAAATTATCACATATTATAGAATCATTGGGATGTACACAGCAACAATATGTATACTAGGAACTGAAGTATTGCACATTGTAGTAATATCAAAAATTGACCAGAAAAAGTTAAAAGTGACAATTGTTGAA